>JARQOC010000003.1:302071745-302295340 GCA_033576535.1 Allobates femoralis | reverse complement strand
ATTTTCCTATTATCTAAGTATATTCCATCTTCATTCCACACCTAAAATGCTCAGGTAACATAATATACACCTGGTTATATGGGATATGTGTTCATTTTCCTATTATCTACAGATATTTCATCTTCATTCCACACCTATAATGCTCAGGTAACATAATATACACCTGGTTATATGGGATATGTGTTCATTTTCCTATTATCTACAGATATTTCATCTTCATTCCACACCTATAATGCTCAGGTAACATAATATACACCTTGTTATATGGGATATGTGTTCATTTTCCTATTATCTACAGATATTTCATCTTCATTCCACACCTATAAAGCTCAGGTAACATAATATACACCTGGTTATATGGGATATGTGTTCATTCCATGTCTAAGATTCCCAAGAAACCTTTTTTACATCTACACAATCTTTTGGTAATAAATTATTATCTTCATTCTTTTTATTGATTCCTTTTCTTCATTGTTTTTAGTATGTCCCCATTCCTGTGTGCTGTGTTACTAGTCAATGTAACAATCCAGTATGAGCTGCTCTTGGTGCCGGGGGAGGTGATGCTCTCCTGAGCAAGATAGATGGGGAATGAACATGATATCTATATACTGTAAGGGATATATATTCCACATACTCCACTTTCGAGCGGCCGCAATCGCGGCCCACTTTTGCAAACTCGGGGGTCGCAAGAACGGACCGCAAATGCGGCCACAAAAACAGCGGCAGTGTGAATGAAGCGCAAATAGTAAATTTGATAAGTCATTTAAGGGTACGTTCAGACGTGGTGGATTTTCCAGAAGGTTTTTGCACGGAAATACCGCTGCGGCCATGCCCTCCATTATACCCTGTGTGAACTGCAAAAAGCAGCTCACACAGGACGGAAAAATTGCCGCCGCGGAAAGCAGGTCGCAGTGCGGCAATCTTCAACCGCATCTTGTCAATTTGCCGCTCTGATTTCTTGCGGAATACAAACGTAAATTGCTTATAGGTTAGAATTGAATCGCAGTCAGACCGCTCTTGCAGCATCTTAGCAGCATATTTTTTGGCGCTTTTGCCGCACATAAGAGCGCCAAAAAAGCACCTCAAAACCTGCAGAAAAGATGGAATTAATTTTGCCAATTGCAATAAAAAGCATGAAGTCTGTGACAGAATTACCTAACAGATGAGAATTATGGCTCGTCCACACATGCCAGATTTGTGGCGGCTGATCCATAGTCGCCAGCAAAACCAGTACTGATGTCATTGGTCGGATTATTTTCGTCCGGAAATTGATCTGGACTGCCGTTATTCTCAACCGCATCATGTCAATTTGACGGACAGGATCCGTCTGATAATTTGACATGCTAAAATGGCAGAAACCGTGGCTAAATATCAGCCGCGGCTTCTTGCGGGAATTGGCGGTGGTAAGGAACTACCACCGCTATTCCACCCTATTACTGCCATATATACGCCGACCAATTGGTATATATACTCCGGAATACCGCCGCATTTAGCGGCCAAAGTCCGTACGGAATACGGATTCCAGACGCCATACACCCGCAGCGTGTGGACGTACCCTTAGACTTAACTCAGATTTAGGGTCCGCTTAAGAGGTCCCCTTATCCTTTATATATTACACATAGATCATGTTTATTCACCAACTATTTAATCGCTTAGGAAAGTTACTGGAAAGCTGGGTGTGTGTGGATATATCCATTACACTGCATACTGTACATATATTATGTTCATTCCCCATCTCTCTTGCATAGGAAAGTTACTGGAAAGCTGGGTATGTGGGATATATCTCCATTACACTGTATACTGTACATATATCATGTTCATTACCCATTTCTCTTGCATAGGAAAGTTACTGGAAAGCTGGGTGTGTGGGATATATCTCCATTACACTGTATACTGTACATATATCATGTTCATTACCCATCTCTCTTGCTCAGGAAAGTTACTGGAAAGCTGGGTATGTGGGATATATCCATTACACTGCATTCTGTACATATATTATGTTCATTCCCCATTCTCTTGCATAGGAAAGTTACTGGAAAGCTGGGTATGTGGGATATATCTCCATTACACTGTATACTGTACATATATCATGTTCATTACCCATCTCTCTTGCTCAGGAAAGTTACTGGAAAGCTGGGTATGTGGGATATATCTCCATTACACTGTATACTATACATATATCATGTTCATTCCCCATTTCTCTTGCTCAGGAAAGTTACTGCAAAGCTGGGTATGTGGGATATATCCATTACACTGCATACTGTACATATATTATGTTCATTCCCCATCTCTCTTGCTCAGTACAGTTACTGGAAAGCTGGGTATGTGGGATATATCTCCATTACACTGTATACTGTACATATATCATGTTCATTACCCATTTCTCTTGCATAGGAAAGTTACTGGAAAGCTGGGTATGTGGGATATATCCATTACACTGCATACTGTACATATATTATGTTCATTCCCCATCTCTCTTGCATAGGAAAGTTACTGGAAAGCTGGGTGTGTGGGATATATCTCCATTACACTGTATACTGTACATATATCATGTTCATTACCCATCTCTCTTGCTCAGGAAAGTTACTGGAAAGCTGGGTATGTGGGATATATCCATTACACTGCATTCTGTACATATATTATGTTCATTCCCCATCTCTCTTGCATAGGAAAGTTACTGGAAAGCTGGGTATGTGGGATATATCTCCATTACACTGTATACTGTACATATATCATGTTCATTCCCCATCTCTCTTGCTCAGGAAAGTTACTGGAAAGCTGGGTATGTGGGATATATCTCCATTACACTGTATACTATACATATATCATGTTCATTCCCCATTTCTCTTGCTCAGGAAAGTTACTGGAAAGCTGGGTATGTGGGATATATCCATTACACTGCATACTGTACATATATTATGTTCATTCCCCATCTCTCTTGCTCAGTACAGTTACTGGAAAGCTGGGTATGTGGGATATATCCATTACACTGCATACTGTACATGTATTATGTTCATTCCCCATCTCTCTTGCGCAGTACAGTTACTGGAAAGCTGGGTATGTGGGATATATCCATTACACTGCATACTGTACATGTATTATGTTCATTCCCCATCTCTCTTGCGCAGTACAGTTACTGGAAAGCTGGGTATGTGGGATATATCCATTACACTGCATACTGTACATGTATTATGTTCATTCCCCATCTCTCTTGCGCAGTACAGTTACTGGAAAGCTGGGTATGTGGGATATCTATCCCTCATCATCCACATTACGAACCTTGTGTACACTTACATTCATAATCCACATTATGCAACCCTATGTGCAGTCACCCCAAACATATAGAGAGCAACATATAGCATAAAATAGAGTTGTTTGCTGTGGAGTTGAACCCTATGTGAGCAGTTCTTACCTTCAATGAGCAGAAGTCCCTTTTTTCAGATTTCAATATCTCTGTGGGTATCTGGCAGAAATATGGAATACTCTTTACTGCTAAGACCCTGTACACCACTCCCACTAAGTCATACAGTTAGGGCCAGAAATATTTGGACAGTGACACAATTTTCGCGAGTTGGGCTCTGCATGCCACCACATTGGATTTGAAATGAAACCTCTACAACAGAATTCAAGTGCAGATTGTAACGTTTAATTTGAAGGGTTGAACAAAAATATCTGATAGAAAATGTAGGAATTGTACACATTTCTTTACAAACACTCCACATTTTAGGAGGTCAAAAGTAATTGGACAAATAAACATAACCCAAACAAAATATTTTTATTTTCAATATTTTGTTGCGAATCCTTTGGAGGCAATCACTGCCTTAAGTCTGAAACCCATGGACATCACCAAACGCTGGGTTTCCTCCTTCTTAATGCTTTGCCAGGCCTTTGCAGCCACAGCCTTCAGGTCTTGCTTGTTTGTGGGTCTTTCCGTCTTAAGTCTGGATTTCAGCAAGTGAAATGCATGCTCAATTGGGTTAAGATCTGGTGATTGACTTGGCCATTGCAGAATGTTCCACTTTTTGGCACTCATGAACTCCAGGGTAGCTTTGGCTGTATGCTTGGGGTCATTGTCCATCTGTACTATGAAGCGCCGTCCAATCAACTTTGCAGCATTTGGCTGAATCTGGGCTGAAAGTATATCCCGGTACACTTCAGAATTCATCCGGCTACTCTTGTCTGCTGTTATGTCATTAATAAACACAAGTGACCCAGTGCCATTGAAAGCCATGCATGCCCATGCCATCACGTTGCCTCCACCATGTTTTACAGAGGATGTGGTGTGCCTTGGATCATGTGCCGTTCCCTTTCTTCTCCAAACTTTTTTCTTCCCATCATTCTGGTACAGGTTGATCTTTGTCTCATCTGTCCATAGAATACTTTTCCAGAACTGAGCTGGCTTCTTGAGGTGTTTTTCAGCAAATTTAACTCTGGCCTGTCTATTTTTGGAATTGATGAATGGTTTGCATCTAGATGTGAACCCTTTGTATTTACTGTCATGGAGTCTTCTCTTTACTGTTGACTTAGAGACAGATACACCTACTTCACTGAGAGTGTTCTGGACTTCAGTTGATGTTGTGAACGGGTTCTTCTTCACCAAATAAAGTATGTGGCGATCATCCACCACTGTTGTCATCCGTGGACGCCCAGGCCTTTTAGAGTTCCCAAGCTCACCAGTCAATTCCTTTTTTCTCAGAATGTACCCAACTGTTGATTTTGCTACTCCAAGCATGTCTATCTCTCTCATGGATTTTTCTTTTTTTTCAGCCTCAGGATGTTCTGCTTCACCTCAATTGAGAGTTCCTTTGACCGCATGTTGTCTGGTCACAGCAACAGCTTCCAAATGCAAAACCACACACCTGGAATCCACCCCTGACCTTTTAACTACTTCATTGATTACAGGTTAACGAGGGAGACGCCTTCAGAGTTAATTGCAGCCCTTAGAGTCCATTGTCCAATTACTTTTGGTCCCTTGAAAAAGAGGAGGCTATGCATTACAGAGCTATGATTCCTAAACCCTTTCTCCGATTTGGATGTGGAAACTCTCATATTGCAGCTGGGAGTGTGCACTTTCAGCCCATATTATATATATAATTGTATTTCTGAACATGTTTTTGTAAACAGCTAAAATAACAAAACTTGTGTCACTGTCCAAATATTTCTGGCCCTAACTGTATGACCAAGACTGTATCTGTGTCCCTACAACACACTTTAAACAAATTTGTGTGAGAGCCTGCAGTACCTAGGTTTGCCAGAGGTGGAATCTTGAGGCTTTTTTGAAGTGTGTATCAGCTTGCAGTACCACAAAGGCACCAGAGAGGGAGTATACACACATTGAGCACCCACAGCACACACACTCATACACACTGTCTCTTATATATGTGTATAAAGGGGACACTTGAGATTTTGATGCTAGGTGTATAAACAAGGTCTTCTCCATTGATTAGCATTGCCAGCTTCGTGGGGACCTGATTTTTGGTCCCCACGAAGACAGAGGTCCCCACACTGTTGGTGTGTATTCAGGTCCATGTCCCCACAAGTATAGCAAAGCAAGTACACAGGGACACACACACACATGGACACACACACACACAGGGACACACACACAGGGACACACACACAGGGACACTACTCACTGGTCCACCCTACCGGCACCTCTCTCAGCCTGCAGAAGCTCGGAGGAGCCAGGACAGCAGAACCGTACACTAACGGCATCTGAGGCAAGGAGATGACTGTGGTGCCACTGTCCTGGCCAATCACATGCTATGAGCCGCCTGGGCAGCCAATCACAGGCCAGTAGCTGATGTCATGTGCCGACTGGCCTTTGATTGGCCAGGACAGTAGCGGGGGCAGCAAGACAACGGTGCTGCCGGACTTTATACATCTGGCGGCTGGGGACATGGATGTGCGTCCTCAGGGATACACATCCATGTAAAGCGGATGCAGCAAGGGGTCGGCGGGCCCCTGTACCTTCAGGCCTGGTCGCAGCTGTGACCGTGGATGTTACGCCACTGGGGAGGGTGCACACAGTATAGGGGGTACAGTATATGGGGTGGGCATGCACAGCACGGGGAAGGGGCACAAAGTATATGGGGAGGGCACAGTATGGGGGGCACACAATATAGTGGGAGGGGGCACACAATTTAGGAGGGTACAGTATATGGAGATGGAACACAGTATATGGGGCAGGGGCGCAGGACACTGTCTCTGACCTGTTACAGGATCTGTAAGTCCCTCCTGGTGATCAGCTTGCAGCAGTTGGCCGGCCCCCAGCACCCGCACCTGCTCCACCGAGCACACCACAGGGGTGATGTCCAGCCGCTTCAGCTTGGTGCCGCCCGCTCCCCCACCAGGTGCTTCAGCTGAAACTCCTGCGGCAGATTAGCTTCTGCCTGTCTGTGCATGTCCTCCAACATCGGGCACTCACTGGCGCCCCCAGGAGCTGGGCTGTACTTGCCTTGCCCAGCAGCGGTCAGCAATACAGGAGGAGGCGCGGACACTGCCCTGCTCTCGGCTGGAGACAACAAGCAGTTGCCGCTGCTGCCTCGCAGTGTGAGGGCCAGAGAGCAGAAGCGGCCACACACATCGCCGATACAAGCCTGCTTAAACGCAGGCCAGCGCCAGCACCGCCACCTCCCCTCCGACACACTGGCCATGCAGTCACATGGATGTACGTCCTTGGAGACGCAGACATCCATGTGAAGCGGGGGCCCGGCGCTGGTATCAGCGATCAGTATGCCACTGCTTAGCTGCTCCAGGGGGACCCGTTTGGGGGCGGGGCCAGGGGGCGGGGCCACAATGCCTAGGGGCCCACCATGACTTTTGACCGGTTACCCGGCAGCCCAGACCGAGCCTGCAGACTTCTATAAACTCAGTAAGGGCTCGGCCAGCCCAATGGGAAAACTGATTGGTTAATGGGTTGGTTAATGGCCTAGTCTATGGGCGGATCCATGAGGGCATCAGGAAGGGTTGGTCCATAAAGTCATCAGGATAGGTTGGTCCGTGAAGTTATCAGGTATCTCCAAGCGACGTGTCGCTCTGTGATTGGTTAGTCCTTCAATAGAATTCAGCTTCCTCCCGGAACTTTCTTGTACGACAAGATGTTGTCATAGATAAAGTCTCCACCTTTGCCACATGTACAACATGATGTAGACATAGATCCAGTCACCATCTGGCATACCATGATATGGTGTGATGAAACAGGAAATCGCATTCATGTTTAGATCTAAGCAAGCTTATGCAATGTAAAATAATACACTCTATGGGTCGTTTCTCTCAACCCCTTATGTCTTAAGGTTAATTAACTATTTGATCCTATGGCTCTCCTCAACAGTTATACTACTGTGAGAGGGGTGTGACAGCTGGATGTGGCTCAAGACGCTCTCTCAGTGCTGGATGTGGCTCACAACTAGAAATGAGCGAACTTTCCCCAAATATGTTTGCGAATTTCAAATTTGGCACGAACACTGCAGATTCGGTCCGCGATTGGAAAACCGAGCATAAATTTAACATTCAACATACTTTCCCTGTTTGTTTGGGGTAAAAATGCTCACCGGAAGACTCGTTGGCCAGGATCAACACCTAACCCTAAGGTTAGGGGTGTTCCCGCTATAGGGTCTATTGACTTGTATCAACCTGTAGGATTTTTTTGAGCTTTGAATTAATTTTCATAAGCTTCCTGGAGTATGCAGGAGTTTTGACACATGGAGTGTCTGAATTTAGGAAACATTGCCAGATGTGTTAGCAGCTGTGAAGTCCATGAAGCTTAGAATGTTCTTAAAACATTCAATTAAAAGAGCTTAATGTTTTTGGGGGAATTGTTTTCGATTATTTTTTTTAATTTTATTATTATTTACGTTATTATTTTTTTTTCGAGAGCTAACCTTTATTACTGCAGAGGGTGAGAAGCATGTGAGGCCACCCTTTCTCTACTTATGTGATAGCAGTTCATATTAAAATAGCATATGGCCATTATATGCTTCAAATACATGGTTTTATAGTCTATTCACACTCATGAAACACCATAGTATGGATATTGCCTCTTGAAAATGTGTACAATACAAGAGTTTTGTCATCTGCTATGTACATGAAGATATTTGTGTTTGGAGACTTATAGTCTGTGTTACAGTAAAGTTTTCTGTACTTTACTCTTTGTGTGCTGGACTGTTTCTGCAAATAGGTGCTTTGATACTGCCCTACAGAGACTGGTGAACAGGCCGCAGGTCTGACGGTCTGAGGTATGGAAATGTAAGCCTCTACACACACTCCTGTAGAACAGGGCTGCCCAAGTGCAGTCCTCAAGGGCCACAAACAGTGCATGTTTTCAGGATTACCTTAGCATTGTGGAAGGTGCTGGTGAGGTGGTTAAAGTACCGACTCAGGGGCTTAATACTAATGCAAAACAGGGAAAGCTGGTCCTACAAAATACTCACTCATGGGGGCTGAATACTAATGCAAGACAGATAAAGGAGGCTCTAAAAAATACTGACTCACGGGGTTGAACACAAATGCACATCACAATTTTCAGATTTAAATTTCTAAATATTTAGAAAACCAGGAATTATTTCCTTTTCACATCACAACTATTTTTACTTAGTGCTGATATCACAGAAAATGACAATAAAATGCATTTAAAGTTTGTGGATGTAACATGAAAAAATGTGGAAACGTTCACGGGGTGTGAATACTTTTTCAAGATACTGTATATGTCGTACTATAATTGTGATCTGTTTTAAGTAATTTTCATGTGCAAATGTGTGTTCTATTAATAAAGTCTATTTGTAGGTATTATACAGTCTGTATGATATATTATTCAGGTATTCACCGACCACAGTTTATACTCCAGAATTCATAGGAATTGTTTTCAAATTGGTTGAATTAAATCGGGTGATGGAAGCCACTGTCATCTCTCATCCATCGCCAAAAATGGCCCCTATGAACAACGTATAAAGGGCTCGTCTACTCCTTTGCTGTTCATTTCCTGTTCTTGGAAAAAATCATCAATATGGAAAATGGCAAAGAATTGAAACAAAGTATAACACAGCTGTCCACCTTGGATTGCTTCTTTTCCTAAATCCAGTAATTTATTTAATTATGTAATGATATTGGGGCTGCAGAGTTTCTAGAAAAGCTTGATGGCAGCCTATACAATCCAGTGGTACATTATTAAAAGATGTTCTCCCCTGCTTTAGAAACCAACAATGTAGATCTCATTAGTTATTATAGAAATAGAAAAGTGGGATATACCATTTTACCACAATTCGCCACCATAATAGAAAACTACTGATGGGCTGTAATCTACAACACAACCACATATCCACATATAATGGTACCTTTACACGCCGCTACCGAAGGTAGCAACAGGTAGGCACCGCACGTGCACACACGCGTTTTCAACGGTTGCTAACGGTACCTGATGCCGCAAATACACGCCGCCACAAGGTGCTCCACAGAAGGTATTTTCGTTCCCCGGAAGTGCCGACGGGTGCCGCAGGTTACATTCTGTGGAGCACCTTCCCTGATTTACACGCCGCTACCACAAGGCAATATGGGTGTACATATCGTGCGCTGCAAGGACATAGGCGTGCCAGAGTTGTGTATTACGCGACGCTCGTACGGTGATTGGACAATGCAATAGCATCATGATTGGCCAGCCAGCGCAGGAAGGCTGGCTAATACATGATGCTATTGCAAATGTGTAGTGTGACTGGTCAGCTCGTTAAATATGCCGCCCTATGCAGGGACAACCAATCGTAACGCAGGAGCTTCCACCAATGATCGCTGATGGGGCATGGTATACATGCCGCCGTGGCACGCCCCAGGGATTACGCTAGGCCACGCAAATACCTTCCTGTGCCCCAATTACACGCCGCCACCATAGGGTTTATGCCTGCTTGTTTTTCAGCATGGCTGAAACACAGGTATCCAAAGAGACAGGAAGGTACAACCTGAATTACACGCCGCCACTTCGCGGTGTTTTCAAGGTATCAGGTACAATTGTGTCCGACACCTGGCGGTTTCTACCTTTCGGTAGCGGCGTGTAAAGGTACCATTAGGGACAATTTATAAAAATGTTTTCCCCAGAATCTTTTGTTAAAACTGTTTGAAATGTGGCAAAATTGTCGTTCTGCAAAAATAATGATATTCTTGGCATTTTTAATCAGTATTCTGGCGCTTTCAACTGCTTATACAGAGAGGGATTGGCGGTGCGCGGTCTGCAGAGTCAATAAAATTACTCAAAAATAAGTTCTGAGAGTTAAAACATTTGGACAGAAATGTACCGCAGCGCGAGTCTTGTGGTGGCACACGACAGATTATAATGAGGGCAATCTGGGCCACCAAGAAGTCCTCTACAGTGAATATTTGGAGATGTATTAAGCTGTGTTCAAACACTGCATTTTTTGCTGTGTTTTTTTCTGCAGCAAAACAGCAAAAAAGCTGAATGTTCTGTTAGTAAATAAAGATTTCTTGCCAGGAGAAAATCTGCATTTTTGACGTGTTTTTGGTGCATTTTTTCAGCGTTTTTGCCTGTAGAACGAGACAAAAATGCAGAAAAGAATTGACATGATCAAAAACCAAGCTTCAGTCAGGAAAAAGAAACAAATGTGCGTGCCTGACTTTTCCAGAATCTCTGAGGTTTTGCTGGGAATGAAAAATGCAGGTTTAGATTAGCATGGATGTGCATAAACCTAAGGTAAAAATACAGCAGAAAAAAAGCAGCAAAACAGACCTATGTGAACATAGGCTTAAGGCCATTAGCTGTAGGGTTAGAAGGACACATTCATTGTATGATGATCGCTATACAATCTGTTCTGAATGATCTCCTTACACGGTTGATCGCACACATGGACAGAACAGGGACCGATGATACTCTCAGCTGAATGAACCCTTAGGGCCGCTTTACACACACAGATAACTGTGACCAACTTCTGAACAGATCTCTGGTTGCAGTGAAATCATGGCCACATTGCTCCATTTGTACACAGCCACAAAATGGAACAATGTGTCCATGATTTCACTACAACCATAAATCTGTTCAGAAGTTGGTCACAGATATCTCTGTGTGTAAAGCGGCCCTAAGTCACAGTGGCTGCAGGAATTATACATTATGCTTGAACGCAGGCCAGCACCGCTCCCTCCCATCCCTTCTCTGACACACTGGCCATGAAGTCACATGGATGTGCGTCATTGGAGACGCACATCCATGTGAAGCGGGGGCCCGGTGCTGGGATCGGCGGTCGCAGGGGGCTGCGGGCAGCCCGGGCCCCTTTTGGGACAGGGCCCCGTCGCACCCACGACCCCTGCGACCGCGATCGTTACGCCACTGGGTATATAGTGTAATAGCTGTCTAACTTCTCTTTAAAGTCAGTGAGAGAATTGGGCTCACCTGAGTATTGTGGCAGCCATGTCGCCCCCGGGGTGTACAGCATCAGGAACGGCATGATCAGTGACATCCCTTGCTCAGCAGCACCGGCGGGTGCTCGGTCGGTGTCTTGTACCACGGGGTCAGCTTTGTTCACTCGCTGTCTGGGATCCACCGGCTGCAACATCTTTCTGCCCCCTTAGTTAACTCTGACCCTCCCGGTCTTCTACTTCCGTCAGGGTGTACAATTTTAGTTCTGTGGTGGGACAGGGTTTCTCTTCCCCACCAGATGTCGTCAGAGCATAGGTTGGGCTTCATTTTGTGCTCTTTTGAGTGTACCGCCCACGATGATACTCACCTTTTGCTTCCCGTGCACCGCATGCGTTACATTGGCGATAGTCCAAATCACATACTCCACACAATTCACGACATACAGTACCGGGGTTTAACGAGCACGGGATCCTGTTTGTGGCGCCAGGAACTGAGGCGCCCCCAGGCTGTGGGGCACTCAGGAACCGGGTCGCTGCTGGGGAGTCACGGGGGTCGTGACCCGGTCCTGTAGCCTGGGCGTCAGTTGAAAAAGGGATTTTTACAGATAGGTTGTTGTGACGCCACCCATGGTATATGGTCAGTGGGGACCACCGCTGTTGCAGAACCTACGGGGTGATGGATGGGCAGTTGGGATGAAACGGCTCTCCATGGGTAAAGCCAATCCCCGGGGTAGTGTAAATAGTCTATGTGTGGGATGCAGGGCGACGGGCACAAGGAATAGGCAGACTCACGATTTTTGTAGTTTTCTCAGTCCTTTACTTGAGCAGATGGTAAAAGCTGTCCAAGGAGCAACTTGAGGTTATTCTCACCCACTGGGTCTTTGGCTCCCTTACTGCGCTTGTAATTTGGCTCCTGCTGCTTCTTAAGCTTGACTGCCGGCCCTGTCTCGTCCTGTGAGGTACCGGTATGACAGGCAACTTGAGTCCTTTACTTATACCCTGTTCCCAGGTGTCAGTGTCTCTTAACTCTGTATGTTGCTGTGTCTCTGGTACAGTGTGGCTGGGAATCTGAAACCCCCACCCTTCGGTATTGACTGCTGGGATGTGTGACCCTGCACAGTCTTGGACTCCGGTGTCCATTCTATGCGTCTTTCCTCTGGGGTGAGCACGGAGTTGCTCCGCCTCCCAGGTGTGTTCTTGCTTCTCCTTTCCTCAGACCCTAGGCTTAGGCCTGGTGTTAGTCAGTGGACCTTGGGACGAGCTTAGCACAGCTCCTTTACACCCAGGTCTTCTTCACAGTCCTCTCAGGAATAGTGATGGGCGAATCCTAAATTACTCGGAATCGCTTGACTCTAGCGAGTCCGAGCACAGGACTCGCTACCCGTTGCGAGTCTAGCGAGTCCAATGTTAATGAATGGGGAAGCGAGTAATAGCGAGTAGTGTGCGATTTACAAATCACAGATGTGTCTCGGAAGCTTCAGCCTGAAGCAATCCCAGTTTTGCCATTGATTTGCATTGGACTCGTTTACTTTGTAACTGTAATCGCTGGGAAACTCGCACAGATAAGAGTCCTGTCTCCTCAGTGTGCCACAGCTCCAGGGTCCTAGAGCCCGCCTGCTGCCTGATGTAGCAGTGCTGAGATTGTTCTCAGTCTGCTCATTCCCTGTGTACAGACATGAATGTCTGTGCACAGAGATGATGTAGCAGAGCTGAGATTGTTCTCAGTCTGCTCATTCCCTGTGCATAGACATCTATATTTATGCACAGGGGATGTAGCAGAGAGGACATCGCGTTTTGGACTGCGTCGGACGGAAGAGGATTTTTTTAATTAAAGATGGAGTCCCTAATGGCTTTTTTTTTTATTTCTAATAAAAAATTTTCTTTGTGTTGTGTTTTTTTTAAAACAATTTAATAGAAATTCATGGCGGTCATGTCTAATATTGGCGTGACCGCCATAAATTTCGGGCTTAGGGCCAGCTGATAATACAAAGCTGGCCCTAACCTCTATTACCCAGCGTGCCACCGCTACCAGGGCCGCTGGAAGAGCGGGGTTCAGCGCCAGAGGATGGCGCTTCAATGAACGCGCCATCTTCTGGGGCGGCTGCGGGCTGCAATTTGCAGCGGGGGGTGCCCAGAAAGCTTGGGCATCCCTGCGCTGCGGATTCCAGCCCCCAGCTGCTTAGCTGTACCTGGCTAGACATAGAAATTGCGCGGAGCCCCACGCATTTTTTTTTAAATTATTTCATGAAATTCTGAGATTCTGACTCTGACTCTGAGACTCTCTGAAATTCATGAAATAATAAAAAAAAAATGCGTGGGGCTCTGCGCAATTTCTATGTCTAGCCAGGTACAGCTAAGCAGCTGGGGGCTGGAATCCGCAGCGCAGGGATGCCCAAGCTTTCTGGGCACCCCGCGCTGCAAATTGCAGCCCGCAGCCGCCCCAGGAGATGGCGCGTTCATTGAAGCGCCATCCTCTGGCGCTGAACCCCGCTCTTCCAGCGGCCCTGGTGGCGGTAGCACGCTGGGTAATAAAGGGGTTAATACCAGCTTTGTTATACAAGCTGGTATTAAGCCCGAGATTCTTAATGTCAGGCCACGTTTGACCCAGCCACTAAGAATCTCCAATAAAGGGTTAAAAAAACACAACACAGAGAAAATTTTTTATTTGAAATAAAAAAAAAAGCCATTAGGGACTCCATCTTTAATTAAAAAAATCCTCTTCCGTCCGACGTAGTCCAAAACGCGATGTCCTCTCTGCTACATCCCCTGTGCATAGATAGATGTCTATGCACAGGGAATGAGCAGACTGAGAACAATCTCAGCACTGCTACATCATCTCTGTGCACAGACATTCATGTCTGTACACAGGGAATGAGCAGACAAGAACAATCTCAGCACTGCTACATCATCTCTGTGCACAGACATTCATGTCTGTACACAGGGAATGAGCAGACTGAGAACAATCTCAGCACTGCTACATCATCTCTGTGCACAGACATTCATGTCTGTACACAGGGAATGAGCAGACTGAGAACAATCTCAGCTCTGCTACATCATCTCTGTGCACAGACATTCATGTCTGTACACAGGGAATGAGCAGACTGAGAACAATCTCAGCTCTGCTACATCATCTCTGTGCACAGACATTCATGTCTGTACACAGGGAATGAGCAGACAAGAACAATCTCAGCACTGCTACATCATCTCTGTGCACAGACATTCATGTCTGTACACAGGGAATGAGCAGACTGAGAACAATCTCAGCTCTGCTACATCATCTCTGTGCACAGACATTCATGTCTGTACACAGGGAATGAGCAGACTGAGAACAATCTCAGCACTGCTACATCATCTCTGTGCACAGACATTCATGTCTGTACACAGGGAATGAGCAGACTGAGAACAATCTCAGCTCTGCTACATCATCTCTGTGCACAGACATTCATGTCTGTACACAGGGAATGAGCAGACTGAGAACAATCTCAGCTCTGCTACATCATCTCTGTGCACAGACATTCATGTCTGTACACAGGGAATGAGCAGACTGAGAACAATCTCAGCTCTGCTACATCATCTCTGTGCACAGACATTCATGTCTGTACACAGGGAATGAGCAGACTGAGAACAATCTCAGCACTGCTACATCATCTCTGTGCACAGACATTCATGTCTGTACACAGGAATGAGCAGACTGAGAACAATCTCAGCACTGCTACATCATCTCTGTGCACAGACATTCATGTCTGTACACAGGGAATGAGCAGACTGAGAACAATCTCAGCTCTGCTACATCATCTCTGTGCACAGACATTCATGTCTGTACACAGGGAATGAGCAGACTGAGAACAATCTCAGCTCTGCTACATCATCTCTGTGCACAGACATTCATGTCTGTACACAGGGAATGAGCAGACTGAGAACAATCTCAGCTCTGCTACATCATCTCTGTGCACAGACATTCATGTCTGTACACAGGGAATGAGCAGACTGAGAACAATCTCAGCTCTGCTACATCATCTCTGTGCACAGACATTCATGTCTGTACACAGGGAATGAGCAGACTGAGAACAATCTCAGCTCTGCTACATCATGTCTGTGAGCAGGCGGGCTCTAGGACCCTGGAGCTGCACAGAGAAGACAGCTGGACTCGGCTCGCAAAGAAACAGCAGTTACATTGCAGTTTCCCTGCTATCACTGGCACAGTAGCCAGTGATTACTCGCACGAGTCCAGGGGCGTAACTAGAACTGGCAGGGCCCCATAGCAAACTTTTGAACGGGGCCCCCTCCAAGACACGCCCCCAATGACACGCCCCTCCAAGACACGCCCCCCCAAAATGACACGCCCCTTCAAGACACACCCCCTTACAGGCCCCAGCAGTATATACAGCAGCCCCAGTGGTATACCGCAGCCTCTCCAGTGGTATATACAGGCCCCAGCAGTATTACAGCAGCCTCCGCAGTGGTGGTATATACAGGCCCCAGTGGTGGTATACAGGGCCCCTGGTGGTGGTATATACAGGCCCCTGGTGGTGGTATACAGGGCCCCTGGTGGTGGTATATACAGGCCCCTGGTGGTGGTATATACAGGCCCCTGGTGGTGGTATATACAGAGCCCCTGGTGGTAGTATACAGAGCCCCTGGTGGTGGTATATACAGGCCCCTGGTGGTATTATACAGAGCCCCTGGTGGTGGTATATACAGGCCCCTGGTGGTAGTATACAGAGCCCCTGGTGGTGGTTTATACAGGCCCCTGGTGGTAGTATACAGGGCTCCTGGTGGTGGTATATACAGAGCCCCTGGTGGTAGTATACAGAGCCCCTGGTGGTGGTATATACAGGCCCCTGGTGGTAGTATACAGAGCCCCTGGTGGTGGTATATACAGGCCCCTGGTGGTAGTATACAGGCCCCTGGTGGTGGTATATACAGAGCCCCTGGTGGTAGTATACAGGCCCCTGGTGGTGGTATATAGAGCCCCTGGTGGTAGTATACAGGCCCCTGGTGGTAGTATACAGAGCCCCTGGTGGTGGTATATACAGGCCCCTGGTGGTAGTATACAGAGCCCCTGGTGGTGGTATATACAGGCCCCTGGTGGTATATACAGAGCCCCTGGTGGTGGTAGTATACAGAGCCCCTGGTGGTAGTATACAGGCCCCTGGTGGTAGTATACAGGCCCCTGGTGGTGGTATATACAGAGCCCCTGGTGGTGGTAGTATACAGAGCCCCTGGTGGTAGTATACAGGCCCCTGGTGGTAGTATACAGAGCCCCTGGTGGTGGTAGTATACAGAGCCCCTGGTGGTATATACAGAGCCCCTGGTGGTAGTATACAGGCCCCTGGTGGTGGTAGTATACAGAGCCCCTGGTGGTAGTATACAGGCCCCTGGTGGCTATATACAGGCCCCCCACTCCTCCTCTGCTGCACACGTCACCTGTAAAGGAATACATCATACTTACTTATCTCTGCCGGCTGCCGCCGCTCTGCACCGCGCTCCGTCTTCATCCAGCTTCTTCCTGGTTGTGACCGCCGGGCGCAGGAAATGACGTCACAACCAGGAAGAAGCTGGATGAAGACGGAGCGCGGTGCAGAGCGGCGGCAGCCGGCAGAGATAAGTAAGTATGATCTATTCCTTTACAGGTGACGTGTGCAGCAGAGGAGGAGTGGGGGACCTGTATATACACACTGGGGGCCTGTAGCTGACCGGATAGCAGCGTAGCGGCGCTGGGTCTGGGCCCCCCACAAGGGCCGGGCCCCAAAGCGACTGCTACGTCTGCTATGCCGGTAGTTACGCCCCTGTACGAGTCTAATGGTCTAATGCAAACAATGGCAATCCTAGTTTTGTCAGCGTTTCTGACAAAACTAGGACTGATATTGATTTGCATTGGACTCGTGCGAGTAATCACTGGGAAACTCGCAGAGTACCGAGTCCTGCGAGTCCCTTATTACTCGCCGAGTAACGAGTCCTAGCGAGTAGATTCGCCCATCCCTACTCAGGAACTGAACTACACTTGCTTTTCCCCAGACCAGAATGTATAGGGGAGCTCACCCTGAACCAGGGCTTGGTCTCCCCCTTCTGGTCTGGAGGTGTCGGTGTTGTGTGTGTTGCCTGATGAGAAGACCCGCTTTGTTGCACAGTGATGACACTGTGGCACTTTGACCCAGGGGTGCCACATCAATATCAGCCATACAAGTCAATGGGTCTGTGAAAAATTGACATCCGAGTGTGGCCTATTTTCACGGACTGAAACAATGGAGAAGGTGGAGGAACTGTTTTTTTTAAAAATTTCTCCATATACGAGAAAACTAATGCCCCTCCGATAATCTGATAAAACTTGGGCAACACAGATCACGGCTTGATCAAAACATCAGTCCTTATTACATGTATGTGGGAAAATCAGACGTCTGTATGAGACCTTAACTCTCTCAGAACGTTTTACGTGGACTAGGAAAGGTGCAAAATATTCATCCATAGCACAACACCCAAACAATGGGATACAACAAGGAAAAACAGGAGTCACACATGCGCCAAATGAATGAGTCAGTGGATTTGGAGCCTTTTTTGAATGATTTACTCCACATTTATGCTGTTTAAATCTTAAATATTAGTACATTTCTTCTGCAGTCTGAATCCAGTGCTGGCATCATAGGTTTAATGGAATGGACAGTCAGACAAGACAGATTATATGGATTATGACAGATGTGTGGCAATATAAGGACACCCTATCCATTTCTGTGTCCTCCCTTTCTTTCTCTGGCCCTCTGTCAGTTTTCAGCATATTGAGTGAGATGCTAAAAAATGTGGTGTGCGCTAGGCAGCTCTTTATTTATGTGCACAGGTGCTGGGCTCTGCCCTCGTATTTACAGTACAGCAACCTGCTGTAAACACCCCTCTATAAACTATGGTAACGCCCATGGACGCTGTTCATTCAATGTAAGAACGCTGGAGATGGGCGGCCCGGCCTGTAGACTTGGTGTGTTACCATGGACACGGGAGAGCGTCCTGGATAGAACCAACTGAACACAATAGAGTGGGGGCGGGGGGAGATCGTGTGACACCAGACACAGCACAGACTCTGGATTCTGCTGGCCCAGCACAGGTGATGTCCTCTTCTCTATTCCTTATGTTATACTAGGACTGATGATACTGTGAGTGGGGTGCTGATCTGTCCTCTCTCCTTACAGTATGAACCTGCATATGTTCATATTGTGCTAGGAGGAAAAGACTTGATCCTATTGTAGCACTGCAGAGCTGTGATCTTGGGCTTCCATCTGCAGCTCCAGCCATTCCCCTCCCCTCTCCATATTTCATCATATTGCACAGGTCATATCATTATTGTCAGTTCATTATGAGCTGAGCAACTGATTACAGCACTCTCTGGTCATGTGCACACGTTGAGTATTTGATGAGTTTTTTACCTCTTTTTTTGTAGCCAAAACCAGGAGTGGAGCAATCAGAGGAAAAGTCTAATGGTGGGTTTACACGCTTCAATATCGTTGCGATATCGCAACTCAATGGTGTGGGAGCGCGCAATTAGTGCACGTTTCTCCCGCATCGCATTGGATGTTTACACGCTGCGATATCGGAATACAACGTCCGTGCGATGTCTACGCCCCCCAACCCAGGATCGCACACTTAACATGGGAGTGAATGGGTGACGTTTCAAATCGCATCGTAGTTGGGCGTTTACACAGCACGATCCGGCTCCAATCTCCCTTCAATATCGAGCATTGAATAGCACGCTCATTCAATCCCCGATATCGCATTGACATCGTTCCTGCATCGTATTGGACGTTCACACCATACAACGCAGGAACGATGTCCGCTCCAACGATTGAACCACGTGACTTTTGATTGAAATCGTACTACGATATCGCAACGTGTAAACCCGCCATAAGGCCCCTTTCACATCTAATGCTTTGCTGCGTTTTGCTTCATTTGTGTTTTCATGTGTTTTTACCGCAAAAACGCATGCAAAAACGCATGTGCAAGGGGCCTAAGGTATGTGTCGCAATGCTGGTGTCCATCATGTGACGGATCTGGTGCTGCTGTTATGTGGGGTGTCCAGGCTTTGGGCTCAATTTTGCTGTTACTCCATTGGTCTGCAGACTTTTGAATCCTCCACACGCACGGTGCACCCTGTCAGGATTCTCCTGAGCCACAAGTTTGCGATTTGCCACATTCTGACTAGAAGTGTCTCACTTGTATTGAACAAGCTGTGCATGTATAGTCAGGATGTGACCACATGAATGCAAATCGTATACAGTTATGGTCCACTCCTGGTGCCAGCATTGGGGAATCCTGACAGCTTGGGCTGAGAGGATTCACACATCTGCAGTCAGAGTGATTGTAGACTTCAACCCCAAGTTAATCGGCCCCATAATGCACCAGGGCCGATCACGTGACCGGCCCCATAATGCACCGTGCCGGATGTGACATCTGGCCGGTGCATAGAATGACACAGAGGGCGGGAGATTCCAAATGGTGGGGGCAGAGAGGACAAAGAATAATGCCGCCCAGTGGGGCGTGCACTACACCACGGAGGAGTGGTGAATGGAGCGTGGCCACGCCTTCCCAGTCCCCCAAACTCGAGGACTGCAGTAAGTTTAAACTTATTTTTGAGATGTTTCATATGGCCACTTTAGATGAGAAAGGGATAGATAGGGAGCAGCTAGGAAGGTGTAGGGACAGCTAGTGATAGTGTAGGGACTTAGATTCAGGTGACAGGTTCCCTTTAACAAGTATTAAGAACAGAGTCTTAAAAATCAAAAATTTACAAAAACCAAGAAAACGGGAAACGGTATAGTCCATACGGCGCTAGTCCATCCGCCGCAGTCTGTTAAAAGAGCTTTTGCCACTACCAGTCCCGTGGCTAATGGTCCATATTTAGATAAAATATAAGTCCAAGCAAATGCAACAGTTCGTACAGGTAAAATCTCTGTAGGCCCAAGACGCTTAACGGTTACGGGTTTCCTTGTTGCAATAAATATTCAACACATAAATACACATTTACCTATGGTTACCAATGGGCGTCTCGGCTTAGGAGTCCTGGCCTTCACTTTCCACCCCCAGGAACTTTCTTTTCCTAACTTAATGTGCATGGGGGGCGAGTCCAGTTCATCCGCCCTTCTGTACACTAATATTTACTGTCTATTTACATGCAAGTCTCATATATACACTTCTTCATTTTGCACCTATTTTCTGTGCCTGACTGGTAACTGCCCAAGTTATTACGGGCTGACCTACGTAGCACTGGTGTCTCAGTGGTGTTCTAATGCTTACTGCTGGTACTGTATATGCACTATCCATTAGTCTGCGTGTGGATCTGCATAACAGTGGTATGCCTGATCATCTTCTTAGTCTTACTACAGGACTGGCAGGTTCACTGATTGCAGGATCCTCTATTTCTGCTACAACAGGTGTTTCTTCTTGAACGGATTCATCCAGTCTTTCTTGTTCTTCCACTGGTTGCAGGAAAACTAATCAATGGCACAAGTATGGCTCCGTTGAACTGAGGCCAACTTTCAGGAAAGTCTCCAAGTACTATATGGATCATCTTTTCTTTCTTTTCTTCTAGTTGAGGTGTACATGGGATCTCTTCTTGAGGTCTTAGTTGATCAGGACATCTCTTTAGATGGTCTCGGAAACTGTTGCTGTTGTTCTACCTTCGTCCTTACTAATTAAGCAAGTCTTCTTGTTGTCAAAGTTAGAGGGTTGCACGGTGTAAGGTTCTGCTTCCCACTGGTCATCAAGTTTGTGAACTCTTCCTCTTCAGAACCATTTTTTAATATTTAGGGAACAGCTTGTGCATTTTTGTTGTAATCCTTTTCTTGTTTTTCTCTAATTTGATTTAGACTTCTCTTTACGCACTCTTGTACTTTCTTGTACTGTTCTTTGCGTTTTGAGTCCAATCAGTATCAGATGAACAGGTTTCTGGTACGACAATTCCCATCTCGAGATCAACTGGTAATTTTCCGGGTCTTGCTCTCATGAGATAAGCTGGCGTGCAATTGGTGGAACTTACAGGAATGTTGTTGTACATGTCCACTAAGTCAGGTAATTTCTCCGGCCACATGTTCCTTTCTTCCAAAGGCAGGGTTTTTAACAGGTCTATGATTACGTTGTTCATCTTTTCGCACATGCCATTGGTTTGTGGATGGTAAGGCGTGGTTCAGATTTTCTTGCACCAATATAGGTTGTAAAAGTCCTGGAATACTTGAGCTTCAAACGCAGGACTTTGGTCAGTCATCACTTGCTCTGGATACCCATTTGGTCGAGAGAAGTAGCTTGAAAGGTTCTCGCTGCAGTTTTTGCTGTTAAATCTTTTACCGGGGCTACCACTAGGAATCTGGAATAGTGGTCCATCATCGTGAGGGCATAGGTGTAGCCTGACCTGCTGGGTGTCAGCTTCACGTGGTCCAGGACTGCGAGTTCTAAGGGCTGTTTGGTGACAATTGGCTGTAGTGGTGCTCTTTGGCCGTCACGGTCTTTTCTTCTTAAGTTGCATGGTCCACAGTTTCTACACCATCTCTCTATGGTGCTCCTCATGCCAACCCAATAGAATCTCTCGCGTAACAGTACTTCGAGCTTCTTCCATCTGAAATGTCCTCACCATTGTGGTATGTTTCCAACACCATCTGGACATCTCTCTTCGGTACCACTATTTGCCACACCATCTCGTAGGTTGTAGGATTGATGAAACATCGACACAGCTTACCCTGGTAGATGAACAAGCTGCTCTTTTCTTTCCACAGGTGTTGCGCCTCTGGAGGAGCATCTGGGTCGAGACGTGAGCCTTCTTGGGTTATTAGCTCCTTGACTAAGCTAACAGCTGGGTCACTGTCTTGCGTCTCTTTCCACCCGTGATGAGGTAACGGCTTTAGTGTGGTGTCTTGACTTTGATACAGGTTTGCTGACACTGGGATGCACTGTGGCGATGGAAGGCTGGTAGCTCTATTTCTTCTAGCTCATCCATGTCTTCTCCTGCATCTTGCAAATGAGGCATCCGCATTGGCGTTCTTACGGCCTGCCCGATATTTGATGGTGAAGTCATAGTTTGACAACCAGGCCTTCCAGCGTTGCTCTAGTGCACCTAACTTCGCGGAATCAAGGTGGGTCAGAGGATTGTTGTCCATGAAGACAGTGAACTTTGCAGCCGCCAGGTAGTACTTAAACCGTTCGGTGATAGCCCATACCAAGGCCAGGAATTCCAGCTTGAAAGAGCTTTAGTTCTCTGAACTCCTCTCAGTAGGACGGAGTTTCCTGCCTTCCTTAAGCAATTACACGTTCTTTGCCATTCTGCTTTTGTGACAAGACAGCTCCCAATCCCACGTTGCTGGCATCGGTGTACAGCACGAATGGTAAGTTGTAGTCAGGATAGGCCAGGATTTCCTTACCTGTCAAGGCCCACTTCATCTGTCTGAAAGAGTTCTCTTCTTTTTCACCTCATTCAAACGGAGGACCTGAGTTCTTACTCTTCTTGGTCTGGCCTATCAGGAGATCTTGTAAAGGCACTGCCATCTTTGTGTAGCACTTTATGAATCTCCGGTAGTATCCTTCCAGCCCCAAGAACTGTCGTACCTCTCTGACTGTTGTTGGTCTTGGCCAGTCTTTTATGATGGTGATCTTGTCAGGGTCTGATGCCACTCCTTCTGCGCTGACCACATGCCCGACATACTGAACCTTTGGCTTCAGCAAATGGCAATTTGATGGCTTCAGCTTCATCCCAAACTTTGACAATGCTTCAAATACCTCTGCCAGGTGTTTCAGATGTTCTTCATAAGTTTTGGAGTACACTATGACGTCATCCAGGTAGAGTAGCATGGTCTCAAAGTTTCGGTGCCCCAGGCAACACTCCGTCAGTCTTTGGAACGTTCCGGGTGCATTGCAGAGTCCGAATGGCATGCTATCAAATTCACACAGGCCCATTGGTGTTGTGAACGCGGTCTTCTCCCGGTCTTCTTCTGCAACGGCAACCTGCCAATACCCACTAGTAAGATCTAGGGTTGAAAAGTAATTAGCATCCTTTAATGCAGCAAGTGACTCTTCTATGCGGGGTAACGGGTAAGCATCTTTATGTGTTCTGCGATTTATTTGCCTGTAATCAACACACATTCTCATAGTGCTGTCTTTCTTTCTAACTAGGACCAATGGAGCTGCCCAGGGGCTACAGCTATCCCTAATAACCCCTGCATCCTTCATGTCCTGTAACATTTCCTTGGCACGCTGATAGTGAGCTGGTGGTACAGGCCTATATGGCTCTTTAATGGATTGGCTCTCCTTAAGGGACCAAGGGGTTAGAAACTTTGTTCGTCCCCTTGGTCTCTGATGAAGCAGAGCCAAGAGTGTTCAGCACAGAGATGAGGGTCGAGGGGTTAATAAAGATGCAGTCCCTAAATGTATTTGTATAAATACAAAAAGGGGGGAGATAAGAGGCGCAATAGTGCCCTATCACTAGTGACACACTGAGTATACCAATAGGTGTACACTCACCTGGTCCAGTTGTGTGACCCACAACTGGTTTATAAGCCTTTGGTTTATAGCTGCTGCAGGACCTCCACCAGCCACTCGTACGTGGAAAAACGCTCCTATATAGGGAAGATGGTGTGTCACGGTCCGCGCTGCTGCCTCAATGGAATCCCAAGGAATGGATGTCTCCAAGAAGTCACAAGGAAGGCAAGGTTCCAAAGCAAAGATCTCCTTTATTCACCAACGCGTTTCGGCGCCTATCCTGGCACCTTCATCAGGGTATTAAATGTATTTGTGTATTCTTTATTTTTTAACGAACTATTAAAAAAAAAATTCTTCACGGGCTTCGCCATATTTTTGTATGCCAGCAACATACAGCAGGCAAGTTTGGGCTGCCCCCAACCCCCAGCTGCCTATTTGTACCTGACTGGAAACAAAAATATAGGGAAGCCCCTTATTTTAATTATTTCATGAATTTCATAAAATAATTTAAAAAAACTTACATGGGCTTCGCCATACTTTTGGGTCCAGCCAGGTACAACTAGGGTGACCCAAGCTTTCTGGGACCCCCACTGCGCATTGCAGTCCGCAGCCTCCCCAGAAAATGGTGAGTTCATAGAAGTGCCATCTACTGGCGCTGTATCCATCTCTTCTAGCGGTCCTGGTGTCGGGTGGCTCACTGGGTAATAATTGGGTTAGAGCCAGCTTTGTATTCTCAGCTGGCCCTAAGCCTGAAAGTCATGGGGTCACGCCAATATTAGACATGACCACCATGAATTTCTAGTAAAGATTAAAAAAAAACACAACAAAAAGAAAAATTTTTTTTTATTAGAAATAAAAAAAACATTTAAGAGACTCCCATCTTTAGTACAAAAAAAATCCGTCCTACGTAGTTCACATGGATAGCAATGTCAGCTCTGCTACGTCGCTCTGCATAGACAAGCGTCTATGCAGAGCGTGAAGCAGGCTGATACTGACAGTGACAGTTAGAGTTCACCTGAGTTCATGCCTCGGGCTATGAAATCGTGTGAACCCTGACGTCACCGCATGAACACTGCCAATGCCGGCCGAAAATTGCCAAGTGCCGAGCAGTGGAGTGAATAAACCCAAAGGTTAATGAGCGGCCCCGGAAGTATATGTGGCCAGGAGACAGCGAGATGGGAGGATGCATCGCGGGACTAGTAAGTATAATTATAACTAGAAATAGGCCCGATGCTATTGCATTGGGAGTGCGTTGAAATGAACAGGTGCCGTAGAAATAGTCGTTGAATAGTACAGTCCTCTCTCCAGAAAGTACGCTGTTGTTGCAGGATTTATATGGTGGCTCATTGGTTAACACTATATGGTGGCTCAGTGGTTAGCACATTATATGGTGGCTCACTGGTTAGCACTATATGGTGGCTCAGTGGTTAGCACTGTATGGTGGCAGAGTGGTTAGCACTGTATATGGTGGCTCAGTGGTTAGCACATTATATGGTGGCTCAGTGGTTAGCACTGTACATGGTGGCTCAGTAGTTAGCACTGTATACGGTGGCTCAGTGGTTAGCATAGTATACGGTGGCTAAGTGGTTAGGAGAGTATATGATGGCTCAGTGGTTAGGACAGTATATGGTGGGTCAGTGTTTTGCACTGTGTGGTGGCTCAGTGGTTAGCACGGTACATGGTGAGTCAGTGGTTAGGACTGTATACAGTGACTCAGTGGTTAGCACTGTATATGGTGGCTCAGTGGTTAGCTGTCTCCCCCTGTTCTCTGCCCCGTCTTCTCCTGTTTTCTGCCCCTGTCCTCTACCAGTGTGTCCCGCCGTCTTCTGCTGCTGTCCTGTGCCCCTGTGTACCCCTGTCCTCTGCCCGTGTCCCGCTGTCCTCTACTCCTATGTCCCCCTGTCCTCTGCCCGTGTCCTCCTGTTCCCTGCCTCTGTGTCTCCTTGTTCTCTGCCCCTGTGTCCCCCTGTCCTCTGACCCTGTGTTCCCCTGTCCTCTGCCCCTGTGTCCCCCTGTCCTCTGCCCCTGTTCTGTGTCCCCCTGTCCTCTTCCCCTGTCCTGTGTGGCCGTGTCCCCTTGTCCTCTGTTCTGTGTCCCCCTGTTCTCTGCCCCTGTTCTGTGTGCCCTTGTGCCCCTGTTCTGTGCGCCCCTGTCCTCTGCCCCTGTTGTGTGTCCCCCTGTCCTGTGTGGCCGTGTCCCCCTGTCCTCTGTCCTGTGTGCCCCTGTCCTCTGTTCTGTGTCCCCCTGTCCTGAGTGCCTCTGTCCTCTGGCCTTGATCTGTGTCCCCCTGTCCTGAGTGCCTCTGTCCTCTGGCCTTGATCTGTGTCCCCCTGTCCTGAGTGCCTCTGTCCTCTGGCCTTGATCTGTGTCCCCCTGTCCTGTGTGCCCCTGTTCTGTGCGCCCATGTCCTCTGCCCCTGTTCTGTGTTCCCCTGTCCTGTGTGCCCGTGTCCCTCTGTCCTCTGCCTCTGTCCTGTGTGCCCCTGTCCTCTGCCTCTGTTCTGTGTCCCCTGTCCTGTGTGCCCCTGTTCTCTGCCCTCGTTCTGTGTCCCCCTTTCCTGTGTGCCCCTGTCCTCTGCCCCTGTTCTGTGTCCCCCTGTCCTCTGCCTCTATCCTGTGTGCCCCTGTCCTCTGCCTCTGTTCTGTGTCCCTCTGTCCTGTCTGCCCCTGTTCTGTGTCCCCCTGTCCTCTGCCCGTGTTGTGTCCCCTGTGCTCTCCCATCCTATGTGCCTCTGTCCTCTGCCCCTGTTCTGTGTGCCCCTGTCCTGTGCCCCCTGTCCTGTGCACCCCAGTCCTCTGCCCCTGTTCTGTGTCCCCCTGTTCTGTGTGCCCCTGTTCTGTGTGTCCCTGTTCTGTGTGTCCCTGTTCTGTGCGCCCCTGTCCTCTGCCCCTGTTCTGTGTCCCCCTGTCCTGTGTGCCCGTGTCCCCCTGTCCTGTGTGCCCCTGTTCTGTGTCCCCCTGTCCTCTGCCCCTGTTCTGTGTCCCCCTGTCCTCTGTGCCCGTGTCCCCCTGTCCTGTGTGCCCCTGTTCTATGTCCCTCTGTCCTCTGCCTCTGTCCTGTGTGCCCCTGTTATGTGTCCCCCTGTCCTCTGCCTCTGTCCTGTGTGCCCCTGTCCTCTGCCTCTGTTCTGTGTCCCCCTGCCCTGTGTGCCCCTATCCTGTGTGCCCTGTTCTTTGCCCCTGTTCTGTGTCCCCCTGTTCTGTGTCCCCCTGTCCTCTGCCCCTGTTCTGTCTCCCTGTCCTCTGCCCCCTGTCCTGTGTGCCTCTGCCCTCTGCCTCTGTTTTGTGTCCCCCTGCCCTGTGTGCCCCTATCCTGTGTGCCCTGTTCTCTGCCCCTGTTCTGTGTTCCCCTGTCCTGTGTGCCCTGTCCTCTGCCCCTGTTCTGTGTCCCCCTGTCCTCTGCCCCTGTTCTGTGTCCGCCTGCCCTCTGCCCTTGTTGTGTCCCCCTGTCCTCTGCCCCTGTTTTGTGTCCCTCTGTCCTCTGCCACTGTTCTTTGTCCGCCAGTCCTGTGTGCCCCTGTCCCCCTGTCTGCACGGAGTGACCGGGGGAGAGCGGGCGGCAGTGCCGCTACTGACTGCCATATGGGAACACCCATAACTTGGGTGTTCCAATATGGTGGCCAGTGTACTTCCGGTTGTGCGGACGCCGCTAATTTCCCGGCTGCGTCGCCGGTCACTGCTTGCCTTCGTGCAGCGGGAGATGAGCGGTGTCTACCGTCGGGAGATCAGCGGCTTGCGCATGAGCGGCTGATCTCCCGACGGGCGCTGGCCGGTAATTGCGGCTCGCGATGCATGCCGGAATAGCGGCACAGTGGCCGGACCGGATGCCAGGAACTGGCGATTATTATATAAGATGTTTATTAATAATTTTATGCTTTGTTTCACGGCCCCCCCTGCCCCATCCCATATCTGTTAAGTCCAAGCTCGGTGTTCGGACACAAGTTTGCGTCATCTCTGGCCCCGAGCTCGAACTTTAAAAAAAAGCTCGGGTGAACCAGACGATCCCAATCATCGGGAGAGTACGCCCATCACTATTTAGGACCAATTTACCAGCTCTGCCGCCTCTTTGTTCTAGCATTATACCATATCTATGGATGAGCTTCTTCAACAGCATTGCACAGTTTACCATAGTTTTTTCTATATAGCGAGTCTAATATATCAGGTATCCAGTGTCGTAACTTGAAGCTCATGTGCCACGATGCAAAATATTCAACAGTGCCCCCAACTATTGAAAGTCTTTAATAGCACTGGTTATTTTCAGTAGGTCTAAGGGATTTTTGGGGCCCCTAGGACTTCAGGGCCTAGGTGTGATCGCAAACCCTGCACCTATTGTAGTTACGCTCCTGCATGTACCACTTCAGGCTACCTATCAGGGTCGTTTTGTGACACTGTCCTGTTAGTGAAAGAGAATATAATTCATAACCTACTTTCTGATGGGTGGATGAACCCAGATAGCCCAATTATTCTGTCGGTTGCACAGAAACAGGGCAGGAATATCACTGAAGGATTATAAGTGACCACATACGCACAAAGATGTTTCCACTGGTACGGTAATAGCGGACAGAATTCTCTTTGGTTGTGAATGTGAGTAGAGGATAGATCAACTAATAATTAATTTTTATCCAGTATATTTATTCTTTTCTTCTTCAGATGTTATGAAGAAAATGGCCTGCAAAAATCTCCTAGTAATAAGGTACAGTAATAAAGATCAATAGACACAAAGGCTTATCCCAAAAAAGGCTTTTTCTTGAGAAACCTTTAAATATAAATGTCAATTTTATGTGATGTAACATGTCTTATCTTTAGTACAAAATCACAATACTCTGCATGAGGTAAAATATAATCATAGCAATAGTTTTTCTCATCAATTCCCTACATGTTTTGTTAAGACATGTGCACACGTTGAGTATTTGGTGAGTTTTTTTACCTCAGTATTGTGTAAGACCATGTGCACATGTTGCGTATTTGGTGTTTTTTACCTCAGTATTTGTAAGGCCTCATGCACACATTGAGAATTTGGTGAGTTTTTACCTCAGTATTTGTAAGGCCACATGCACATATTGACAATTTGGTGAGTTTTATACCTCAGTATTTGTAAGGCCATGTGCACACATTGAGAATTTGATTAGTTTTTACCTCAGTATTTGTAAGGCCACATGCACACATTGAGAATTTGGTGAGTTTTTTACCTCAGTATTTGTAAGGCCATGTGCACACATTGAGAATTTGATTAGTTTTTACCTCAGTATTTGTAAGGCCATGTGCGCACATTGGGAATTTGGTTAGTTTTTACCTCAGTATTTGTAAGGCCACATGCACACATTGAGAATTTGGTGAGTTTGTACCTCAGTATTTGTAAGGCCATGTGCATACATTGAGAATTTAGTTAGTTTTTACCTCAGTATTTATAAGGCCATGTGCACACTCAGTATTTGGTGAGCTTTTTACCTCAGTATTTGTAAGGTCATGTGCACACATTGAGAATTTGGTGAGTTTGTACCTCAGTATTTGTAAGGTCATGTGCACACATTGAGAATTTGGTGAGTTTGTACCTCAGTATTTGTAAGGCCACGTGCACACATTGAGTATTTGGTGATTTTTTTTTACCTCAGTATTTGTAAAGCCATGTGCACACATTGAGTATTTGGTGATTTTTTTTTACCTCAGTTTTTGTAAGGCCATGTGCACATATTGAGAATTTGGTTAGTTTTTACCTCAGTATTTGTAAGGCCATGTGCACACGTTGAGTATTTGGTGAGTTTTTACCTCCGTATTTCTAAGAAAAATAACAGGAATGTAATGTCCCCTGAGCAGATAGCGGGGGACAACATGGCAACACAGGCTGATCTATATTACTCATAGCAGGCTATTTTTAGCTGTGGGTTGCCATACACTTAGGGTTAGTGTATGGCAACAGGTGTTGGTTGGCTGGAGTCCAGCCAATGGTCAGGCCTGAGGGTCAGTGAGTTTTGATTGGCCAACACTGTTGGCAGGCTCTGTGAGGCTATAAAAGGTTCTTTTCCTGTCAGAGGGTTAGTCAGACCTCTGACAGAATTGAAGATGGACAATCTTTTAGCTGAGTTTCTGTCCAGGGCTGGTCAGCCAGGCAGTGAGGCCTGGTTGTGGTCATGCCTATCACTGCTACCACCCGATACCTGTAATACTCCAGCCGCGGGTGGGCGCAACAGTGGAGCCTCCATCCTCTCCTTATGTGGAGCCGCCGCCATCTGATGGGCGCAGCCTCCGCACTCACCGGAGGGCCAGCACACGATATTCTCCCTCTCCCCCGTCACAGCGGGGAACTGGAGCTTCACACAGGACGGCCGGATCCAGGAAGAAGAAGTCGGCTGCGCGAGGAGGCCCGGGTTCCCGCGAGAAGACGCAGGTGTGCAGCGTTGGCGCCCCCTCCAGGCAGTCAAGAAAGCGGTCACGTGATCCAGCAGCCGGTGGCCCCAGGAACTTTTAATTTTCAGTCGGGGCTGCTGTTCTCAGCAGGAGCCAGCCATCGGATCCTCCATGCCCGGATCCGGTCCCTGTTATTTTCGATTTGTTACGATTTGCTCCATTGCATCTATCTGCTGGGGACCGGGATGTGGGCTCCAGTACTTTAAGAGGTGCAGCAAGTGTATCTGTTACAGCCTTGCCTTTTGCTCCTGGTCCATTTTTGCTAGTCACCCCGGTCCAGTACTGACTTTACCGGGGGTGCCCTCCCTTCCCCTTCCTCCAACTACCAGGCTGGATGACACTCGCTGGGTATGGTCTTCTTCGGACCCGTCATCTGAGGAAAAATTCACCTGCGAATCAGCCCCTGTTCAGGTTTTCCCTCCTGCTGCTCCTGAGTCCTGTCCGGTCTCGGGAGCACCTGCATCTGGACCTCGACAGCTGCAAGTTCGTCATGGTGAGACTGTACCGTTTTTTCTTCCACAGGTTAAAATTGATGATATTAAGTTGTTGGTGGCCACAGCCGTTGCTGACGCCCTGTCTTTATCTAATAAGTCTAACGTGAAGGGGGCTGGGGCGACAGCTGAGCATACGGAAGTACAGTCAGCTGCCGTGTCTGACCTCGCTTTTAAAGAAGCGCTTGTTTGTGGGGTTTCTCCTCTCAGGTTTCATCTTCGCTTACTGTTAGGAGAGGATTTGGAACTGTGAATGTGTCGACATTTTTTCTCTCCTTCCTATGTCTAGGGAGCATCCAATTAGGGGCGAGAGAAAAGATGACAAATTCAAACACGACTCAGACAAGCGTAAACCGTTTAAATCTTTTCATAATTGGGTACAAGCGTCGCTATTTTTTTCGCGGTGCTGGGCGAGAAATACCCTTCTTGCTGTACGGGCCTTTTTCAGCACCTCGACATTATATTGGAAGGGTCGGCATGGCTTCACTATGACGAGTCTTTTCGTCAGAAGCTTGTCGTTCACCCCACTATTGCTTGGGGTGTCAAGGATGTCGGGCTTTGGCTCAATCTAATGTTACCGCAGCGCAGCCAGTCTGTGAAGCCTGCTTCGATGCCGATTTCGCGGAAGGGAGTGTGCTTTGCGTTTAATGATTCTTCATGTAAGTGGCCTAATTATTGCCGCTTTAAACATGAATACTCATTCTGTGCAGGTAACCACCCGGCCGCTAAGTGTTTTCGTAAGCAGGCTATGTCTGCCCAAGTTGCTACCCCTGGCGGGAATACTTCAGCAAAGATCATTGACAGTGATTCTGGAAAACATGCTTCCATGGTTATGCAGTTTTCCAGACAGGGCGACAGCAACCTTGTTAATTGATGGGTTTCGTAATGGGTTTTTCGTACCCCCTTTCGGTGGGAGAGGTTGTGTGGTTGGAAAGAGCCTGGTGTCAGCTCTTCATCATCCTACTGCGGTGGTTCGGCATATCGAGAAGAAACTTTCATTGGGACGTATAGCTGGCCCTTTTGCCGATCCACCGTTCGAGGATTTTAGGTTTTCTCCTTTAGGGGTTTTTCCAAAGGGGGGGCCAGGTTCTTTTCGTATTATACATCATTTGTCGTTTCCGAAAGGGGGATCTCTTATCGACCAGGTTGATCCTGCAGCATCTGCAGTCAAGTATGTTTGTTTTGAAGCTATGGTCGAATTATTGCGACGTTTTTGGTAGGCATTGTTTGTTAGCAAAATCAGACGTTCAGTCTGCTTTTCGGCTTTTGTCAGTTAATCCAGTTGGTTTTAATTCCTTGGGTTTTTATTTTGACGGGGGGGTTTTATTTTGACCGTTGTCTCCCTATGGGTTTTTCTCTTTCGTGTTATTATTTTGAATCGTTTTCTACTTTTTTGTCATGGGTGGTCGGGTCTGATTTTCCTTCAGCAGGTGTGTAACATTATTTGCATGATTTTTTGTTTGTGGGTTCTGCGTGTTCTGATAATTGTTTTTCTCTTCTCTCTCGCTTTTTACGGTTGATGGATTATTTCGGAGTTCCTTTAGCTTTTGATAAGACCGTGTTTCCTTGTACTAAACTGGAATATTTGGGTATCACTATTTATTCCGATAAGATGGATTCAGCTTGTCCGAATCAAAACTGGATAAGCTGAAGCGTTTGGTAGCGGACATGTTGTGTAGAGAAAAAGCTACTTTGAAGGATTTTCAATCCTTGTTGGGTAGCTTGAATTTTGCCTTGAACATTTTATCTATGGGCCACCCCTTTTTTGCGGCGTCTGTATGATGCTACTAAAGGCGTCTCGTCCCCGGGTTGCCATATTCTGGTAACTCGTTCATTGAAGGATGATCTATTTATCTGGCATGAGTTTTTATCTTCCTTTAATGGTATTTGTTGCTTGCAGGATGACTTTGTGTCGGCTTCTTCATTAGCTTTATTTTTGCATACGGATCCTTCTTGTGGTTTTGGGTTACTCTATGGACAGGATTGGTGTTCCTCCCATTGGCCAGCGTTTTTTGCCGAGTGTGGATTTGGTAAGTCTCCGGTGTTTCTGGATTCAATAGCGTAGTTAGCTATCTTGGAGCTTTGGGGATCGTGTTTAGTCAATAAGCATATTATTTTTTGCTTTCCCACTCAGGGATATGTTTTTGTCATCAATTCACTTTCGTCAAAGTGTCCGCATATTAGTAGTTTACTTCGACGGTTGGTGTTATCATGCTTTCGATTTAATATTTGGTTGAAGGCGACTCATGTTGTCTAGTCTGTTAATGTGTCAGCGCTGTTTCTCTCTCAGCAGCAATGGGAGGAATTCCGCGGGACTTCTTCCGGCAACGGCTCTCTGCGGGAAGGATTGCCCTTCGGGTCTTTAGACATTTTTGGAAGATCGGTAACAGGTTTTATTAAGAATTCTGTGGCTCCCTCAACATGGGCTTCTTATGCGGCCGCATGGCGGGACTGGTCGTCATTTTGTGCAGCTAAACACATTGCTACGGTTACTAGTGACGCTGTCCTTAATTTTGCGAATTTCTTTGACTAATATGTTTGTGGTTCGCCAGTTTTTGAAGGGCGTTTGTAAGGGTCGTTGTACGCCTGATACTCGCCGTCTTATTTCTTTGGATGTGTTAAAACAATTTATGGTTGGTATTAAAGGATGTTTGCTTTAATGAATACGAAGTCTTGTTATTTCGTACTTGTTTTATCTTAATGTTTTTTGGTACTTTTAGGATCGGCGAGGTGGTGTCTTATAGTAAGTTGAAATTTTCTGGTTTGAGGGTCGAGGATGTCTCATTGTTTGATTTTGGAGCGTAGATCAAACATGGATCAGCGTGGTACTGGGATGTCTGTTAAGCTCAATGCATTCCTGAATTCTTTCCTGTGCCCATGTCAAAACATGTTCAGGGGTCGTTGTTTATACATGAATCTGGCGATCCAATGACAGTTTTTCAATTTTCTTCGGTTCTAAAAAAGTGTTTTCAACTGTTGAATATGAGCCATCTTCGATTTTCGTCTCATTCTTTTAGGATCGGAGCTGCCACGGCGGCGGCTTGCGCAGGGTTGAGTGATCAATCCATCCAGAGGTTGGGGAGGTGGAAGTCGCATAGAGCCAGATTATATGTTCGTCTGAATTTGTTGGTTTAACATTCTTATTGTTTTTTCTAGGACCGCTTATAGTTTGGAGCGTAGGTCACTCCTACGTTTATTGGGCCCAGAAGCGGGCGTTGGTAAGAAGCTATACTGAGAATTTGTCCTTTGATTCTACACAGGCTTTGATATTTTGGTTTGGTTTCAGGGGTATGAAGCTTCATGATTTATGTAAGTATCTAAATGAAATTTCGGTTGCCTTCCCGCTTCCGGATCTTCTTGTTCTGCATATTGGAGGCAATGATATTGGGAAAGTGCCAACATTAGATTTGATCAGTTATTTTAGGTGAGACATTGGTCTAATTCGATCTATGTTTCCGTTTTTTTGAGTTGGTATTTTCCTAATCGTCCCTCGCTTGGTTTGGAAATGTGAACCGTTTAAGTTTATGGAGTCGATCCGGAAGCGGGTGAATCGGCTTCTGGAAAAGTTTATTTTATCAGCAGGGGGACGGTCTTACCGTCATGTGGACCTGGAAGGTTTTATTGTGGGAATGTACCGAAAGGATGGTGTTCATTTGAGCGATATTGGTTGGGATGTTTTTAATCTTGGCCTACAGACGGCGGTAGAACAAGGTCTTGGGCGTGTTTGGGGGGGCCGCACATAGCTTTGTGCTGCCCGGGTGGGATGGTTTTGGTATGTTTAATGGTATTCTTAAAAGTAATGGTTGATATGGATGTAATAGCTATTTAATATAGCTTTGGTTTATTTATTAAAATGGAAAATAAAATTTGAATATTAATTTTAATAATTTATTTTAACCTTAATAAAGCCCACGGCCTTGTTTATCCATTTGGTTGTAGTGTCCATTTTTATTCACCTTAAGTGTGTTTTCGTAGGACAATTCAGCCTTGTGTTTCCATGTGTGATAAACGTAGAAGTGGTTACATGTTTCTATTATACTTTTCTTGTGAATTGTCCACTCCTTGTTTTGTCTACAAATACTGAGATAAAAACCACCAAATACTCCATATGTACACATGGTATACATAGCCTTATTTTGTTGTAGTTTTGTACATTTAATGTTATTTTGTTGCAATTTTCTCTCTTTTCCTAGAGCCGAGTTGGAAGAACAAACAAAGGAAATCCAGAAATTGCAAAAAGAAGTGGAAAAAGCTACACAGAACACTATAAATCAGCTGTCAACATCTTACCGGGAGCAATGCTGCAAGCCCAGCACTGCACATACTCATATCGCATCTAGGGGTATGCAGAACCTATATGAAAAACTTGTTAATTTTTCGAGAGCAGGTTTTGGAACAATTTGAGTGTTCTATAACATTAAATTCTATATATTTTTCTTTATTTCTTTACCTAGAATCAACTACTTCAAGTTCAGTAGGAGACAACCCAAGTTTCTTCCCATCAGTCCCACTCCATCCTTTCATATTACAAAGTTCCCCATACACTGGGCAAACTGTGAACCCAGATGAGCCGAACCTATTAAGGAAATGTTGTTTAAAGGAGAATACTATGGCTGGAGCTAGCTGTCCTGTTAATATACTCAATAACAAGGCAACCCTGGAAGAATTTTCTTCATTGATTAGGGATTCACCCAGAGGACTTGAACAAGTAAAGGTGTGTTTAGATTAACTGAATTTCAGTATTAAAGAACCGTCAATACATTTTTACCATTGGCTGTTTTTTAGCAGCCAATTTACACACATTGTCTGATAATGCACACTGTACTTGTACACTATACTGTAAGGCTGGTTTCACACTGGTGTTTGTGTCTGCATGCGTATGGCATGCAGACGCAAACGCAGCCCATACTGATGTGAACACAGCGGAGAATCTCCGCATGCGTTCACATTAGTATGGTGCCCGGGCAGCCAATCAGTTGTCTCGGGGCGGCCGGGAGGAGATCAGCGTCAGAGATCACAGCTGATCTCCCACCGGTGTCAGCGCAGGAGATTTGAAGACACAGCTGATCTGACAGCTGTTTAAATCTCCCAAGCTGACACCGAATAGGGTGATATTGGTGCAGGAGATAAGAAACAGCTGATCGCGGCTTCAAATCTCCCGCACCGACATCATCTATTCGGTGTCAGCGCAGGAGATTTAAATAGCTGTCAGATCAGCTGTTTCTCCCCACCGACACTGCGGGAGATCAGCTGCGGCTTTAGCTGATGTCCCGGAGGCCGCCGGTGACCACCGGAGGCCACCGGGAGAGATTTCAATGAGATCCGCAGCGTTCTCCTGCGCTGTTCATGCGGAGGACACTGCGGATCCATTGAGATCCATGCATTCTTTGTGCTCTTGTGGGCGCTTGCAGATAAATCAAGCGCCCGCGACCGCACAAAAAATGCAACATGCTTTGTCCAGAGTGCGCTCGGACGGTGCACAAATTGTGCGCATCCGAGCGCAAACGCTGGCACATGCGTTCCCATATTAAACATAGGAATGCATGTGCGTAAGCATTTGGCTGCGTTCGGTGCGCGGCATTTGCAAACGCCAGTGTGAAACCGGCCTAAATGATCGTTCAGGTTTGGCTGCCATTGTTCTTAGCAGTTTGAGTCCACTTTATAAAGAAGGATATGCAGCTGAGAATGTTTTTTGTTCGTGTTGCATAAAATCTCATGTTACCTTATGCACAAGCATTTTTCTTGTTTATCAGCTGATCGACAGCTTGTTTAGACTGCACAATTATCATCCTAGTAGGAATGCTCATTCACAATTCTAATTTAGTGTATATGAACCTTAAAGAGCAACAGTGATTTTAAATTATGTTTAAAGTGTAACCGCCATTTAAATTTTTATTTAATAATATTGTAGAGCAAGTGATGTTAATAAACTGTCAAATATACTTCATAAGCGAATTCTGGTTGAATTTCATTCAGAAACCTTCCACAAGGTGTCCCCACTAGAGTGTGTGTGAAGCAGACATATGTTCATTATCATTCAGATCCATCTTCAGTTTCCCACACTGAATACGGTGCATGTAACTGTTCCCTGGCACCACTCCCCCGTTCACCTCTCCTGGGTCTGCATCCTCTCCTCCTCTACCGATCGGGCATCCAGCGTCCAGGCGTGCTGTGTCTCGGAGCCATCACCGGGTCCCCTTCCTGTCTGCTGACCACTGGGCTCACACATCAGCACAGTCATGAATCTAATCAGCGGTGCACTATGCGCAGCTGCGCTCCTCCCCTGTGAATCTAAAGACCGGCACGGCTCAACCACACTCTCCCCTTGACCAACAGCTGTCCATCCTCCAGTATATCAGGCCACCTCCACTGCTGGGAGGTGCCTGATTATTGAGTTAGTTAAGCTTCTGCTTTGCTGGCTGTTGGTCAGGTCCTCTTCGTGCTCTCCTCCGGTAGAACCATTCCTGCTCTCCTGTACCCGAGCCCTGTTACCTCGAATCTTCCTTAGCTATACCATAGTATAGGCTAACCCTACGAGCTGCCCCCCCTGGTACTAGCAGCTGTGGTATTTAGACCCCTGGGCTTGCCCCTGACAATCCCTGTATAGGGGTTGGTTAAACTAGGACCTGCTCACCCAGGGGAGTTCGGTACCACGACCCAGTTGGTCCATTCTAGGGCACCTTTCCCCGGAAGCGTGACAGTAACCATATAAGGGTAAACTGACTGCAGCTGATGATTACTTCAGGCTACAGCACAGTGTTGAGCAATGTCAGAATGTCAGGATCACTGCAAACTCCTCTTTCCTTGGCACAAGCTTCTGATCTGGCTCCATACAGCTCAGTCACAATCTCTGTTAACCCTTTGTCTGCTGGCTCCCCACAAACCTCACTATCATCCTACTCTCAGAAGCTGTGGCAATACACACACAGTGCAGGCAGATGATGGTCATGGCCACACAACCATAAAATGCAGTTTTAAAGAGCACAGAAAAATGTGAGAAAATTAGACATACGGCACAAAAAGCATTATCTTAGCTGCTATGTGACCCATCATTAACAACCAGTGCAGTATTGTAGGTTTTTTTTTTTCAATGAAATGACATTTACACTGTAAGAAATGAATACCGTAGTACACATGAAAATTAGCTACTTTGCATTATATCATATTAGAAAAATCTGCTTCTTTTTCCTCCTGGACTGATCATTCACTCTCAATTTATGGGTAAAATCTAAAGTTTGTATTCGTGAAGACAAGATTTTCCCTTTAGTTAGATAGGAGTTCTTTTAAGATTCTTTGACGAGTAAAGAAGGAAGGGAAACTAAAGGTAGACAAAGACATTCATCTGTACGTTCTTCTGAATAGCAAGTACAATTCTCCATAGAACATTATGAGCACCAAGTGACATCTGCTATCTCAGTAATGGGAAAGTCAGTATTCACTAAATACAGATTTGATCAATGAACTCAGAAATTTGAGAATAAAGGAGGGGAGGTGGGCCTATTTGATATGATTTTTTAGAAAGTTCTTATTTTCATGTGAACTATTGATTAATTAAAAATAAAATAAGACAATGGTCACTCTTTAAGTCTTAGGGTGCTTTCACATCTGCGTTTTTCGTAATTCGCGGCAGATGCGGTGAAAAAACCGCATCTGCCGCGTTTGCCGCATAACGGTTCCACTTGCGGCACGGTTGCGGTTTTTTCCATAGGAAGTATAGGGGACTTGCGGCAGATGCGGCAAGTGCGGTTTTGCACTTGCGGCAGGTGCGGCAGCGAAAAAAACCGCACTTGCCGCATCTGCCGCAAGTCCCCCTATACTTCCTATGGAAAAAACCGCAACCGTGCCGCAAGTGGAACCGTTATGCGGCAAACGCGGCAGATGCGGTTTTTTCACCGCATCTGCCGCGAATTACGAAAAACGCTGATGTGAAAGGGCCCTTACACCATCAACAGAATCAATCCATTAACAAATTTGGGAATTAGAGTACTTTTAAGAATAGAGCAAAAAAATACAGGCAGTTTATGATTCAGCAATTCATTGCTAGGCTTGGAACACTTGTCTATATACAGAGGCTAGATGTGCCTGGAATTATGGAAAAAGCATAGTGAATGGGATGTGAAAATAGAGAAGGGGAATAACGTAAACAAGTAAAGCAGGCTTTTTCCTTTCAGTTACTATTATCTTGATTGTAAATTTTAAAATGCTAAATATAATAAATGGAGAGGAAGCGCACAATAGGGTCTTTATCCAATATAATAAGTCAATTATAAGTATGGTCGCACTCACCAGGTCAGGTTGTGTGTGACACAACCACTAATAAACCAGACAATTGGATCCTGTCGAACGCAGCAATCAGCCAGAAGAGTTGTATAAAATCATATGCGTTGGTATAGGAATCCGGCTTGCAGATCGCACTGTTCGAAGATTTGTCCAAGAAAATCACTCCAAGAACCTTAAGACAAAGATCTTTATTCCTCCACAGACTCGACGCGTTTGGTGTACCCACTGTACACCTCCTGAGGAGTTTAAGAATTAAGGTAATTCTTAAGATCAGAGGTCCTTGGAGTGATTTTCTTGCCAAATCTTCGAACAGCGCGATCTGCAAGCCTGATTCCTATATCAACGCGAAAAATGTTAAATATAACAGCCATAAATATTAATAATGTATAGAATCACAATGATGTGAGGAGTTTGTGAAGCCAGACTAAGCTTATTCACTATCTCATATTCTACCATTCTCTTAGATCAAGCTGAAACAAGATCATGTAAACCAGCCGACCAGTGGAATACAACTGAAACTTCAGGAGATGATAAAAGAAAAGATATCAGATGTGGACATGAGGTAAGTGGGATACTAATGGCTACACAATGTATATTTTAGCGCATGTACGTTATATTATAGAGACATCTATGAAATTGAGGGTATCCTTCAGGGCCAGACTGGGACCAAAAATCAGTCCTGGAAAATAAACCCCAGCAGCCCACATACTATAACATCCATCAGACCCAGTCAGTGAAGTTTGGTTTTATGTTGTCGTGGCCTCATCACTTTCTTAAAGTAGTTATCTGAAGAACCACATGTGAATGGTGCAGCAGAGGGAATAATCAACCGCAGCTCCATTTACATGGTGCTCTTCAAAGCTATGTTTCTCAGGATTGTGGGGTCCTAGCGGTCGAATCCAGAGTGAAGGGCAAGTTATCACCTATTCAGAAGAGAAGTGATCACTTCCATATTGGGATAATGAATTTAAACAATATTTAAATGCTGAAAATCCCGAAGTCCAGTACCACCTCTCTGACAACAGGACAGGAGAAGTGGTACTGTGCAGTGTATATATACAGAATAATAGAGATACTGAGGATTACACCCAGTATAGAGGAAAGGAGAAGTGGTACTGTGCAGTGTGTATATACAGAATAATACAGATACTGAGGATTACACCCAGTATACAGAACAGGAGAAGTGGTGATGTGCAGTGTATATATACAGAATAATCCAGATATTGAGGATTACACCCAGTATACAGGATAGGAGAAGTGATACTGTGCAGTGTATATATACAGAATATTACAGATACTGAGGATTATACCCAGTATACAGGACAAGAGAAGTGGTACTGTGCAGTGTATATATACAGAATAATACAGATACTGAGGATTATACCCAGTATACAGGACAGGAGAAGTGGTACTGTGCAGTGTATATATACATAATAATACAGATACTGAGGATTACACCTAGTATACAGGAAGGAGAATTGGTACTGTGTAGTGTATATATACAGAATAATACAGATACTGATGATTACACCCTGAATACAGGACAGGAGAAGTGGTACTGTGCAGTGTATATATACAGAATAATACAGATACTGAGGATTACACCCAGTATACAGGACAGGAGAAGTGGTACTGTGCAGTGTATATATACAGAATAATACAGATACTGAGGATTACACCCAGTATACAGGACAGGAGAAGTGGTACTGTGTAGTGTATATATACAGAATAATACAGATACTGATGATTACACCCTGAATACAGGACAGGAGAAGTGGTACTGTGCAGTGTATATATACAGAATAATACAGATACTGAGGATTACACCCAGTATACAGGACAGGAGAAGTGGTACTGTGCAGTGTATATATACAGAATAATACAGATACTGAGGATTACACCCAGTATACAGGACAGGAGAAGTGGTACTGTGTAGTGTATATATACAGAATAATACAGATACTGATGATTACACCCTGAATACAGGACAGGAGAAGTGGTATTGTGCAATGTGTAGCATATGAATCATGTAAGGATTGCACCTCCCTGCAACTCTTTTGACCTGTGTGTGACGGCCTCATGTACTTCTATGCAGCTGATATATTCAGGTCAGGAGAGCCGCCGGCTGGTCCGGGTGGTGCAATGTGATCCTCGCACGAGTCATACGCTCATGTGACTTCAGTGTGTATAATATGTAAAAATAAATATATAAACACACAAAATTAGAGCCGATACTGAGAATTACAGGAAGGAGAAGTATACACAGCATACACCGCTCCACAATATACTGTATGCTACAGTCAATGATACAAACAGCTCCACACTATACACTGTGTTATGGACTATAGAGTTGGGCTGTGTATATACTGTGTCGTGTCACCATCCTAGCAAGTCACTTTTGGTTCTTTATACGTTTTTGAATGTGCCTAAAATACATTTCAAAACTGCACCTGTGACATTAAAGAAGATATCTGGGATTTATTTAAAAAAAAAATTGTATGTAATCACTAGCAGGCAGTTGCAGCCACCTACTTGCCTGTTGTGCTCGGCACCGCCCACCACCGACCTGAGCTGTCACAGACCGCTCCTGTCAGCAATTTTGCAGCTTCCACTGACGTCACGCTGATTGACAGTCAGTTCCCCCAATCAAGTATCAAGTAGCCGACTGTCAATCAACAGGATACTGGCTGTTCCTCCCCTTCCACGGACCAGTGCTGTCCTTGGCAGAAACGGGCTGTGGCGGGGGTGAACGGAGGTGAATGGTGTCAGGCATAAGAGGTAGGTAACTACCTGCCTGTTGGTGTCTGGGCACATTTTATTTAATAAAAATCCCAGATAGCCCCTTTAATCAGTGGTGACTAGTTATGGAGGCGTTGTTACCCCACACTTAGGCCATCTTCACACAGGGCGTTTTTCCTGCGGTTTTGGTGCATGTTTTTTTGCGCATTTACTTAGATTTTTGTTAATCTAAACCTGCGTTTTTCATTCCCAGCAAAACCTGTGTGATTCAGGAAAGGTTGAGTGCACACATTGGTGCTGCACAGGGTTTTGCTGCATTTTTTAAATAATGAGCGTCAATAGTCTGCTGTTTATTCCTCGTTTTTGTAATGTGACAGCTATAAAATCAATGAGGCAAAACACAGCAAAAACAAGGCAAAAAGTGCAGGTTTTGTACTTGCAAGAAATCTTATTTTAATATCAAAACATTAGGTTTAGCTGCAGGAAAAACTCAGCAAAAATGCCCAGAGTGAACATAGCCTAAGTGTTCCCACTAATGTGATTGTGCGCCTGTGGGTATGAGGGACATTATTTACAATAGCAGGATCACCGCCAGCTCTGTCTTCCTTGATGAATGCAGGGCGAGTGTCTGCACCCTGGCTTCATCAGTGCAGGGCGAGTGCACCCGGATTCACCAGCGCAGGGCGAACATCTGCACCCCGTCTTCACCAGCGCAGGACGAGCGTCTGCACCCCTGCTTCACCGGCGCAGGGCCAGTGGCTGAATCCCGGCTTCACCGGCGTAGGGCGAGCGTCTGCACCCCGGCTTCACCAGCACAAAGCGAGCATCTGCACCCGGGCTTTGCCAGTGCAGGGCAAGCGTCTGCACCCCGGCTTCACCAGCGCAGGGTGAGCATCTGCACCCCTGATTCAACAGCGCAGGGCGAGCGTCTGCACCCCGGCTTCACCAGTGCAAGGCGAGCATCTGCAACCCGGCTTCACCGGCGCAGGACAAGCGTCTGCACCCCGGCTTCACTAGCGCAGGACAAGCGTCTGCACCTCGGCTTCACTGGCGCAGGGCGAGCGTCTGAACCCGGGTTTCACCGGTGCAGGGTGAACGTCTGCACCCCGGCTTCACCGGCGCAGGGCGTGCGTCTGCACCCTGGCTTCACCAACGCAGGGCGTGCATCTTCACCCCGGCATCACCAGCGCAGGGCGAGTGTCTGCACCCCGGCTTCTTCAGTGCAGGGCGCGTGTCTGCACCCCGGATCCACCAGTGCAGGGCGAGCATCTGCACTCGGCTTCACCAGTGCAGGGCAAGCATCTGCACCCCGGCTTCGCCAGCGCAGGGCGAGCTTCTGCACCCTGTATTCACCAGTGCAGGGCGAGCGTCTGCACCCCTGCTTCACCAATGCAGGGTGAGGGTTTGCACCCCGGCTTCACCAGCGCAGGACGAGCGTCTGCCCCCCGGTTTCATCAGCACAGGGCGAGCGCCTGCGCCCCAGCCTCACCAGCGCAGGGCGAGCGTCTGCACCCCCTGCTTCACCAGCACAGGGCAAGCGTCTGCACCTCGGCTTCATGAGAGCAATGTGCAGGGTCAGGGAGGCAGAGCAGACATGGAGGACACAGCCAGGCGGGAGGTTTGCACACTTGGCGCTAACAGCTGCCTGAATCCTGTGTGACCGCTCCTTCACTGGGCAGAGCGTCCTGATGAAGCTGGAGGGCTACACCCGGCTACTGCATATTGTCAGGGAGGAAAAGATTGTCAACTGCGCATCACCACAAACACGATGCACAAACGTCACCATGTACGCAGCACACAATTGTCACCATGTGCATGGACACACAGATCACCACAGATGCACCAATTATGTATAAACATGCATCACATTTAGGCCCCAGTCCCTATGTATGCCAGTAGTAGGTCCATATAGTACACAGCCCAGCCCCAGTAAGAGTGTAGGCCCATATAGTACACGCTACATACACAGCCCAGCCACAGTAAGAGCGTAGGCCCACATAGTACACGCCATATACACAGCCCATCAGCAGTAAGAGTGTAGGCCCATACAGTAAACGCGATATACACAGCACAGCAGCAGTAAGAGTGTAGGCCCATACAGTAAACACCATATACACAGCCCAGCAGCAGTTTGAGTGTAGGCCCACATAGTACACACCATATACAAAGCCCAGCCTCAGTAAAAGTGTATGCCCATATAGTACATGCCATATACACAGCCCAGCAGCAGTAAGAGTGTTGGACCATATAGTACACGCCTTATACACTACCCAGCAGCATTAAGAGTGTAGGCCCATATAGTACACGCCATATACACAGCCCAGCTGCAGTAAGAGTGTAGGCCCATATAGTACACGCCATATACACAGCCCAGCAGCAGTAAGAGTGTAGTCCCATGTATTACACACCATATACACAGCCCAGCAGCAGTAAAAGTGTAGTCCCATGTATTACACCCCATATAAACAGCCCAGCAGCAGTAAGAGTGTCGGCCCATATAGTACACATCATATACACAACCCAGCCCCCGCCCACTCAGACTTACAGAGCAGATGATGGTAAAAGTGAAAGTACCTTTGCTTGCTGTCTGTGTCCCGCACTAGCAGCCCCGGGTCTGCAGCCGACACAGGAGTGTAGGCCCATATAGTACACGCCATATACACAGCCCAGCAGCAGTAAGAGTGTAGTCCCATGTATTACACGCCATATAAACAGCCCAGCAGCAGTAAGAGTGTAGGCCCATATAGTACACATCATATACACAGCCCAGCACCAGCCCACTCAGACTTACAGAGCAGATGATGGTGAAAGTGAAAGTGCTTTTGCTTACTGTCTGTGTCCCACACTACCAACCCCGGGTCTGCAGCTGACACAGGAGGAGTGAGGAGAGAGAGAAGTTGCCGGCTGCTGCTGAGTGCTGGCTCCAGTTCTAGGGACCGCTTTTTTGTTTCATGAGCTGGGTGAGAGAGCAGAGTGTGCTCTCTCCGCCAACAAAGAAGGTCCTGTCCTCACACTGCCGCCGAACGCCTGTTGGTGGTGAGTGAGTCACTCATTGACTCACTCTGAAGTGAAAGTTGTCTGGCGACCCTGCGGCGCTCCCCAGACCCTGCTATGCCCGGCGGGTGGCGACGGCTGCTAAATGAATAAAGCTGGCCTGCGGCCAGAGAAGTTGTGGCCCCGCCCACTCCATAACTAGCGGCCCATCGGTAAAGTTCCCGCTCCTCCCACCTATCAGTACGGGCCTGGTATCCTTTGTATATGAACTACTAGATAGCCCCCAAATTTTGGACTCTAGGACCTCAATCAAGTGGTGTAATGTTATGGTGCATTTTGATGTGCTTATTTTTGCTGTCAATGAGTGTCCATTGGCTATATACAAGTTTATAAGTGCTTGTTTACTCACCTGTTTACACAGGCAGAGGAATAATGATGGCATAATGATCACGAATAAAATTATTTAGTCCCAGTGAAGCTGGGGCCGCCCATTCAGCAGGGCTGCCTCGCTTTGCCATAAGGACCTTGGTTGTGGGTGCATCTCTGTGTGGGGTGCAGGGCACTCACTTGTTTCTGAGGGACGCTATCCTTCTTTCCATCAACATCTACAGGAACTGCAAGGCAGAGACCACATCACACCAGAGCTTCTTTAACAAAACATTCAGCATTATTCCTTCCTTACTGGAGTACTCTTTTTCTTTAAGACCCCCACTATGGATGCTGCAGGCTCCCTTCTGTACCAAAACTCCCACCATGGGTTCAGCAGCTGCAGCCTCTGTTCTGCACTGAAACTCCCACCATGGGTGCAGCAGCAGCCTCTGTTCTGTACTGAAACTCCCACTATGGGTGTAGAGGCAGCCCCTTACTGTACTGAAACTCCCACAACGGGCGCAGTGGCAGCCTCTCTTCTGTACTGAATCTCCCACCATAGATGTAGCGCAACCTATCTTCTGTACTGAAACTCCCACTGTGGGTGCAGTGGCAGGTTCTCCATCCCAGGCTCCAGCAATGGACACCTGCAGCCTCTATTCCTTCCATATATATACCCTCAGCTCTCTTCCTTCTGGTCTACGGTACTATGGGATTGTCCCATTTGCTTTGATCCAGCTCCCATTTGATGCCCCACTCAGCCCACCATCATGAGCCTCAAGCTTTTAGGATTGGCCTCTGGGTTTCCAGGACACAACCTCACATCTCTGCCCTGGCCCTCTCACTTTCTAGCCAGAAACCTATCTGGTGTTAAGTCTAAAAATGGCCACTTATTAACCCGGCCCAGGGCTGTAGTGTACTCGGTTCCGGGCATTCACAGGGGATGTCACAGGGGCCTGTGCCTGGTCCCGTGGCCCTGGTTGTCGCTAAACGTCCTCCATTCGTCTCTCTCTCTAACTGACTGTCATCCCACCCATACACTTGTTCTACCCATGTGACTCCTCCCACAGGACTGGGTCTTCCCTGCAGCGGTTTCACCCACGGTCCTCTACTCTAGGGTGTGCATGAATGGGTGTTTTGAGGGTCCCTTGTTTACCATCCCAGTTCCCTTAGTCACAGGAATAACACACACTCTTATTTGGGTGCAGTATCTTTCCAAGGCGTTCCGAACAGTGGGGCTCCACATTATGATATCCCTAAGTCCTACCACTGGCCTTATCTTAATTCTTGTTAGATATCTCATACATTTTATCTATTCATCAGTTATACCTAAACTTGGCCACTAGATAGAGACATCTCTTCCATAAAACACTTACATATCTTCTCCTTACAAGCTAAAAATCCCCATATCTATCTGACTAACGTTCTTACGGTAATTGTAATTTTGCGGCAGATCTGGTAGATTTCGACGCACCTGCCGGATCTGCCATGTAACAGCCGACTTGTGTCACCGATCCGACAAGCCCCATTCATTCTCTATGGGCTTGTGGTCAGGTGCGTCGAGTGCGGTTTTGCCACATCCGGCACCTACAGCCGCGCAAATAAAACGCTGCTATCAGTGGACAACCCCAGAGTTGGAGAAACAATCCAGTTAGCTGCTGACTGCAATAAGTCATACCACAAGAAATTACCGATGAACAGACAATAACCCAAGGCACACTATGCGTGCAATCGCATACAATAATGTGTACAATTGCTATATAGGGAAAATCCAAAGAGGTGTTATGTATTTCTAGATGTACCTATAGATGTAGCTTAAGCAAAAATCCTGCAAAGAGCTGTAGGAACATTAGTAGCATATGTGCAGTATAATGAAAAGCCATGGTATATTCAGATAGAGAAAAGGGATGGGCTAAAGAAGTCCCTATATCAGATGGGTATAGTCTGAGAAGACCAATTTGAGCTCAGGGAAACACATTTCGGAGCAACAGGGGTGTAAGTAAAGAAGCCCAACGTGTGTCACTATCAAGGACAGCTTCATCAGGGATGTGTGTAATACTATGGTATGAGCAGATGTATATGCTCTTTTCAATTAGAGCAATAGCATACCGGTGATTTCTGGCGTTAGTGAACAAGATGAGTAAACAGGTCCAGGGAGGTAGGGCACATGCAGGGAGGATTAAGGTGTATAGCTTTCCTGTCCGTACTTGTGTGTGGGAATCTGTCAGGTCAAAAATCCATATGGAACTGAAATAATTTTCTAATTCTTCTAGTGAAGCTCTTTCTATTAATATATTTCTATTATTTATACATCCTTCCTATCCTGTGTAAACTGCAAATAAGGAACATCATTCCATCTGTCAATCACAGTGAGTGATCACTTGCTTCTCTGCTGTCCATTCCCCAAGGAATAAATATTTGTGGCACAACAGAGTCCAAGCGCCACAGTGTCATTATTGCCCCCGGGTAGTAGTGTCACACTTCAGAGCAACACATGGTATCCACACCAGACAGAAACCGCACAGAACACCTTTCTGCCTCCAGGCCTGAAGGGGGAGACCTAAACCTGGGTTCAGGGTGAGCTCCCCTATAAATTCTGGTAAGGGGCGGAGTTAGTTCAGTTCCTAGGAGGACTGAGGAAGACATACTGTGGACTGGAGCAGTGCTAAGCTAGTCCCAGGATAGCTAAGCCTAGTGTGAGGGACCCAAGGCAGGAGAGCAGAGCCTGGGGAGTTGTCACCCCAGAAGAGAAGCGCCACAGAAACGGACACTGGTTTACGAGGCTGTGCAGAGCCTAATGACCCGGCAGCCAATACCGGAAGGTGGGGTATTCCAATTTCCCCAGCCACACTGTGCCCGGAGGCAAAGTACCTGAGACATGGGGCTAGAGAAGGACTCGAGTTGCCTGCCATTCCAGCACCAAGCAGGAGGGAGAGAGGGCCAGCAGCTCAAATTAAGCAGCAGCAGGGACCTGATAACAAGGCGCAGCAAGGTGGCCACAGAACCTGTTGAGTGAGGAAAATCCCGAGTTGCTCTCAGGTGCACTGACTCAGCATAACAACACCTGTTGGTATTCCGGTTGCACCAGTAAAAGGACTGAGGAACCAACTGTGAGTCTGTTTGTTGCTTTGCGCCCGCCATCCTGCACCCTACACCCTTACCACATCCACCGCCCATGGGGAGCCGCTCCATCCCAGCTGCCAATCCATCATCCCCAGAGGTTCTGCAGCAGCGGTGGCCACTAATAGCCACAAACCATGGGTGGCATCATGACTAACCTTCCCTATCAAGTCAAGAAATCCCTTTTACAACTTAGCCCAGGGTCACGGAAGCTGGGTCTTGACCCCTGTGACTCCCCAAAACTGCTTAATAGCCTGGTGCCGAATACCCTACGACTCTGGGGTGCATCATATTCATGTCACATATTGACTTCACTGCACTGCACAGAAGAAGATCAGTATAAATAACTCACATTTGGAGGGCTGTATCCTTCTGTCTCTGCTCTCCTTGTATGTAGCAAAACAAGAGTTCAAATAAACACACAGACAGCACAGCTTCTGCTCAAAGAAACAATTGGAGGAGATTATCTTACCTGGATGAGTTATCAGATATGCGCCTGCCATTTCTCCCTCCTCATCAGAAGCTGGACAACAAAATGAAAATAAAATTGGAAGAGGCAAAGCATAGGGGGAGGGAGAGGAGAACTGTGTGAGAAGGAGTGAATAAAAAATTAAAATTTACATAACCAGACTACTCACTAGTCCAATCAATTACTTTTACTGCTGAAGATAGCTGCTTGCAGGGTGTGAAGGTGTTTATAGCAAGAGAACTACAAAGGGTACAGTAATGATTTTTACATATTTTAAAAGATCTGCCCAGACACTATTCAAGGGTACTACTACTATCATACTTAAAAATGACCTGACATAGTCCCCATAACAGAAAAAGCAAGTCCTTTGGACTCATTATTCTAGAATAAATATGACCATGTGTTTCATAACACCATAAAATCCTAGAACTTTTATAGTCACTCCATGAAGACTATATTAAACAAAATGTAACAAAGGTGTATATAGCTAAACCATCAGTATTTATTACATGTACTATATTTAATTGTAGAAAAAGACAGACGTTTTGCAATGACAAGACATAAGCAGAGGTGAAAATAAAAGTAGATACACTGCAACCAGGGAGTCTAAGGGTACCTTTACACGCTGCTACGGCAGGATGGATGCATCCCGCTACTTCACGTGCACGAGCACGCTCAAACGGTTACAAACGCTCAACGCATCACCTTTACACGCCGCCATAAGGTGCGCTACGCTACGTGACATCTGTAACTAGCTGCATCGCCGGGTGTCTCAAGTAGCCATCTGTAGCTCAGCGTACCTCATTTACACAACGCTACAACAAGCTAATATGGGCAGACCTGGTGCAGCAGGGACAGCACATAGGCGTGCCACAATTGTGGATTACAAGACGTCCGTACGGTGATAGGGCAAAGCCAAAACATCATGATTGGGCAGGCATCGCAGGAGGCTGGTTAATACAGCACGCTCGAGCAATTGTGTAGTGTGACTGGTCAGCTCCTTAAATATGCCTCCCTATGCAGCGACTACCAATCGTCATGCAGGAGCTTCCACCAATGATCGCACATGGGGCGCGGTAACACGGAGCCAGGGTCACGCCTTAGCTACATTGCAGCTACATCGCAGGGTGTCCAGAGTTCCCTTCCGTAACTTCTTTACACGCCGATGCATCTTGCTACCATCGGCTTTGTAGCTCTCTGTTTTCGAGCAGAGGTCGTAAACAGATGTATCTGTTGCCGGCTGTATCGTCACGTCTTCAGACGCCGCTACGACGGGCTATATTGGCGCTACAAGCTACATTTGTAGCCTGTAGTGGGATGCATCCATCCTGCCGTAGCGCGTGTAAAGGTACCTTTATAGATAATAAGGGGATTGTATGGGTAGGTGGAGGCAAAAACTACCCAGTATTAAAGCTCAATCTGTGCTAAAGTGCAATTAGTGCAAATTGCTGCCTGTTAAATGAAAGTTAAGGCTAACAAATGCGGTGACAAACTCTGTGCTACAAGTAATCAAATTAGCATTACCCCATAAAGTATAGATACAGAAGAGGTAAAAAAAAACCTTAAGGCTAGGGTCACATTTGCGGTTGTTTTTTTCAAATCCGTATCCGGATTTGACCATTAAAAATGGTCAAAACTAGATCCGGATCCGCAGCCATAGGCTGCAATAGAATAACTTGCACTTAATGCCATCCGGTTACCGCATCCGGTTTTGCAGCCTGCGGTAAAAATCATGCAGGCTGCATTTTTCGTAGCGGTTGAAAAACCGTATTCAGTTTTTTTTATAATGGCCGCCTATGGCAACCAGATCCGGTACCGCAAGGTACATGAATGTACCTTGCAGTACCAGATCCGTTTTTTGGTGCCACAATATTTTCTCATTGCAGATCTGGATCCATTACTGGATCCAGATCTGCAATGTGATGTCAAATGTGACAGCACACGGTAATACCAGATCCGGTAATGGATGCGGTTACCGGATTGTGCCTTCCAAATGTGACCCTAGCCTAAGTCTAGCAGATACTATGGCATACTCAATGTTAAAGTGATTAGTATTGCCCCATAGTGTGAATGCAGTATTGCCGATAGATCATACAAAAATAAAATCAACTTCTATTATAAATTGATGCTTACCCTTGCAAAATGTAGTGCCCCTCTCCTAAGGAATTGCCCGCTAAAAAGACCATTATCATTATGCATTTTGTATGCGTAGTAGCTTGCTTCTTCAGGTAGAGGATTAAAATTAATAGCTCCCATGCTTGTACTTATGTTTGGAGCATGTGTGAGCAGGCCACAGTAGAAGTGAAGTGATAGGCAAAGAGTGCATTCGTAGAGCACCAGGTATGGCAAAACAGACAAATGTGAAGCCTAGAAGTACCATGGCATATCTGATATCAATGCCGAGGTAAACCTGGATTGTATGACAAGGGCAAAGGCAACACAGAGCCAATGTATGTGTGGTTATACACAAGGAAAGACAAAATATATATAGGAGCAATTGAATATGTATATGTGCATCCCAGATGATGACTTACCGGTATGTACATTTCAAAAAGTGTGTAAACATAGTACAGCTCTCATGTATAAAGGCCACGTTACACACACAGATATCTGTTCAGATATTGGGCACAGATCTCTGGTTGCAGTGAATCATGGACACATTGTTACATTTGTACACAGCCACAAAATGGAACAATGTGTCCATGATTTCACTGCAACCAGAGATCTGTGACCAATATCTGAACAGATATCTGTGTGTGTAACGTGGCCTTTATACAGATCACAGTGATGAAGTATAATGCTATAATAAGAAAAGGAAGAAAAGGGTATGGTGACTATGGTAAGTATTACATTAAAATTCATAAATAGAACAAATATCTCGTTGAAAAGAGGGGGACACGCTGTAATATGCGATAGCCGATGTCAAACAAAAGCCAATGAAAACATTACACAACAATACAGCAAAGGTGAGAGGGTATAACCACATGAGAATGTCTAGAGATGATACTATAGACATAACAGCCTTGTCTGAATTACGGTGATATAATACGGTGATATTATAGACATTGTAGGTGTATTGAGTATTACCGTATAATACAAGTAGAAATAAGTGATGTTGGCAGTCACCAAACCATGGTAAGGACTGACTTAGTGGAATGATGGCTAAGCCAAAAATCATAATTCAAAACATAATGGGGTTCTACTGTGGAAACACGGGGGTCAGTAAGTGCTCTCGTCCGCTGGCCCGGCCGCCTTTAGAAAGACCGCATGGACCAGGGCTCATCCCAACTGGATGCCCGAGCTCCTTAACCATGGGTGATACACTACTCAGACAACACAGGGTGAGGGAACCACAAAATGGTTAGACTTTATTGGATCCCCAACAATCAAAGGCATATAACTCATACTTAAGCACAGCACACAGTGTAACAGGCAGCAGATTCTCACCCTTCTGCTGGCTCACCAGGGATTTGAATGTTTGTGCCTTCGGGGATTCAGGGCCACTTATTCCACTCCAGCAGCACCCTGTTTTTGACGGACACTCACTGAGAGAGAAATAGCGACAAGCTTAGGAAGCTGACCGGGCACTGCAAAGTCTGTAGCCAGGTGATTGAATTTTCCCAACCTGAGTATCTTCCTTAAATAGTCACTGATATTTCTGCCGAATCCTAGAATCCTAGGCTGAACTCCAGTTTTGGTGCTCCTCTAGTCAGACCCAAAGCTCCTAGACTGAGGCCACATAGCGTATAGAAAACATGAGGTAATCTTGGCAGCCGGAACTGTAGCTCCTAGGCTGAAGTCCATATAATAATATAATCTAGGTGCTGATCCCCTAGCTGGAGCCAAAGTGGCTGGATTTGGTCATGCATCATCTCTCCAGGTTCTGAACCCCTAGCCAACGCCGAAGTGCTTAGGGTGGGTCATGCATAATCTCTCCACGGTGACTGAATCAAGTCCCTTTTTATATATCCTGAGCAATCATCTCATGGTATTGTGGTCTTACATGATTGGTTGTACAATGTTGCTCTCTTATTGATTGGTATTTTATTCTAATTCTCCTGCATAATTCTCATCTGACTAATGTCCACAAAAGGTAGTCTGAGATAATTTACATTAAATTAGCAATACACAAATTTAAACAATAGAGCTCCAAGCCTACTAGCAAGAAACAATCAATAAGCAAACATGAGAACCAACAAAAGACCTATACGTCTTGCAAAATTAACCCCTGACACATATTGAACAAAGCTGTGTTGTCAAACCTGCCATTTAAGATCATATGTACCACCAATGTGTAAAACATATGTTCTGAGCACAGTGGACAATCATATTGGACCCAAGTACTAAATGGTGAAAATATCCTGATGTCAAGTACCATGAAAAAATGCCATGAGAAATATAACTAGCAAGTTCAAATCAAATGCTTACTATGCACCCTCAAAATACAGTGTTAAACTGCTGAAGATGAAAGAAAAATAAATATATGGTGTACTGCCACTAAAAAGATAGAAGGGAGAGAGAACAGCACTAAAATGAGAAGAGTTGCTATAAAAAAATATGTATTTGGAAACCATCACCTGAACCAATAAATTGATTAATGATAAAATGTAATTTAAATAGAAGTACCGTATATACTCGTGTATAAGCCGACCCGTGTATAAGCCGACCCCCCTACTTTTGCCCCCAAAACCTGGGAAAACCTATTGACTCGTGTATAAGCCGAGGGTGGACTCCAGCACAGGTATACAGCCCCCAGCAGTGTGGTATACAGGCCCCCCAATGGTAGTATACAGCAGCCTCCCCAGTGGTAGTATACAGCAGCAGCCCCAGTGGTATATACAGCAGCAGCTCCAGTAGTTAGTATACAGCATCCCCAGAGGTATATACAGCCCCAGTGGTAGTATACAGCATCCCAGAGGTATATACAGCCCCAGTGGTAGTATACAGCATCCCCAGAGGTAGTATACAGCAGCCCCAAGGTATATACAGCAGCCCCAGTGGTAGTATACAGCAGCCCCAGTGGTAGTATACAGCAGCCCCAGTGGTAGTATACAGCAGCCCCAGTGGTAGTATACAGCAGCCCCAGAGGTAGTATACAGCAGCCTCAGAGGTATATACAGCCCCATGGTAGTATACAGCAGCCCAGAGTATTTATATAGCCCCGAGATGGTGTAGCATCCAGCAGCCCCAGAGGTATATACAGCCCCAGTGGTAGTATACAGCAGCCCCACAGGTATATACAGCCCCAGTGGTAGTATACAGCAGCCCCAGAGGTATATACAGCCCCAGTGTAGTATACAGCAGCCCCAGAGGTATATACAGCCCCAGTGTAGTATACAGCAGCCCCACAGGTATATACAGCCCCAGTGGTAGTATACAGCAGCCCCACAGGTATATACAGCCCCAGTGGTAGTATACAGCAGCCCCACAGGTATATACAGCCCCAGTGTAGTATACAGCAGCCCCACAGGTATATTCAGCCCCAGTGGTAGTATATACAGCCCCAGTGGTAGTATATACAGCCCCAGTGGTAGTAGATTGCAGCCCCAGCGGTAGTATACAGGGCCGCAGCAGTATATACAGCCCCAGTGGTATATACAGCCCCAGTGGTAGTATATACAGCCCCAGTGGTAGTATATACAGCCCCAGTGGTAGTATATACAGCCCCAGTGGTAGTAGATTGCAGCCCCAGCGGTAGTATACAGGGCCCCAGTAATCCAGGGCCCCCCCAGCGTCTCTACGGTCACCTGAAAAGCAAACTATACTTATCAGTGTCCGCTGTCCGCGCCCGCTCGCCTCTGCCGTGACAGTGCCGTCTGCGATCCTCCTTCTTCATGCGGCGTCTTCCGGTTTCCTGTGCTCGTCGCAGGGAATGACGTCATTCCCTGCGACGAGCACAGGAACCCGGAAGACGCCGCATGAAGATGGAGGATCGCAGACGGCAGACCGGGCAGAGGCGAGCGGGCAGCGGACAGCGGACACTGATAAGTATAGTTTGCTTTTCAGGTGACCGGAGAGACGCTGGGGGGGCCCTGGATTACTGGGGATGCGGGGGCTGCTGTATACCGATGTATACATCGGTATGTACCGATGTATACATCGGTATACAGCACTGACTCACGTATAAGCCGAGGGGGGTACTTTTCAGCCCAATTTTTGGGCTGAAAAACTCGGCTTATACGGAGTATATTGGTATATTAGAAGGATCACACACTGAAAATTAGAATTAACTGTAGTGGTGAGGCTCATATATCCCAAAAAAGTGAGACCATTAATATATAAATAGACAGTCAAATAGGCCTGACTGAAGGCCCAATAAGTGAACATATAGAGGGTCTAAGGCACTGCCAAAGAGGAAAAAGGATAGAGGGATTTAGAGTGCCACATATTATGCACTTCAGAGAGTTAAGGAGCACATGGTTCATATAGTTCTGATGGACTGGGTCACAGGTGTCATGGGGTCATGTTGATTGATCAGCAAAATCCATCCCATGTAAAATTCCTCAATGGGTGTAGAAGATATCCAAATGCAAGGCCAAAAGAGTCCCATGTGATGTCCCATAATGTTGTGATAGTGTATCCTTGCACAAAATGAAGTCCTTAGATCAAAGGTGGAACAGTCCTATAATGTGCACAAATGTGAACTTGTATATTTGTGAAAAAAGGGTATACAGTCAGTGTGATATCCATATATAGGTCTCAAATTAAAACACAATATAAATACATATAAAGAAAATGACAACAAAGATTATTAAAGAGGACACAATTTCCAGGGGATGATCTGAAGTTGGAAAAAAAGGTGTACCACGGTCCGAGCTGCTGTGACATAAAAGGATCACAGGGAAGACAATGCTTCGATAAAAACTCCTTTATTCTTTCTCTCCTTCTCTCCTACGCGTTTCGGAGCCACATCCGAGCTCCTTCCTCAGGGATATCAAGATTACAATGAGCACAATCCATATTTAACCTGGTTAAGGCGCCAAAAAAGTGTAGTGTAATGCTGATCGTGACGTCAGTGAGCAGGGAGGATCCCTGAGTGACATCACTAAGTTTGTAAACAATACCCCGTGGACATTAGCCCCAGCTTGAGGAATAGGCACGAACAAAAAAAAACTACTATGGCAGTGCACGTATCAAGGTATACATATGTCTAGTCTGTGACTCTATATGTCCATGCTTTTGTGGACCCATTATAAAGGGTTCTGTTGAAATTTAGTGAGTTGATGGTAAATAAACCGTAGTGGCCATAAGGTTTGTACTGTCAGAAGTGTACTATAAGAACTGGGAGCGAAACATAATGTAGAGTAGCTTTTTTTTACATTTTTTTTTAAATTTTGCTGAATATATAAAAAATAAATAATATCACTATTTAATTTCTATTTTTTATTTAATATTAATAATAATAATAATAATAATAAAGCTTTATTTATATAGCGCCAACATATTCCGCAGCGCTTTACAATGTAGGGTTAGAGTACAGAAAATATAATACAGTAAGTAATTACAGTAGAGAACAAATACAGCACAATAATTGGATACAAAACAACAGGCATAGAATCAATGTAAAAAAGAAAATACAATAAATAAAGCAAGAAATGAAGGTGACCCTGCTCAAAAGAGCTTACAATCTACAACGGGATAGGGGTTGCACAAGGTACAGGGGCTTATTGCACTGATGGTCCAAAGGCATCTTGAGGAAATGGGGCATAGAACTATGCTTACATGGATGGTCATTATACAATCTGTGTAGACCTTTTTTGGTTTGGTGGAGTTTATAGAAGAGTAATGTCCAGAGGGATAGCCCGTTCACTGTCTACAGTACAAAGGACTTCTATTAGGGAGTATGATAGGCGCCTTAAAAAGATGCGTTTTTAAGGATCGTCTGAAGCCATGCAAGTTGTGGATAGTCCTGATTTCTTGGGGTAAAGCATTCCAGAGGTTTGGTGCAGCTCTGGAGAAGTCTTGGAGCCGGGAGTGGGAGGATCGGATTAGTACAGATGTCAGTCGAAGGTCATTTGAGGAACGTAGAGAACGGGTGGGGTGATAGACAGAGATGAGGGAGGAGATGTAGGGGGTGCTGCACTGTGAAGAGCTTTGTGGGTGAGAAGAAGCAATTTGAATTTGATCCTGTAGTATACGGGCAGCCAGTGTAATGACTGGCAAAGAGCAGTGGCATCTGAGTAACGATTGGCCAGATGGGTGATCCTGGCTGCTGCATTAAGGATGGACTGGAGAGGAGCAAGTCAGGTGAGGGGGAGGCCGCTTAATAGAGAATTGCAATAGTCAAGGCCGGAATGGATTAGGGCCACAGTGAAAGTTTTTGTTGTTTCCAGGGTGAGAAAGGGGCAGACCCTAGAGATATTCTTCAGGTGTAAGCGACAGGAGCGGATGAGACATTGTGTGTGGGAGGAGAAGGAGAGATCGGTGTCAAACATAACACCCAGACAGCGAGCCTGCTGCCTAGGTGTTATCGTGGTGCCACAAACTGAGAGAGAGATGTCCGATTTAGGAAGGTTAGTGGATGGGGGGAGCAGAAGAAGTTCAGTTTTGGAAAGGTTTAGTTTCAAATAGAGAGTGGACATGATGTTGGAAACTGCAGCTAGACAGTCATTGGTGTTCTTTAATACCGCAGGGGTAAGGTCAGGGGCTGAAGTGTATAATTGTGTGTCATCAGCATAAAGATGGTACTGAAAGCCAAATCTGCTGATGGTCTGTCCAATCGGGGCTGTGTAGAGAGAGAAGAGGAGAGGGCCAAGGACTGAACCCTGAGGGACTCCAATAGTGAGGGGAAGAGGGGAAGAGGTGGAGCCAGCAAAAGATACACTGAAAGAGCAGTCAGAAAGATAGGAGGAGAGCCAGGAGAGAGCAGTGTCCTTTATGCCAATGGAGTGCAGCATAGAGAGTAGGAGCTGATGGTCGACAGTGTCAAAAGCTGCAGAGAGATCAAGGAGAATAAGCAGAGAGTGGTCACCATTACGTTTTGCTGTCAGAAGGTCATTGGTCACTTTGATGAGGGCGGTTTCTGTAGAGTCATGGGGCGGAAACCAGACTGTAATGGATCTAGAAGAGAGTGAGTGGAGAGGTAACGGGTGAGGCGGGAATAGACCAGGCGCTCCAAGAGTTTAGAGATGAAGGGGAGATTGGAGACTGGTCTGTAGTTATTTGTGCAGGTTGGGTCGAGAGTGGTTTTCTTTAATAATGGAGTAATGATCGAGTGTTTGAAGGAGGAGGGGAAGATGCCAGAAGAGAGGGAGAGATTGAAGATTGTGGTTAAGTGGGTGGGACGACAGGAGAGAGGGACTGGAGCAGGTGTGGAGGGAATGGGGTCAGTAGTGCATGTGGTGGGACGAGAGGAAGAAAGGAGCCTGGAGACTTCTTCTGTGACTGGGTCAAATGTGGAGAGTGAGCCGGAAGAGATGTGGGGAAGAATGGGGGTGGCAGTGCTTGGAGGCTGAGAGCTGATTTCCTGGCGGATGTTGTCTGTTTTCTCCATGAAGCCAGGTCATCAGCACAGAGGTCAGTGATGGGGGCCTGCACTTTAGGACTGAGGAGAGAGTGAAAGGTGTCAAAGAGTTTTTTTGGGTTGTTGGATAGTGAGGAGACCAGGGTGGTGAAGTAGGTCTGTTTGGCAAGGTGAAGGGCAGAGTTGTAGGTTTTGAGCATGAATTTATAGTGGATAAAGTCTCCTGGTGAGCGAGTTTTCCTCCATAAACGTTCAGCACTCCTGGAGCATCGCTGGAGGAATCGAGTTTGTGGTGTGAGCCAGGGCTGTTTTGTTCTCTGTTTGGAGGTTCTGAGGGTGAGGGGCGCTACTTGGTCCAGGGAGCTTCTGAGAGAGTCATTGTAGTGATTTACTGCCTGATCTGGACAGGAGATTGAAGAGATTGGGGACAGAGATGAGATGAGGGAGTCTGTGAGTGCTTGAGGGTTAATGGCCTGTAGATTTCTGGATGTGTGATATGTAGGATTGGGCTGTGTTGGCCGAGGGTTAGTGAGTGAGAAGGAGAGAATGTTGTGGTCAGAGAGTAGAGTTGAGTTATTCAAGGGGGAGGATGAGCAGAGCCGGGTAAAGACCAGGTCAAGGGTGTTACCGTTTTCGTGCGTCTCAGAGGTTGAGAGCTGTGATAGGCCAAGAGAGGTAGTTAGAGATAGGAGCTGGGATGCAGATGGGGAGATGGGGCTGTTTATAGGAATGTTAAAGTCTCCCAGAATAAGGGTTGGTAAATCTGAGGACATGAAATGCGGGAGCCAAGCGGAGAAATGGTCGAGGAACTGGGTGGGTGACCCTGGGGGGCGGTATACCACTGCTACTTTGAGGTGGAGGGGATGGAATAGCCTAATGGTATGGACCTCAAAAGAAGGGAATGAGAGTGATAGGGCTGAAGGAATGACCTGGAAAGTGCATTGTGGGGACAGGAGGAGGCCAACTCCACTGCCACGTCTGTTCCCAGGTCTAGGGGAGTGAGAGAAGTGTAGGCCGCCATGAGAAATAGCAGCCGGCGAAGCAGTGTCTGAGTCCTGGATCCAGGTTTCTGTGAGGGCCAGCAGGTTAAGAGAGTTGGTAAGGAAGTAATTGTGAATGAAGGGAAGTTTGTTGCATACAGATCGTGGATTCCAGAGAGCACAATTAAAAGAGGAGATGAAGGAGTGCAAGTGATTGTAATGAGGTTAGTGGGGTTTCTATGTGTGGTGGGAGAGGGGTTGAAGTTAGAGGGTGGACCAGGGTTGGGGAAGATATCACCTGACAGAAGCAGCAGCAAAAAGAGGAGGAGCAGATAGTTTTTAGATTTTGGACTTTGTTTATGACGACAAATGTTAGAATATGGTGGGCTGAGAATCCTCAGTAAACTGAAGATGGCATGGGAGCTGTACATAGGGTAGGGCAGGAGTGAGGGGTGATGTGGATGAGTGGTGATGGCGGGGGGATGGGGCGGTGAAGGTAAAGAGTAAGAGTATTCCCCTATTGTGAGCTAAAATATTATATTGGATTTATCTTAATAAAAATGTGAATATGAAAAGGTTGAAAAATGTAAAAAAATGTCAGATCTGAAAAATTAAAAAATCAACTCATGATATATATCTTTATAAAAAAATCAGACCGGATTTTTTAAAGAAAAATATAATGCATTTGTAGTGGCTAACTATTTAAAGCTTTCATCAGTTTTAAATAGTTAGCCACTGCAAATGCAATATATTTTTCTTTAAAAAATCCGGTCTGATTTTTTATAAAGATATATATCATGGGGAGGCGTGGCCAAGCAGCATGTGAGGAGGACGTGCATCCACAGAGCTCCTGCACTACTGGTCTAAATTCAGCCGCTGTTCCCCACAGCACGGCCGTTAACTTACCGGTATAGTACCATAAGGTCTGTGGGCACAATCTGAAGCCGGCGGTACAGCTCTTACCCCGCTGGGATGCCGAAAAAAGCCATCAGAAAGACGGCAGGGGAGATGGCCCTCTGCTCCCAAAATGGTGCTGCAGCCTCAGCACAGGCTGTGGAGGAGGCGGTCTCCAACAGTGCAGCCAGAAACAAGGAGATGGTGGCCAGGCTGAGGCAGTTTGCAAGAGTGGAGGAGATAGAAAGAGGATCCAGCCATCCCCAGGAGACAACACTGATGCTGGAGGAGAAGGTACAGGGTCCAGGATGAGTGAGGAGGGGGAGGAGGACATTAATGACACTGGAGGGCAGGAGACCCAGGAGCCCCTAGCCAGCTGGGGAGAGCTGGTGGAGCAAAACAGAAAGCAGTTAACATCACTGCAGCTACATGTCCCTGCTGAGCCCACTATAAAAGACGTTCTAATGGCAGTTATGCAATGTGGGTCTGCTATCTCTAATGTACTCACTCAGTTGGGATTTCTGCAAGAATCTATGCAGACAGTCAAGCATGACTTACATACAGTAAAAGACAGAACTGGGCAGCTGGAACGCAGGGTCGATACTGTAGAGGCTAAAGTCACTAAATCCCTGCAATATCATAAGGAGACCGGGAAGGATGTGGATGCCCTATGGACTAAGACGGACGACCTGGAGAACAGGCTTAGATGCAACAACGTGCGTGTAGTGGGTGTGTACTGGAGAGATGTGAGGGCAGAGACCCTACAGCCTTTGTGGAGGATTGGATTAAAGGTGTAGTTGGCTCAGACACCCTGACTCACCTATATGCGGTGGAACGTGCTCACAGGGTCCCTGCTCGCCCCCCTCCTCCTGGCCACCTACCACGACCTATATTGGCCAAACTCCTTAACTATAATGACAGAGACATTATCCTCAGGTTTTCCAGAGAACATCATGATGTGATCATTGAGGGATCCAGAGTCTCCTTTTACCCGGATTTTTCGCCGAAAGTGCAGAAAATGAGAGCAAAATTTACTGATGTCAAAAAGAGGCTACAGTGCTTGGTGTCAAGTACTTCATGATATTCCCGGCCAAATGGCGGGTGGAGGCCGAGAATAAGACTCATTTCTTTCTGGAGGCAGAGGCCGCTGCGGAGTGGCTGGACATCAATGAACAGCATTTGGGGAAGGGGGGAGCGGATCGTGGTTGATGGTACGGGCTCGCAAATGTATGGTTTTCAGTACATGTCTTGATGCTTACTTTGTGCTGTGGGGTGGTACCCTGACAAGTGGGGGCATAGCGGCGAGGAGTGAGACGCCCGGTGCCTAGTTGGCTCTTCATTTAGGGGTCAACGTTTGCCCTTGCGGGAATTACATGGCACGACTAGTGTTGGGGTGTTTTGTTCAGGGGATGGGAGAGGGGTGGAGGAAGTTAGGTCCTTTGCTACTATTGCACGTGTTAACCTGTACATGCCCAGGAGCCATCAACGAGGATTGATACCTCTTTTACTCTATAGATATGGGAGACATCACAGTCCTTAGCTGGAATGTTAGGGGGCTGAAATCTCCAGTCAAGAGGCAGGCAATTTTTTCTTTTATTTCAGAACACAAGCCAACAGTGGTCTGCTTACAGGAAATGCACCTTACCAGTGAGAAGCTCGATATTTTAGACACGAGATGGATACAGGCAGGATACCACTCTACACATTCACAGTTTTCTAGAGGGGTTAGCATCCTGGTCAGACGAGATGCCCGGTTTGAGTGTAGACGGGTGGTGGAAGACGATGAAGGCCGGTTTGTTGTTCTACATTGTACGTTATATGCTGTTTCTCTGGTGCTTGTATCTATCTACATCCCCCCGCCATATAGCAGTAATTCTATGTATCGTATAATGAATATTCTGAGGGATTTTCAAGGGTCCCGTGTTTATGGGTGGGTGACTTTAACAACATAATTGACACTCATTGGGATAGGGGAAATCACGCACCAATAAAGTCAGAGGGTAACTGTACGCCTTTTGGGACGCTTATACGCGAGTTGGCACTAACTGACTTATGGAGGTGCTACAACCCTGAGGTATACCAATACTCGTGTTTCTCTTCTACGTTCTCACCCTCTCCCGTATAGATTTAGCCTTGGGGAATGATCCTATGTTGGGAAGGGTTGTGTATGCTAAATATTTACAAAGAACGGTATCGGACCACTCTCCTATACTTGTTAAGATTAGGGGGGGGTGCATGCAACCAGGGAAAGGCCCCTATGGCAATTGAACCCATTCTGGATGCAGCTAGTGGACAGGGCAGGTAATTTTGCCTCTGAACTGCAGGAATTCCTTTCTTTTAATATAAACACGACATCAAGCCTGGTAGTCTGGGAGTCTTTGAAGGCGCACTTGCGGGGCATGTATATCCGTGAAATCTCTAAGATCAGGTCTAGCACTAGAACTAACTCGGAACTTCTGCTGCGGGACTTGAAGGCTGCAGAGGAGGCCTTGTCGGTGCGGTTCACCCCCTCTACACAACGGAGACTTAAGGAGGCTCAGACCCGTGTGAATAAACTGACTCTGGAAACGGCGGCACAGAAACGTATGTTTCAGTCGATCCAGTATTACGAGAGTGCGGAGAGTGTGGGACATCTGCTTTCGGTCATCACGTCAGCACAGAGGGGTTCGTCATTCATAGCGGGACTTCGAAGGGAAGATGGGTTATTAGTTACGGACACTCCTGATATTCTTAATATGCTGGAACTATTCTACACTGACCTATATTCCTCTCATGCGGGAGGATCTGCAGACGAGCTTGCTGGCTTTATAGGAGCTGCTGGCCTTTCACGACTCAAGGACGCGGACAGGGCTTTGCTGGATGAACCTTTGGGTCTGGAGGAGTTGGAGGGGGCTTTAGGCACTATGACGAATGGCAAAACTCCAGGGGTGGACGGCTTACCGGTGGAAGTTTATAAGGCGTATAAAACAGTCCTACTCCCAGTATTGCTAGACACGTTTAATGACAGTCTCACGCGAGGGACCCTGCCTCCATCTATGCGGGAGGCAATTATTACTGTTTTGCCTAAGAAAGAAAAAGATCCTGCTTCTCCAGCTTCCTATAGGCCTATTTCCCTCCTGACAGCAGACATCAAGCTTCTGGCGAAGGTGTTGGCTATACGCCTTTCAAAGGTGGTAGAGTCGTTGGTGCACCCGGATCAGACTGGTTTTATGCCCCGTAAGTCAACGGCTCTGAATATTCGTAGATTGTTTTTAAATATGCAGGTTGAGGCGGATAATGTGGGGCGGCGGGTAGTCCTGTCTTTGGATGCCGCCAAGGCATTTGACAGCGTGGAGTGGCCGTACCTTTTTGCGGTACTGGAGGGCATGGGCTTTGGACCTGGCTTTATTGGCTGGATCAGGCTCTTGTACTCTCAGCCACAGGCACGGATACGGGCCAATGGTTCGCTGTCTGGGTACTTTCCTCTTCAGAGAGGTACGAGGCAGGGCTGCCCGCTGTCCCCGCTGCTTTTTGCCCTGGCTATTGAGACCTTGGCTTCGAGGATAAGACGTGCTCCGGATATTGAGGGATTTCGATATGGCGAGCTGGAGGAGAAGATGGCCCTCTATACGGATGACCTTCTGTTGTTTTTAGCTGACCCTGATACTTCACTTCGCAATACCATGTCGCTCCTTACACAGTTTGGGGCCGTTTCGGGGTTGACCGTAAATTGGGAAAAGTCAGTGGTTTTGCCGATAGATCCCACAGTCCTTGACATACCCCACGTGCCAGTCGTAAACAGCTTCAAATACCTGGGCATTAATATATCAAGCGACATTTCTGACTATGAGCGTTTAAACCTTACACCTCTAATGTCTACGATTAAGCAGAAGATTAAGGCTTGGGCCAAGCTACACCTCTCGGTGGTGGGGGGGGTGAACCTGCTGAAGATGGTGATCATGCCTCAGCTTTTGTACGTCCTTCATAACTCCTCAATTTGGCTTCCGCAGAATAGATTTTTTAAAATTAACGCCTTATTCAGGGAGCTTATTTGGGGGAAAAAGAGAGCACGGATAAAATTGGAACACCTGCAGAGGGGTAAGGAGGAGGGGGGGCTGGCCTTGCCCAACCCTTGGCTGTATTTTCTGTCCTCACAGTGTCAGCATTTGACCGGGGGCGCGGAGCACTCAGTTGCGGGGCAGGGGGGAGGAAAGGGTATCCTTCAGTTTCTGGGGGGCGAGGACCGCTGCTGGCGAAATTAGAAGCTGGAACCCTTCGACCCTGGGCCCACAGGCTCCCCACGGTGCTACTCATGATTAAAGTATGGGAAAAATTTAAAAGGCTGAGAGGCATCACTGGTTTTACACGGTATACCCCCATTTGGAACAACCCTCATCTGCCGCACCTGCAGGCGCTGAGAGGATTCGCGCAGTGGCGACGTGTGGGCATTTGGTGACTCTCTCAGCTGGTGGAACGGGGAGTCTTTAAAACATTTGAAACCTTGCAGAGTGAATTTTTGCTCCCACACTCCTCGTTCTACCGGTATTTGCAGGTGCGACATGCCTACATGGCGCAGGCTCAAATGCATTGTATGGACATACACCATGATACTGCTATCACCATGATTGGCGCGCAAACCTCCACTAAAGGCATTATTTCCTTTGTATACAGATACCTCTTGGCAATGGCTCTGTTAAAACACCCGATACGGGCACTGGACAAATGGGAACAGCAAATAGAGGGTATAACAGCTGAACGTTGGGAGTCGATCATGAGTACGATACCCCGGCTGTCGCTCAATGAGCCCAGACGCCTCTCTCAACTGTACATCCTTTATAGGGTATATAGGACGCCTAAGTGGCTTCATGATTTAGGCCTGAGACGGGACTCATGTTGCCCCAAATGTTCACATTAGGACGCGGACATTCTCCACATGTTTTGGACGTGCCCGCGCCTCCAGATTTTTTGGATTATGGTACTCCACTTGATCCGGGGGGCAACGGAGCTGGACATCCCCAGAGACCCGATTGTCTGTGTCCTTGGCTGTACAGAGGATGTAGGGGGAGATGACTATTCGCATATAGCAGTGGCTAGGATGTTGTTTGCTGCCAGAAAATTAATAGCGGCTCATTGGATATCCGATACGGTACCCTCTCGCAAAGAGTATATCTGTAGCATGAATCTGACCGTGAGTAGGGAAAAAGCTATATACCTCAAACGGGACAGATCGAGGGTATTTGATAAAATATGGACGGGCTGGATGGACCTTCAGGGGCTGCCGACTGTTAATTAATTGCTTTTGGACTGAGTTATTTCTTTAAGTTGGGAGATGTGTTATGCAGATTTTTGGAACATCTTGGGTACATGTTATATTCATATGTGCACTACTATCTTTGTTGGGGAATACTGACCCACTGGACCGGGAGGGGGGAAGGGAGGGATGGTGGTGGTGGGAGGGGAGGGGGATTTAATGCAATGCATTTCTTTCTGTATTGTTGTTGAAAAGTTTTAATAAAAACTATCTGATTAAAAAAGATATATATCATGAGTTGATTTTTTTATTTTTCATATCTGATTTTTTACATTTTTCAACCTTTTCATATTTACATTTTTATTAAGATAAATCCAATATAATATTTTAGCTCACAATAAGGGGAATAAATAACAAATAACCATTAATATTAAATAAAAAATAGAAATTAAATAGTGATATTATTTATTTTTTATATATTCAGCAAAAATTTTAAATTTTTTTTTAAAAAAAGCTACTCTACATTATGTTTCGCTACCAGTTCTTATAGTACACTTCTGACAGTACAAACCTTATGGACCACTACGATTTATTTACCATCAACTCACTAAATTTCAACAGAACCCTTTATAATGGGTCCACAAAAGCTCTGGACATATAGAGTCACAAACTAGTCATATGTATACCTTGATACATGCACTACTATAGTAGTTTTTTTTTGTTCTTTATGAGTTCAAGTCCTTTTGACATCGGATACTCATATTAAGGAATTTTTAGCTATTTAGAATGTAATAATGTAATTGTATTTTAAATTTTTTTAATTAATTTAATTCGTATTATGTGATGTTGTTTTAGTGAATTGTTTATGTGCCTATTCCTCAAGCTGGGCCTAATGCCCACGGGGTATTGTTTACAAACTTAGTGATGTCACTCAGGGATCCTCCCTGCTCACTGATGTCACGATCAGCATTATACTACACATTTTTGTCGCCTTAACCAGGTTAAATATGGAATGTGCTCATTGTAATCTTGATATCCCTGAGGAAGGAGCTCGGATGTGGCTCCAAAACACGAAGGAGAGAAAGAATAAAGGAGTTTTTATCGAGGCATTGTCTTCCCTGTGATCCTTTTATGTCACAGCAGCGCGGACCGTGGTACACCTTTTTTTCCAACTTCAGATCATCGTTTTACACGTGTCGTGGCGGTGGAGGTCCAGCGGCAGCTGTATTAAGGCACTCAAACCTGGTTGTGGGTATACACAACCAAGCAAGGTGAGTGGACACTACATATCACTGTGTCTAATAATGTGTCATCATTGATAAGGCACTATTCTGCGCCTCACTTTTTTCTCCTTTGTGTTTTACACAATTTTCAGGGGGGCATACATTAGCCATGGAAACCTGTTTCTGATAGTTGCCTCCTCTCTGAGAGCCTATGGCTATATCTACAGGCGAACAATTTGGATGCCATTGGACTTGCCTCTGTGGGGGGGGAAGGAAATGCGATGTGATAGAAGTCAAGATCTTACCCTTGGACAAATTAAAGGCAGCTAGGTGGATGTTTGATAGATGTTTTGGCATCCTTTTCCTTAGTTCTTGAGAATGTCTGGCTCACATATGCTTTGTTACAGGGGTAGATAAGAGCATGTTTTTTGTCTAATAGTTGATATATGATTTCAAAGGATGTTTAGTAGAATCAAAAGGATTTGAGAAAATATGTCTAGGGGAGTGCATGTGTTTCAACCAGAGCTAGGGTGCACTCGGTCACCGGGGCTTCTGTGTGGGATGTCACGGGTGGTCGGTATCCCCGGTGCCGTGCCCTGGCGAACAATTATACCAGGTGTTGATGGTAAACGGTGGGGGTAAAAGGGGTTATTTACAGGGGGACGTGACGCCACCTGTAGAGTCCGGTAAAGTGGTACCGGCGCTGCCAGCCGGCCGCTGAGGTGATGGAGGGGGCAGCAGTGTGTGGTACAGCTCCCCACAGGTGGAGCTTTACCTCAGGGCAGCTGTGATGGTGGTGAGACGGTGAGGGAGGACAGTGATGGTAATGGTGGTGCAGTTCTTACCCCTCTGCTGTTGATGTTGATGATGTTAAGTCCTCTGAGCTGCGGCAGGAAGAATAACAGAAACCATTTCCATTTTAACTTTGCTTTACTCGGTACCGGCTGATGGCATAACAATACACGGTACAGTCTGGTTTAGGGTGTTGTTACCAACTCAGGATTTCTCTTAAGGAGTCTTTAGATGTTCTCTCTCTGTCTTTCAGGGTTTCTACTTTCTCTAGTTCTCTCAATCTTTCTCAATCTAGTTCTCACCCGCCAGTCCTGCAGTCTGTCTAGTAGGCTTAGCTTGACTTATACCGGTCCAAATGGGAACAGCAGGAACGCACAAGTTTCCCACCTGACACCGGGTTTCAGTCTTCCCTCACTAGTGTAGGACCGTCTTTTGGGCATGAGGGGTGAGGTACCTTTGTGGGGCTGTCAGCAACCCGGTCCTGTTGGGCCTGCAGCTCGTCGGCTTTGCAGTCAGGGATGAACTCCTGGCTGCCTCGGTAGTCCGTGTCACCTGTGTACCCTCAACATGACCAGCTGGCTCCTACCAGTCTTGGTCCGTTGCCATCTGTCCTGGGCCCCCTCATAAAGATGGGGTAACCTCCACTCAGCTGAGCCGCCAGGCGTGACCACACTGTCTGCCTTCCCAGCACCGACTGAGGTAAATTCTTAACTGTCACTCTAACTCTATCCTAAGCTCCGCCCACCACCTGTGGAACCTACTATATTACAGTTCCCCCTACTCTAAGTGGTGCGGTCCTAAGTGAGTGCTAAAAATAGACTCCATAAGATTTAAATCCTAACCTAGCAACATACAAGGAAAAACACATTTTATATTCAAGTGTAATACCATTCTGTGGCGCATACCCGCAGGGGCGCCACACACCCCCTTGGTGAAACACACCCGTCCGCGGGTGTCAAACCAAACCTGAAATACAAAAATGCATTTTACATATAACATTGAATATTTTTATTAACTGGTGAACCGGGTAACTTCAAACATGTAATAACAAAATTTTTCGTTCATTTGTATTCTTCCTTTGCAGGAGGCTCACTTCTTGTAACGTTACTTTAACTTTTGGGAATTTTTGACTATAGTCTAGTCCTTGTCGGTCCAACTGGGACCAGGTAACATGTCTCTGATTACTGTCATCAGGATTTAACACAAAACAAAATCTTCGCATACATTTATATTCATGTACTGCAAGAGTTAAAACAACAAAAAGAACAGTTGCACTTTAACAATTATAGGTCCTGTCTGGGTGGCCCTGCAGTAGGTGTTCCTTCACGTTCCTCCGACCAACATGGACTTCCTGGTAAAGACCCTCCTCTTTGGCAAACCCATACCCGGTACTAAGATTAAAAGTAGTGACCACCCCCCGTTTACGTTAGTTTAGGGGCAGTGGGGCTGATTACGGGCCATGACGCGAGCTTGGCGGGTCTCAAGTTCATTTGCATACCAGGCCTCGCGTCGTCGATGTCGTTCAGCCTCATCGTCGGGTTCAAGGTGGGTAAACCAGGGACGGCCTACCGGTTGCCATGTATGTCCGCTGTTATCGGTGCAGGACGCTGCTCTCCTTCCTCTGCCCGTTGTTGTTGGTGCTGGTACCGCGACCCTCCATAGCTCGCGTGGCCCGGCCTCCTCTGCGCCGCCGGCTGTTCCTTCCTCTCGGTCCTCCTCCCCAGTCAGGTCGGGCTCTGCTGAGAACTGGATAAGGCTTCCCGGTTTGGCAGTCTCCTCTCTTCCGGGCTCCATACTCGCTGGATCCTCCGTTACGGTGCTCGACCCGCCCCCTTGGTTGATTGAGAGCAATGGGGCGGGGAGACCCCTTGACGCCTCTTGAATGGTCCATGTCTGTTGAGGGGCCGAGGCACGCCCCTGGGCCGGCACATAGTTCCCTATGCACTTTTAAGCCCGCCCACCACGAAGTTCCTGTGGGCAAGTCCTTCGGGCTTTTCCGGAGCCCGTCACTGCCTTCGTCACTCCTCGGCAGAGTGGAGGGGGCGAGGCTCATCTTCCCGCTCTTTCTCCTGCTGTGACGCAGCTGTAATTTCTGAGGCGGTGTAATGGCGGCTCGGCTCAGTTTTTATAATCCACACAGTTAGACAGTAATAAAGTTCTTAAGGCACACTTCACCTGGTAGATACCAGGCTGGCTCATCCTGTTCGTGACGCCAATTTGTTTCAACCAGAGCTAGGGTGCACTCGGTCACCGGGGCTTCTGTGTGGGATGTCACGGGTGGTCGGTATCCCCGGTGCCGTGCCCTGGCGAACAATTATACCAGGTGTTGATGGTAAACGGTGGGGGTAAAAGGGGTTATTTACAGGGGAACGTGACGCCACCTGTAGAGTCCGGTAAGGTGGTACCGGCGCTGCCAGCCGGCCGCTGAGGTGATGGAGGGGGCAGCAGTGTGTGGTACAGCTCCCCACAGGTGGAGCTTTACCTCAGGGCAGCTGTGGTGGTGGTGAGACGGTGAGGGAGGACAGTGATGGTAATGGTGGTGCAGTTCTTACCCCTCTGCTGTTGATGTTGATGATGTTAAGTCCTCTGAGCTGCGGCAGGAAGAATAACAGAAACCATTTCCATTTTAACTTTGCTTTACTCGGTACCGGCTGATGGCATAACAATACACGGTACAGTCTGGTTTAGGGTGTTGTTACCAACTCAGGATTTCTCTTAAGGAGTCTTTAGATGTTCTCTCTCTGTCTTTCAGGGTTTCTATTCTCTTTCTAGATCTTTCTGTCTTTCCCACCTTTGAAGAGCTCACCCGCCAGTCCTGCAGTCTGTGTCTAGTAGGCTTAACTTGACTTATACCGGTCCAAATGGGAACAGCAGGAACGCACAAGTTTCCCACCTGACACCGGGTTTCAGTCTTCCCTCACTAGTGGGCATGAGGGGTGAGGTACCTTTGTGGGGCTGTCAGCAACCCGGTCCTGTTGGGCCTGCAGCTTGTCGGCTTTGCAGTCAGGGATGAACTCCTGGCTGCCTCGGTAGTCCGTGTCACCTGTGTACCCTCAACATGACCAGCTGGCTCCTACCAGTCCTGGTCCGTTGCCATCTGTCCTGGGCCCCCTCATAAAGATGGGGTACCCTCCACTCAGCTGAGCCGCCAGGCGTGACCACACTGTCTGCCTTCCCAGCACCGACTGAGGTAAATTCTTAACTGTCACTCTAACTCTATCCTAAGCTCCGCCCACCACCTGTGGAACCTACTATATTACAGTTCCCCCTACTCTAAGTGGTGCGGTCCTAAGTGAGTGCTAAAAATAGACTCCATAAGATTTAAATCCTAACCTAGCAACTTACAAGGAAAAACACATTTTATATTCAAGTGTAATACCATTCTGTGGCGCATACCCGCAGGGGCGCCACACATGTATCAACATACATTGCAATCTCCATAAGGAAAAGAATCCTTAAGAGGTAAACCACTGTTAAGGTAGGCCTTGTGAAGTGGACTTCTAGTCAGAATGTCACCTAGGTTTGGTGCCCGACTAGCTGTTGGGGCAAATTTTGCAGGCATCTACGTTCTGCCTGCAATGTGGGTGGAACACCCTATCACGCCTACTAAAATGGCTTGTCTTTAACTAAAAAAACAACTATCAGTCCTTGTAAAAAAATAAAATATTGAAAATATTTTATTGTATAAATATTTTATTAATTAATTAAATTATTTAATTTAAATTAATTATTATTAATTTACTAAATTATTAATTATTATTAAATGCAATTATTTAATTTAAATTAATTATATTTGTTTAATGCAGACAAAAACGTTTCATTAGCCAAGAAGAAGGAAATAATCTTGATCTAAAAGTGCAAGAACTAGAGAGCACTAATGTGATTCAGGAGGAGATGCTGAAGCAGGCGCGGGTTTACACTGAACTTTTGAAGGAGAAATTGCAGAAACAAGAACACATACTCCAGGATACCCAAAAAGCCATCTTACTTTTCAATGAGAAGTCTAACAAGAAATTGGAAGAGAACCTTGACCTCAATAACCTTGGCATAGTTTTGGTCCAAATACTTCAGGAGCTTTCTGATGAAGTGTCTGTTCTCAAATCAAAAATACAGCCTGTAAGTGAACCTTTTTCTTTTCGTTTTCATATTTTTCAAAACAAACTAATTACCGTATATACTCGTGTATAAGCCGAGTTCTTCAGCCCAAAATTTGGGCTGAAAAGTCTCCCCCTCGGCTTATACACGGGTCTATACGGGGGCCCATGGTGTGGTGGCTGTGGTGGGGACTGTGGAGGCTGGAGGAGGCGGGGGGGGCTGCTGTATGAGCGGCCCCGTCACGTGGGGCCACTCATTAAATAATATGCACTACTTCCCCCTGTCAATCAGCGGCAGGGGGAAGCAGTGCATATAGCCCCCAAATGCTGGCACTCGCCCCCCCTTGTAAGGGCCCCCCCCCCGCTGCTTATACATTACCATCCCGGTCTTCTGATCATCGCCGCTCCTCAGTGCTCCTCGCTGCTCCGTCCGTCCTGCTGCTGCATCCGGGATCTCCGGCCGTCGCAATGCATATGACGTCATCGCGCGACGGCCGGGGATCCCGGATGCAGCAGGCCGGGAGCAGAGAGGACGGAGCAGCGAGGAGCACCGAGGAGCGGCGATGATCAGAAGACCGGGATGGTAAGAGAAGCGGGGGGGGGCCCTTGCAAGGGGGGGGGCGAGTGCCAGCATTTGGGGGCTGCTGGGGACCCCCAGGGGGCTGCTGGGTACCCCCTGGGGGCTGCTGGGTACCCCCAGGGGGCTGCTGGGGACCCCCCAGGGGGCTGCTGGGGACCCCCAGGGGGCTGCTGAGTACCCCCTGGGGGCTGCTGTGTACCCCCTGGGGGCTGCTGGGGACCCCCAGGGGGCTGTTGGGGACCCCCAGGGGGCTGCTGGGGGCCTGCTGTATACCACTGGGGCTGCTATATACTACCACTGGGGCTGCTATATACTACCACTGGGGCTGCTGTATACTACCACTGGGGCTGCTGTATACTACCACTGGGGCTGCTGTATACTACCACTGGGGAGGCCTGTATACCACTGGGGGGGCCTGTATACCACACTGCTGGGGGCTGTATACCTGTGCTGGGGTCCACCCTCGGCTTATACACGAGTCAATAGGTTTTTCCAGATTTTTGGGGCAAAAGTAGGGGGGTCGGCTTATACACGAGTATATACGTTAATATATATATACAAATATATATTTAATATGCAGTATTATATATTGTAAGACTGCGGCTTCCATTAGCCAAGAAAATGAGGCAGTGACCCAGGAGATAGTTCACATCAACTGTCTTTTATTTTCAATCCACACACTTAGACCTGCATACTCGGTGCGCAGCCGGTTCACTCTCGCCTGTGGCAATCATTCAAAGATGCCGGCATAATGGGTGAGAGGCGTAACAGCCAATCACAGACGCTGTCACAGAGCGTGGAAGTCTGTGATTTAATCAATGTTTTGCTTATTTTTACAGCCCACTAGCCATCACTTCATAACTTCAAAGCCCGGCCGCATCCACCAAACCTGAACATCGCCAGGTTCACCCATCTCTACATTTATTCCTCGTTGCACTCACAACAGTAACTGTGAATACAATGCGCTCCAGCAAGTTCAGTATATCTGCAAACTAATTTTGGGGGATGCATAACACTCCTCGCATAGCACTCCTCGCATATGACACCTGTCAATGCCTCACAATAATATATATATATTATACATATATATTACATTCCTCAGCTCAAAGACCACTCAGACTCAGAATGGACTGTCCAACATTCAACTGACTTTTTTCCTTTGGTTAGTAGTTGCTACTTAGACTTCTTCAGCTAACCAGGCTAACTATTGCACTCTCCACGCAAAGAGACTTCTCAGCTGCCACGTGAGACTCACTCTTCCTGAGACTTCATTCACATCGACCTTCCATCTTCAGCCACCACATGTAGCTCCCATAGAGACTCCCTCTCCATAAGACTTTATTCAGCCAGACCCTCCATCTTTAGCTGCCACATGCAGCCACTTCCCAAGGACTCACTCTCCCTGAGATATCATTTGGATAGAATCTCTGTCCTTGCTGCCGCATGCAGCCATCTCCCAGAGGGAGAACTTTATCTCTCTAATGGTACGTTCACACGCCGCAATCTCGGCTGGCAATCGTAAAGGTGATATGTCGCTCCTGAACAATTGCTGTGAAATTGCCTCCCAGTTGCGGCGTGTGTTTGGGGAATTTCGCGGCGATAAATTGCCTGTCGCCTGATTCCTGGGCACTGCTCTGAAATCAGCCTCAATCATGAAGGCGATATTTCCGGGTTGTGGCGTGTGATAGGGCGATAGTGATGGAATCAGCGTCGCCTATGGCTTCCCGTAGGCGTGCCACAACGTGCTATAATCCGCACCCCGTCTGCGATGATTGGTGGTGGCTACTGTGTTCCCATTGGCTATCAGTTCACAGGGCGCCATATTTGAAGAGCTGTCCGTTCAGCAACACACACATCTTCAATGGCGTCATGTATTAGCCAGCCTTCCGGAGCAGGCTGACCAATCGTAACGCTGTTGCGTTGTCCAATGAGCACGTATGGGGCGCTGTGTAAACCACTGTGGCACGCGTATCTCCTCGCAGCGCTGACCATGTACGCCCACATTGCCTTTGGGATTGCGGCGTATGAAGTGGCGAGGGAATTCCATCGGATTGGTTCCGCTGCGGGTGAGCCGATTTCTGGGGCGACACTTCGCCTTTATTTCAGGGCGTTATTGCGGGGTGTAATACCTCCATCGGTGATCTGAGGCGGGCATGAAAAACGTGCACGGGCACGTTGGATCGCCTCATTACGCCAGACGAAATTGCGTCATGTGAAGCTACTATAATGGTACCTTCACACGCCGCAATCTCACCTGGCAATTATAAAGACGATATGTTGCGCAATCGCCGTGAAATTGCCTCACAGTTGCGGCGTGTGATTGGGGAATTTCGCAGCGATAAATCGCCTGTTGCCTGATTCCTGAGCACTGCTCTGAAATCAGCCTCAATCATGAAGGCGATATTTCTGGGTTTTGGTGTGTGATAGGGCGATTGTGATGGAATCAGCATCTCCTATGATTTCCCGTAGGCGTTCCACAATGTGCTGTAGTCCGCGCCCCGTCTGCGATGATTGGTGGTGGCTACTGTGTTCCCATTGGCTGTCAGTTCACAGGGCGCCATATTTGAAGAGCTGTCTGTTCAGCAACACACACATCTTCAATGGCGTCATGTGTTATCCAGCCTTCCAGAGCAGGCTCACCAATCGTAACGTTGTTGCGTTGTCCAATGAGCGCGTATGGGGCGCTGTGTAAACCACTGTGGCACGCCTATCTCCTCGCAGCGCTGACCATGTACGCCCACATTGCCTTTGGGATTGCGGCGTGTGAAGCGGCGCGGGAATTCGACTGGATTGGTTCCGCTGTGGATGAGGCGATTTCCGGGGCGACACATCGCCTTTATTTCAGAACGAGATTGCGGCGTGTAATACCGCCATTGGCGATCTGAGGCGAGCATGAAAAATGTGCACGCACACGTTAGATCGCCTTATTACGCCAGCCGAAATTGCGGCGTGTGAAGGTACCATAAGTGCCCCCCCTCAGGTGAACGCATGCTATTCAAAACATGGTGCATTTTCAAATCATAACAATATTTTTAGGAAAAAAGCCATTACTGAATTAGGCAATATAAAGAAATAAGACTACGATCACATTTAATGTATATAGTGCTCCACACACTATGTTGGAGTTCTCGTCAGAGTATTGTAGTTCCCAAAAAAAATATATTCTGACAGGTTAACTACATTTTTGTGCATGTCTGTAAAAGACAAATACTCCTAGGATGGAGGCCAGACAGTGTTCACAATGACTTTGTCAGCTTCTGTCAAGAAAATGACTTCATCCAGGTTCTGTAGAATAGTTTTTTCAGGGATTGCGATGGAAAATCCAGACTTAGAGCACTGAATAACTGTGAGCCTAGCCTTACTTGCATTTAAAAGGATTTCTTTTTAGTTCTGTAAATTAGTACCATCAATGCTCCTATTCTGAAGTTATCTGATCCTTCTTCTATGCGGTATTTATAATGTTCTGAAGCTTTGACCTGTGACCACAGCAGCTAATCACTGGTTAGTGACCCACTATAGCCAGTAATTGGCTGCAGTTTTATATGTCTCTGTGGCAGGACGTCACTACCGCTGGAAGTAGAGACTGACGGGGAACCAGAAAGCTTCAGAATGGTATTGGTAAGGAGAATATTGTTAAACATCTGTCCTTTGGATTTCTTTATCCTTCTGCTAATCTTCAAATATGTTTTAGGATAAACTTTTACACAGGAACTAAAGTTTTCATTTCTTGACCTCCAAAGTTTCTTCTTTTTATTTTAGGCAGAAGATCAACTTAATTTTTTGAAAGGAAAATTAAAAGACAAAGAGGCCTGTCTGAAGCAGCTACAAGAAAGGTGAGTTTTATGGCCACTTTACACGCGGCTACATTTCTAGCTTATCCACAGGTAACTTACTGGTTGCAGTGAAATCATGAAGACATTATTCCATTTGTACACAGCAACAAGATAGAACCATGTCTCCATGATTTCACTGCAGCCAGTAAGTTACCTGTGGATAAGCTAGAAATGTAGCCGCGTGTAAAGTGGCCATCACTGTTTCATTAAGTTAGAAACCAGCGCTGTATTCTTCTTGTCCATGGAATGTTTGATATTACAGTTCTATCCCAATGACATAAATTTGATTGAGTTGCACAAACATAAAGCTCACAGACAAGAATACTTCTGTTTGATTTGAAGAAAGTTTAACCTCTGTGAATATCTAAATAATTTCAAGCATTAACGATAATATAAATAGCTAAGAAATCTATAGATGCTACCGTACTTGCTCAAAAAATAGGTACCGTATTTTTCGCTTTATAAGACGCACCTGATTATAAGACGCCCCCCCCCCAAATTTGGTGAAGGAAAAGAGACAAAAATCATTTTTAATGTTAAATGGGGTCAGTCTTATAATGCCAGTGTCCGTCTTACAAATCATATTGGGTATATGTCCCTCATATCCACCCTCATCCTGGTACATGGTCCCTCATCCTGGGATATAGCTCCCCCATCCTAAAATTAGCCCTTTTAATTTGGATATGGTCCCCTTATATTGGATATAGCCCCCAGTTCTGGCACACGTCCCCAAGTGCTGGCACACATCCCCTGCAGCTGGCATACATCCCCTATTGATGGCATACCGTCCCCTGCAGCTGGCATACATCCCCTATTGATGGCACACGTCCCCTGCAGCTGGCATATGTCCCCTATTGATGGCACACGTCCCCTATTGATGGCACACGTCCTCTGCAGCTGGCATACGTCCCCTATTGATGGCACATGTCCCCTACAGCTGGCACACGTCCCATGCAGCTGGCACACGTCCCCTACAGCTGTAACATATCACCTGCAGCTGTAACACATGCCCTGTAGCTGTCACACATGCCCTGCAGCTGTCACACATGCCCTGCAGCTCATGCCCTGCGCAGCTGCCACACATCCCTTTCCCGGTGTCTCCCACCTTGTTGCTGCAGGACCGGAGCAATGGAGAGGTACTGACGGCAGTGAGTGGTAGGCACCGCAATGTTTTTTTGTGGCCGGCTGCATTCAGTAACTGTGTAGAGGCTTCAACAAAATGGCCGCCACCATAGTGGAGACAGGCGGCCAATTAAAGTTTTTACCTCTACTGGCCAGCTGATGCACACTGCACAAAAACATGGCGGCGCCCACCACTCGCTGCAGCCGGTAGATCTCCGTTGCTCCGGTCCTGCAACTGTGCCCCCCACCCACCGGAACCTGCCGCTAAGCAGCCGCACCCCTCACCGCCCCTCCACCGGTAATATTTAATTTTAATTTTTAATTTTTTTTTACATTCGCTTTTTAAGACGCACCCCCATTCCCCCCCAGTTTGGGGGGAACAAAAGTGCGTCTTAAAAAGCGAAAAATGCGGTATATTAACATTTAATCTGAAGACAACAGTTTTGCACAGTAAGTTGAAAATCCCTTTAAATACTGATGGCCTATACTATGATGTGTAATACCGGTGTCACTGAGCTGCTCTGCCTCTGTCAACTTACCTCTGTGGCCCAGCTGCGCTCATTCCACAGTCCCCCATGTGTGTATACTGCACAGGTTCCCCAGAAGTGCACTTAAGGTGCGCCTGCGCTCCTACCCTGCACTTAAAGGGACTGCTGCTGCTCCCAGTGTCCGGCATTGGTTGTGGTGCTTTCATTACATTGGCGGCGGAGTAGCCAATTAGTATACTCCATGGCAATGAAGGGGTTGTTCACATTAAGACTACATTCAGACTGTGCGTTTTATTCTTTGTGTTTTTGTTGAATTCTTTAAAAATAGGATAAATGCATCCTTTTTTTGATCCATTTTTTTATCCATTTTTGACTGCTGCGTTTTTTCCCCATCTTGAAGGGCTGCTATGAGAAAAATGCAGGAGAAAAATGCAACACAAATTGACATGACATTTAACAATACGGTGCTCTCCTAAAGTGAAAAAACAGATCAGTACAGTCTAACAGACAAAGATGAAAACCCATAGACTTTGCTGGGGTGTCATTTGAGTGATCCGTTTTCTGCAGTGCGGATCAAAAAACGCACAGTGTGAATGTAGCCGTATTTGCTCTCCTGTCAACATGCCAATTTCAGGCACAGGGAGTAGTGGCCGAGACTCGCCAGTGGCCCTCAGGAAGAGGAACATAACACCATTGATTTCTTCATAATACCCTGCAGCCTGTGAAAAAAATTATTGCACCAGAACAACCCCATTAAGTCCATGAGAACGCTTTAACTGAACAAGTTTTAGCTGATTAGCTTATTTTATTATTTTTAATATGTGGACAATGATTTTGTACAGAAAAGTGAAAAAAATAAAACCCCTTTATATTTCGAAGGATTCCTTTTTGAATGGATTTTTTTTTTTACATTAAAGACATTTGACATCTCCTTAGACATGTTCTTCTACACTGAAAGTCTATATTTATTTGGTAATAAAGTTTAATGTGTGATTTGAGTTTACTTGAGTTCTTTATTTTCTTCTCTTTTGATCAGCTACGACAATCTAGTTAATGAACATGAACACGAGAGGGCGCTGTTGGTTACTGAAATGGGTGCAGTCAGAAGCCTTGCAAACAGCGTCCAGACTCAGCTGGAATCATCTCAGTAAGTCTAGGCTTCCAGTCTTAGAAGCGTAAATGAATTTTACGTCAGAATTTATGTCAATTGCTTATTATAATATCCTTCATAACTGTACATTCTGACAAATAAACATCATGCTTTTATTGCAAAGTAATTTCATTAATAGTGTTTTTATCCTTTAGAAACAAATGAATGAAAATGAAAGCTCTGATTTTGGCAGGTTATCTGTAGGCCAGCAAACAGTTAAGGCCACGTCACACGTCATTATCGTTAACTATCACACGAGCGATCTCCCGTGAATGAGATCGTTCGGACAATCTTTCAAGATCGTTGGTGAGCTGTCACACGCATAGATATCGTGGACCAACGATCCAGCGAGCAGCTATCGTTCACACAACCCAGGAACGATACTTGTTCAATGTTGTGAATAGGCGAAGTCGTTCACAAAATCGTTATCGAGGTGTCACACGCAACGATGCAGCAGGTTGAACATTGGTTAATTGGACGACGCACGATATATTTGAGATCAAGGTCTCAAATCTGCAATGAGCGATCAAACGATTCTTCATCGAAAGATCGCTCGGTTACACGCAACGACGCACAAATGATCACGTTTAAGCGATTAAAAAACGTGACGGTTCAGTGATATCGTTAACGATATTGAAGTGTGTGATGTGGCCTTTAGTCCTGTAATATTTGATCAGTGACTGAATCCTGGTGATTTGGGTCTTGTGTGACACTATTTTATTTAAGATAAAACAACAGATATGCCCTTGAAGTGTAAACTTTCAGGTTTAATTAGAGGAATTGAACAAAAATATCCTATGAAACGTTTTAAAATTGCAACATTTGTCTACAAAGCCTCCTCGTGTCAGGAGCTCAAAAGTAATTGGATAAATTAACTTTACTACAAATAAAATGTAAATTTTTTAATAATTTTGTAGCTAGGCAATGACAACCTGAAGTCTGGGTACCATGAACATCACCAAACGCTGGGTTTCCTTCTTTGTGATTGCAAAATCTAATCTGGCCTTTCTATTTTTAAAGGCACCTTCACCATCTTCTTTTTTCTAGCTCGGATCTCCGTGAAAAAGTATTGGGCCCTTTACACACACAACTTCTGTGACCAACTTACTGAACAATCTCAGGTGCAAGTGAATCAGGACACATTGCCCAATTTTGTTGTGTACAATGGAACAATGTGTCCCTGATTTCACTGCAACCAGAGATTGTTCAGAAGTTTGGTCAAGAATGTTGGTTTGTTGTAAAAGGCCTTAGGTACCTTACATGCGGCAAATTTGAGGAATTTCACTGCAACTTACTGGTTGCAGTGAAATCATGGACAATTGTTCTATCTGTTGCTGTGAACAAATATAATAATGTCTCCATGATTCACTGCAACAGTAGTTGCCAGTGAAAAATCTAAAAAGTTTGCCGTTGTAAAGGACTTTGATGTAAAGGGTGTCAAAGCGTTTTTGACATTTTGTATGACATGATTTGACAAGCCAGAGTGGTTTCCGCACCTTGATCCGTATTTCATGCCATGTCAATGTATGAATCTATGACAGCCTTTTATCTGGTCTTTCCATGTGCTAAAAGATAGAATAGATAACAATAAAAAGATGAAAATCAGACCGATAGATGGTAACATAGCAAGTTCGGCTTACAGTGTACCAATGCTTGCTTCGGGAGCCCATTATTTAATGCATATTCCGGCAACGGCAACAGTCAAACAAAGTGCTCAAACTCAAACAGCATTGCCATATCTTGACGGTGATTTTCTTGATTGCCATACATGTCTGAGAACGAAAAAAATTATCACTTCTCATTGGCATCCACAGCAAGTGGGTCAAGATAGCTTCGGGTCCTTAGATGTGCGATCCAAAGTTTACAGCACCAATCGGATTGCTGATCCAGTCGGCTGTTAGTACACATCATGATCAATCATGTTGACGCATGAGCGCATCAAAGTGAGGGAGGCAATTATGTCTATAAGATGTGAAGGTTTAAGAACATATAAACTTTATCCTGATAACTTCTTGTTACACGGTAAAAGCTTGTGTCTTGTGATATATCTCATGATATATTGGACTTCATGTTAGTGGTAAATTTAGGCCAACATTTTTTATGTATATTTGTGAAAAAAATGAATTTGGCAAATTTTTAAAACTACACAATTTTCAAACTTTAAATTCTTATACCGTTAAACCAAATAGCTTTGTCACACAAATTATTTACCGTAATAAATAACATTTCCCACATGTCTACTTTAAATCAGCACAATTTTGGACACAGCATTTTTTTGTTAGGAAGTTAGAAGGGTTCAATTTCTCACTTTTACTTAAAAATGTACAAAACCATTTTTTAGGGATCACATCCTATCTAAAGTGACTTTGAGGGGCCTATGTGACAGAAAATACCCAAAAGTGACCCTTTTCTAAAAACTGCACCCCTCAAACTGCTCAAAAGCATTCAATACGTTTTTTAACCATTAAGCTGCTTTACAGGAATTAATGCAATTAGAATGAAAAAATAAATGCATTTACATTCTACCTAAAAATGTTGTTTTAGCCTCCATTTATTCACTTTTACAAGGGATAGCATGACAAATTAGATGCCAAAATGTGTTACTTAGTTTCTTCTGAACATACCGATAGCCCACATTTGGTCATAAACCTCTATTTGGACAAATGTCAGGGCTCGGGAGGGAAGGAGCGCTATTTGAAATTTGGAACACAAGTTGGGGCTGAAATAGTTTGAAGGCACCATGCTGCATTTCCCGGGCCCCTAAGGTACCTAAACATAAGAAACTTCCCACAAGTCACCGCATTTTGGAAACTAGACCCCTCAAGGATTTTAACTAGGACTATTGTGAGCATTTTGAACCCACGGGTAGATCACCAAAATTTGTTAACAATAGGTGATCATATTGAAAATTCTTTTTTTTTTCACAAAGTACAATACAAAATAATATTATGGTACTGTGTTAGCAACAAAAATCGATGTAAATATTTATGTCCCAAAAAAAGGAGAAAAGTATTCAAGGAGTCTTACCTCTTGTAATATTGCCTGAAGAAGCATTTTGAGCTCTGAAAGCTTGAAAATATAATTTCTGTGGTTAGCCAATAAAGATATCACTCCTTGAATACTTTTCTCCTTTTTTTGGGACATAAGTACATGTATTTACATCAATTTTTTTTTCACAAAAGTGTTGCTTTAGCACGAAATTTCTCACTTTTACAAGAAGTAAAATGTGGTCAGAAACTACTCTTCGACAAATGGGATGGCTCAGAAAGGAAGGAGGGATATTTGAATTTTGGGAAAAACAAAATATATTGTGGGCACCATGTCGCATTTGCAGGGCCCCTAGGGTGACTAAACAGCAGAAACTCCCCCACAAATGACCCTATTTTTGGAAACTAGACCCCTCAAAATTATCATTCGGAGGTACAGTATAGTGAGAATTTTGAACCCACGGGTACCGTATTTTCTGGCGTATAAGACGACTTTTTAACCCCTAAAATTCTCCTCCCAAGTCGGGGGTCGTCTTATACGCCGGGTACAGGTTGAGGCTGAGGAAAAAAATGCCGGCATCGGCCCGCCGTGCATAATATAAGGGCCCCCCCCCAAAAATGAGCGGTGGCAGGTGGCAGGCAAGAAAAAAAAAATGATACTCACCTGCCTCTGCCGTCCATGTCTTCCGGAGCTTCCCGCTGCCACCACCGCTGTGTACATAGCCGCCGGGTGCCATAGATGTACGATAATAAGCCATCAGCCAATCAGGAGGCTGCTTGTGTCTGATTGGCTGAGGCATTACCATACATCTCCTGAACGGAGGTAACTGCGCCGCTCAGTGTGTATGTACGGTAATGCCAGGGCCAATCAGACGCCAGCAGCTGCCTGATTGGCTGATGGCTTATTATCGTACATCTACGGTGCCCGGCTACGTACAGCGGCGGTGGCGGTGGTAAGCTCCGGCAGGGTCCGGTGGCACAGCAGTGGCACAGTGTGTCTGGCTGTGTGTATGTCTGACTGTGTGTGTGTGTCTTACTGTGTGTTGTGGTGTGACTGTGTGTGTCTGACTGTGTGTGTCTGTGTCTGACTGTGTGTGTGTGTTGTTGTCTGACTGTGTGTGTGTTGTGTGTCTGTCTGACTGTGTGTGTGTGCTGTGTGTCTGTGTCTGACTGTGTGTGTGTCTACTGTGTGTGTCTGTGCTGACTGTGTGTGTGTGACTGTGTGGTTGCTGGTGTGTGACTGCAGAGGAATATTGGGGGTTGATGGAGGCTGTACTCCCCCACCACCACTGTAATACTATAATATATGGAGGACTACGGGGGTGCATTACACTATATGGAGCACAATGGGGTGCATTATATTATCTAGAGGACTATGGCGTGCATTGCACTATATGGAGGACTACGGGGGTGCATTACACTATATGGAGCACAATGGGGTGCATTATATTATCTAGAGGACTATGGCGTGCATTGCACTATATGGAGGACTACGGGGGTGCATTACACTATATGGAGCACTATGGGGTGCATTATATTATCTAGGGGACTATGGCGTGCATTACACTATATGGAGGACTACGGGGTGCACTATAATATATTGAGGACTTTGATGATGCATTATAATTTATGGAGACAATTATACTATATGGAAGCCATTATAATACTTAGAGGGCTCTGTGGGAGCATGATAATACTTGAAGGGGTATGAGGGAGCCTCTATACTTTATGCAGCGCTATTTTAGGGCTGTGTGGTGGCCATAATACAGTGTGAAGAGATGAAGGGGTCATTATTCTATATGTGGGTCCATTATATTGTGTGGGGGTCATAGTGGGAATCATACCGTAGAAGAGGGGGTAGTCTTATACGGTGAGTATATCCCAAACTCCATATTTTAAGTGGAAAAGTTGGGGGTCGTCTTATACGCCCAGTCGTCTTATACGCCGGAAAATACGGTACTTCATATAATTTGAAAACAATAGGTCGTCATATTGAACATTTTCTTTTTTTAACACTAAATTATTCACTTCTAGGGTATGTGCACACGATCTGGAGACACTACATCCTGGACACATTGTCTCATCTCGTGAAGGTTAAATAAGGGTTCACTGTTGTCATGATCTGCGATCACGACGGCTCCGACTCCGCAGCACTAAATTGACATGCTACAGACAAGCAGTGGCACAGAAAGCTGCACCACATATCAGTTAACGATGTGGAGAACACAAAGACAGTGGCCACGGGATTTCTGTAAATCCCATCTGTCATGGGCATTAAGGACCAGGGGGGGTACTCAGCTGCCTGGGGGCCTCTTACATCACTTCACATGGGCGGTCCCCAGGAGCTGTGTCCCTAGCCGGACATGCTAAAGGGGGAGTATTTACAAGGAAGATGGTGCAGAGGAGGAGGATGAGGAGGATGAGCATAGTGGTGCAGAACAACGCACAAAAGAGCAGACGACAACAACAGTCTTTGTGGTTCTTACCCTTTACTTGTAGTTGTTGAAGATTACAACTTAGCCGGGGTACAATGTTCACAATGAGTGCAGCCTGGCCAGCCCAGAGATAGTTGAAGTCCACCTTGGGAAGACACAGGGTATATGGCCTTCCAGGTGACTTCTCAGTTCTGACACTATGCTACCACTTTCCTCTCAGTGTCCGTAGTTGCCATTCCCTGCTAGGCAGATAGCTGCGGGTCCTGCGAGCAACATCTTTGGTCATCTGACCCTATATAGCCTCAGGAATGTCTACAAAAGTGGCCATTGGACATAAAGTCCCAGTAACGTCCAGCTTCATGACCGGTCCTGAAGTATCCCTGATCAAATTGTTGGCTGGTACCCCTCCTGCAGCTAGATCTTTTGCCCAGCTTCAACAGCTGGCAGCAGATTCATCTCACCAGGCCTTCAGTCTAGCACTTCACTCCATGTTCCATGCTGTCTGTCAAGTGACTCGGTTTAGGTTAAAGCTCTCTTTGTTGCCACCCACCACTAGCCTAACTCTTCCCTCCAGCCAGAAGTGGGGACTGCCCTATAGGTGGGTATCTTCTGCCCAGGACGTCCTGGCCTGAACTTCAGATGTGTTGGGTGAGGGTTGGAGGTCTCAGCAATGTGATGGTACCATTTGTGGCAGCCTGACCACAAGGATGACACTCATCCACTGTGCTTATACTGTTTAATGCAGCGGTTTGGACACAGCAATAACACACTGTGTCCTAACCGCTGCAAATACTGATTATGTTGACATACCCTTAGGGTTCACTCACAACTGTGTATAAAATCTGCAAGTGCAATGCGGGAAAAAAGTCGAATTGCACTCGCACCAATAGGTCAGAGCATATCTGCTTCTTTTTCCTGTTTAAAATTCAGCATGCTGGGCAAATTGCAGCATGCTTCGAGTGACTTCGTATCTCATAAATACAAGGCATTGGATGCGAGAAAAACTTACAGCACACTAACTGCACACGCAATGGGTTTTTTACATCGTCTTTTACATACTCTAAAAAGCTAGGATAGCTAGACAGATGTCAAACAGGTATATAAGGTACCACCCCACCACCATATTGTAAACTTGCACCCTTTAGTGCCTTTCATATTACACTAAAGGGTATTTAGCCTTGTATTTAACCCAAAAATTACGGTAAATATTTAATTAAAAACAATGACATGGGATCCCCCCTATTTTTGATCGCCAGCTAGGGTAAAGCCAACTGCTAAAGCCTACAGACCACAGCTGTCAGCTTTACCTTGGCTGCTAAACATAGATGTATACTAGCAATCACGTGACCGGGGACCAATTTATAATCTGCAGGGTCTCAGCTACCCCCGGTACAAAAAAAAAACTACAGGCTTTTTCCTTTCCAACATTTCTAGACATCAGAAAGGAAGAAATACCTTGAATTGTCAATGTCCATAGTCGTGTGGCTATCCTTATGTGGTTAAAGGTCCAGATTTATATGTCTATCTCTATGTACACATGAGGAGAGACCTGTCAGGCAACTGATGCAGTGCCAGGAAGGCTTGACTGGGGAAATTTGAAGTATATTTTTCCTGAAATGTTGGAACTTTACAGAGGGTAATGTACTTTTCTCCAATTCATGCTGCTTGCAGTTTGGGAAGTATGAATTACATGTAAAGGTTGCCTTTAACCCCTTCCAAATGAACATAAATGTACGGACAGATTACAAAGGATTTGCCACAATCGGCCAGTTCAAAGCCATGACGGGTATAGCCATCATTGGTCATTAAGGGGTTAAGATAGGGATGTGCAGCAGCGGGGAGGGACAGGGAGAGATTGTTAAAGGGGCCCACTGAGATTCTCGTCCAGGACCCACAAAAACTAGGACCTGGCCCTGGGACACCTGATTTGTCTACGGTTATCCTACTGGCCAATATTAATTTAGGGCTGAAACATACATCCCAAAATTAGAGTAAAATATGTATTATGTTTCTACATCTATGCTGAATGCAGAATTATTTTGTCATATTTGTAGGAACTATGTACAGCCTGATATTAATATATTTTTCGTATTTTAAGACAAACTTTTGTTTCCCCTAAATTGAGGGAAAATGGGGGTGCATCTTAAAATCCAAACTGAAAAAACTCTTACCGAGGAGAGGCTGGGTTGCGGGGGTACATGCGATGGCTTTATGGGTCCACGTTGAGTGCGGACAAAACCTGGAGCTGGGCGGAAATCGCAGCACTTTCCGGTGGGCACCGCCATTATCCATATCCCAGCATAGACTTGCACATACTTCAAGAAAATGGGCGCGTGTCGCGGTCTGCGCATGCGCTGCCTCCGCTGTCATTTTCTGGCAGTCTGGATACAAGAGTATGTATGCCTCTTGGCAATGCATGCTGGGATATGGATAATGGCTGCACCCACCTGAAAGTGACGCAACTTCCCCCACAGCTCCAGGCTTTGCCTGCACTCCCTGTGGAACCATGAAGCCACCGCATGCACCCCCGCAACCTGCCCCCCTTGGTAAGCCATGGCGGGACTATGTGCACGGATGGGGTATATATGTACCAGAAGGGGCACATATATACACTGTATGTATATACCAGGATGGGGGACATACAGTGTATATACCAGAATGGGGGACAAGCATAACAGAATGGGGACATATACACCAGGATGGGGACCATATATATCAGGAGTGGGAACATATATACCAGGATGGGGACATATATACCGAAATAGTAGATATATATACCAGGATGAGCGCCATATATACCAGGATTGTAGACATATATACAAAAGATGGGGGGGTCATGTACCAGGATGAGGGGACATATATACTGATTGTAAGTCGCTCTCATTTTAAAATGGACCCCATTTAACCTTAATTTTTTTTTCTCTTTTCCTTCACCACATTTGGGGTGCATTTTATAATCCGGTGCGTCTTATAAAGTGAAAAATACAGTAATACCTGTTCCTTGGCTCCGCACTGTCTAAGAGGACCCCTTTTATCATGTCACCAGAATGTACTAAGGAAGCTACTTCTCCATAGCAAGCCTGATGAACCTAGTTTTCCTTCGTGTGTTTGCTTGGCCCAGGATGGGGTCACAGGTACAAAGTTAAGCCTGGCTTCACATCACAGTTTTTGCCATCCTGTTCTCTTCATTTTGCAAAGGACAGAACAGTATCATTTTTAGCCTCCCATGTATCGCTATGGTGCTGGATTGGTCATATTTAGCCATCCGGTTTTGTGAATTCAGTCCTGGATTTGTGTCTGTCCTGTTTTTTCCCGGCCTCCAAATCAGAGACTGCTCTGATTTTGGGCTCCGGTGAAGAAACTGGACAGAAATGAATCTTGTCTGGTACGGAGCTCTTAACATGGGGGCCTATGGAGCCGGATCCAGGAAACAACAGGATCATTTCCCGAATCTGGTTTCAGTGTACAGAGCATGCTCAGAACAAGAGCACTGCTCTGTTCCAGTGGTACATGTGTGTTATTTCTCTTTATCAGTGTATCTATATACACTAAAGTGAAATAAAACAAAGCAATGGTGATAAAAATAAAAAAAAATTCAATACTTTACCTCTATGCCGAGTGTCCCTGGAAGACATCTGATACTGCAAGGACCTTAATCGCTGATTGGCCAATAGTGATCAGCTGATGTGTCACGTGATCGCTACCTGCCAATCAGCTGTTGATCAGCTGATTAAAGTCCTTGCAGCATTGGATGTGGACGCCTGCCATCCCGAGACAATTGAGCATTAATTTATTTTTATTTTCAATACACATTGCTTTCTTTTATTTCACTTTAGGAGTATACGTATTTTTATACACTCCTAAAGCGAAAGTACTGTACATGCCTGAGCTTTGCATCCCTCACAATCCTGGATGCGGACTGACAGAAATGGCATCCGGAGGTCCACATCCGTTCCTGTTTGTTCCTGTCTGTGTGGTCCTGCACAAAACAGGATCCCCACGGACAGAAACAAAACTGTGATGTGAACCCAGCTTAATTCCTCAAGTTAATTGAAAAGTGGCACCTCTCTGCCAGGAAGAACAATTTGGCCTCCAGCAAAGGAGGGGGGCAGTGTGGGATGCTAATTATGTGTTGGAAACAGTTGTAATGGCCACTTTACACACACCAACTTATCTGTCCAACTTCTGAACAATTTACTGGTTGCAGTGAAATCATGGACACATTGCTCCATTTTGTGGCTGTGTACAAATGGAACTATGTGTCCATGATTTCACTGCAACCAGTAAGTTGTTCAGAAGTTGGACAGATAAGCTGGTGTGTGTAAAGTGGCCTTAAGTATACAAAGTAGCAATATAATGTAGAAATATTGGGATTTCGATTGATTGATATGCCAGAATATTTTCCATATTCATCACAAACTATTTATTCAGAAATTGGAACAGAACTTTATTTAGATTAAAGAAACATATTATGTGGCAGATAGAGAATCAATTTTTGTGATTTTTTTTTTCTTATTAGAGATCAAAATACAAAGCAAGCGGAACACATCAACAGTCTGGAATCTAAAGTTTCCCAGATGCAAAGTGACCTAAGAAATTGTAAGAAAACATATAAAGACAAGGTAACAAAATATAATAGTTTACCAGTAAATAGCTAACTAAAAAAATTAAATTCACAAAATACAATAGCTATATTAGATAAACTAAGGACTCATTATGGGGACAGATTAGTTTTCATTTATTTCTTTTTATTTCCGGAAAAGCCTCTTTAGCCTATTAAATTCACAAGCCAAATGAAATTAAAAGGGTTTTCCCCATTCACCTTTTTCTAAAAAAATGTGTGCTTGTACAAATACTAAAATTTACTCATACTAGACCTCTCAGAGTTCAGCACTTTGTCCCCTTCTCTACACTGGCGATTGTTCAAAGGTTGCAGTTAGTGATGAGCGAATATACGTACTTGTTACTATTCGTTACTTGCACAGATAGTACAGTATTCGTGATACTCGTTACTCAGCAAGTAACACTGGTGCTCGTGAGTGATGTGTCGGTTGTTATCTACCTGACACATAGTGCCAGGTTCCTTCAGTATACAAAGTGAGCTGGCAACCCAGTCAGAGCAGATTGAATCTTAGTGTCTCTCTCGGGGGGGGGCACAACAAGGTGTTTTATGCAGTAGAAACACAAAAAAGGCCACCCTACCACCCTGTCCTGGAAATACTCGTTTTATGGCTGGATGTGTGTGGGCGGAGCGTATCACTAATTGCCTAATTTTAGACTCACTATTCAGACGAATATGAGAGTATTAAAAACTACTCTCTACAAATCCCTTGAATCCGAGTGTTTCACTATTCACTCGTCACTAGTTGCAGTGGTTATGTCACGTCTATAGCAATTTAGACTATAGTAGCTCTGAAACTTGTCTACATCAGCATCCTATTTGTCACCAGGTAGTGGCCAAGACATAACCATGGACCTGGAAAGGTTAAGTACAAGCTGATTTTGTTTTTTTCATCATGGCAAGAACAACATTTTACAAACAGTTCACACACTGCGTATTTGCTGCATATTTTTACGGCAGTGCTGTTGCAGTTTTTGTAGCCAAAACCAGGAGGGGAACAATCAGAGGAAAAGTCTAATAGAAACAAGTGCTCCACTTCTGTATTTAATCACCCACTGCTGGTTTTAATCAGCCACTCCTGGTTTTGGCTACAAAAATTGCAAGAGCTCTCGCGTACAAATATGCAGCAAATACGCAGTGTGTGAATGCACTCTTAAAAGGGAAAATCACCTTTAAAGGGAATCTCACAGCATGATTTATCCCTTTTAACTATTATGGTGCTGTATTTTTCAATAAATGCTAATTTATAGCAATGCAATGTTAGCAGAAAGTTTCCAGCATAAATGTAATATCAGCATTTTAATCTTGCATTGCTGCATATTCTAATTAGCTTGATTGGTCGGAATACCAGGCACTTTTGAGCTAAGCAGTTCAGCCCAGCTATCCGTTATCATGCCCATAGATCAGAGGTGGGGAACTCCAGTCCTCAAGGGCTGCTAAAAGGTCATGTTTTCATGATTTCCTTACTATTGCACAGGTGATAATTGAATCACCTACACTGGTGATAATTCCAATGCTAAGGAAATCCTGAAAACATAACCTGTTGAGGACTGGAGTTCTCCACTCCAGCCATAGAGGTATGGCTAGTCCCTGTATTGCTCCCCTACCTCACCTCTGGATCCTATATCAGCCAAATGCCTGGCGACCACTGTGTAAGCTGTTCACGGACCCTGGCTTTTACAGTAAAATACAACAAAAGTGAATGTCAGGAAAATCCTACTAGAACAGGTAAACAGAATCACTTTAAATGATAGCACCTGTGTACTCACTACTATATAAAAAAAGGTTATATGTTATTGGCTAATTCCGAACACAATCACATCACTAGTTATAAGAGGGTGGTCATACTTATGCAATTGCATTATTTTAGCTTTATTTTTACTTTACCATTTTACTTTACTCAAAATTATTTCAGTTTGTCTTTCAATAGAATGGTACAGATTATAGGTGGCAGTAGAGATATAACAACCTCTGAATTGATTCTTCTTGGCATGATCTTTCATATGTCACCGTAACCTGTCATTTCATCAAGGTTGTGTGTATGTATATGTACATGTATATATATTCACCCTCTAAATTGTTCATGAAATTGAAATAATTCTTCTAGAAAGTTATTGTAGTTACATGTCTTTTAATGCACTTGTTTATTTGCTCTGTGTGTATTGGAACAACACAAGATGAGTAAAGTATCAAGGAAAATTGGACATAATTTCACCCAAAACCCCGAAAAGGGGCCAAAGTTGTTGGCACGCTTCCAAAATTGTGCATAATCAACTTTGTTTCAAGCATGTGGTGCTCATTCAAAGTCACCTGTGGCAAGTAACAGGTGTGGGCAATATGAAATTCATACCTAAAACCAGATAAAAAGGGGAGAAGCTGAGTTAAACTTTGCACTGTGTGTCTGTTTGTTCCACACTAACCAAGATAGAGCTTTTTGGTAAAGGATATTATTACATTGATTACCGAAAAAGGAATAAGTCCTACAAAGAACAGGCTTTGGGTTATTTTGCAATCTCTGGCACTTGGTGTTTTGACTGTTTTGATGCGAGACATCATGAAATCTGAAGATTTCTAAAGGATTTTTGGTCGCAATGTTGTGCATAGTGTCAGGAAGCTGGGCTTGCATCCTATGTCATGAGACTTCCAGCAGGACAATGACCCAAAACATACTTCAATAAGCAACCTAAAATAGATGGAAACAAAGTGCTGAAGAGTCCTGGAGTGGCCAGGATTGTGTCTGGATCTAAATCCCATTGAACACCTGTAAAGAGATCTTAAAATTGACGTTGTTATAAGGCGCCTTCAGATATGAGACCTGAAGCAGTTTGCAAAAAAAGAGTGGTCCAAAATTCCAGTTGAGAAGTGTAAGAAGCTTGATCATGATTATAGGAAGTGATCGAGTCATCCAAAGGGTGTGCAACGAAATATTAATTTGAGGATGCCAACAATTCTGTCCGGATTATTTTTGGAGTAATGTGTGAAATTATGCCCTTTTTCTCAGTTTTTTTTTGTGATCCCAAACACACAAGGAAAATAAATATGTGTAATTTTTTTCTGTGCAATAATTTTCTGGAAGAAATACTTCATTTTCTGGAATAATTTTCAACACTTCCAGCCATAAGTTCATATATACAGGGGTTGGACAAAATAATGGAAACACCTGGAAAAATCAACAAAAGTTAGTTTAATATGGTGTAGGTCCACCTTTTGCAGCGATTACAGCCTCAATTCTCCTAGGTATGGATTTATACAAGGTGATATCATTGGCCAGGCGGATCTCCACGAAATAGCACCCCAGATCATCACAGATCCTCCGCCATGTTTTACGGTTGGGAGAAGGCAGTCTGGATGGAATGCTTCTTTCAGCTATCTCCAAACGTACACTTGGCCGAAGGTCGGAAAATGGGGTAAACGATGATTTGCCTGAGAATATCACATGTTTCCACTGCTCGAGGGACCAATTCTGGAGGTTTCTACACCACTCTAAACGCTTGGAAACATTTGTCATTGAGAGCAGCGGTTTTCTAATTGTTGCTCTTCCGTGGAATCCAGATTTGTGCAGCTCCTGATGAACAGTTTTCATGGAAACTGGGTTCTGTAGGTATTCATTGAGCTCAGCAGTGATTTTCAGAGCCCTGGTCTTGCGATCCTCTCTCACAATTCGCTTTAGAGTCGGACAGTCTCTCTCAGTCAACTTCGACTTTCGGCCGGACCTGAGCTTTGCTGCGGACGTTTTTCCTTCTCTTTCAAACGCAGTCATTACTTTGGAGACAGTACCTCTTGACACGCCAAGTATTCGGGCACTTTCTGTTACACTAGCGCCTGCCATACGAGCACCAACAATTTGGCCTTTTTGAAAATCAAAAAGGTCTGCCATTGGTATCAGGTTCTCATCAATGTTCTTACAATTCAGCAAAACAAACAGTTAATTTATATTCACATATCACTTAACACAAATAATCAACTACAAAACATTAACATCTGTCACGGTTTGCATGTTTATAACATGTTTGACGATTATGATGCCAAAACTTTAGGTGTTTCCATTATTTTGTCCAACTCCTGTATAATATATAAATATTTACACGTATACACAAATGCCTATATAAATGTGTTTGTGTGTGTGTGTGATATATACATATAAACTGTATGTGTGGTCTATCCTGCACCTGCTTTGTTAATTTTGCATTTGCTAAATGTCATTTTGTGTACAGGATCTTGTATGTTCTTTGCTGACATTATAAAAGTCATATGTCATGAATACTCTGTGTCTGTGCCCTTTTCCTTTTCTTGGCTAGTGTCCAAAACTCTACCCCTGTCAGGTTTTCATTCTCCTGACATCCACTACTATCTTTAGTCATGTTGCATCATTCTACCAGGGCATTGCATTTTTTTAGTTATCAGGTTCAGTTCAGTTCTCTGACCCATACTGTTTGTCATTCATTTAGTTTTTGTTCATTTTTATTTACACTGCCGCAATATCTTTAATCTTGATCCTGACTAATGATATAAAACTGCATGATCCTGTATACGTAGATGTAACATTCCACCCCAGTTTACCTGAATTTATTCGGCATTGGTTGAAACACCTACACCGTCCCTGATCTGTGTTCTAGCTGTGAATTATGTAACGCTCAGCCCCCTCTTCCAGAGTTGCCTAATTGTCCTCTGCTCAAACCTTTGGTGTCACATACATGGCCATCTAAAGGTCAGTTGTTAATAGAATATTGTATTAATGGTCCAAAGAACATGCTCTGCAGAAAAGAGCATTTCACTCATATTCATTGGGGGAAAGCCGTAATCACCTGCATAATATGATGGACACGTTAGAAGAGAAGACTGGTCGTCATGTGACCTGTATCGGGAAAAGCAGATCTGTGATGATATTATTAATAAGGAATAAGATGATCGAAAATGTTGCTTAGTCTCCGACACCTCCTTTACATATTGATTTGTTCACAATCTAAATGTATAGTAGAAATACCTTGACAGTGCTGTATTCATGGTTTCATTTTATAATGGAAGTCTATATAATATGAATCCAAATGTATAGGTATACTTGAATGTGATGAAAAATAAAATTCAACTTCCTTTATAAATTAAATTAAAAAGAGTATATATCCCTTTTATTTTTATTTAATTCATATGACTTCCTCAAATGCAACGTGTCTTGAAAAATGTGTTATATCCCGTGAACTCTTCCACATTTTTCACATTCACAAACGTAAATATATTTTTTTATAGCAAGTATTTGTGAAGTGTAAGGGAAATGATACATGGTTATCTAAATATTGTAAAAGTATGTATGTGAAAATTGTGACATGCATATGTATTCAGCCCTCTGAGTCAATACTTTATAGGATCACCTTTTCGCTGAAATTATTGCTGCAAGTCTTTTGGGGGTATGTCTCTACCTGTTTTGCACTTCTGGTGGCTGACATTTTTACCTATTCTTCTTAACAAAATACAAAGTTCTATAGTTCAGTGAAAAAGTGTGGAAAAGTTCACGTGGTATGAATACCTTTACAAGGCTCTGTATAGTGGAATGGTAAGAGTGATTCTGAGACGCTCACCAATCACTCATGTCACAAACTTAGTCAGGACCTGCAGCTCTCTAGCACTTCCTTATCCTGCTGGCCAATCAGGGTATTGACAGAGAATAAGAAAAGGAGCGCAGCTGCTCTAAGGGCCCTTTCACATCAGCAGTATTTTCAAATCGCGGCAGATGCGGTGAAAAAACCGCATCTGCCGCGATTACCGCATAACCGCGACACTTGCGGCACACTTGCGGCAAGCCCCATGCAATGTCTATGGGGCTTGCGGTAAGGGTGCGGCAAGTGCGGTTTCGGCACTTGCGGTAGGTACGGCCGCGAAAAAAACCGCTGCTTGCAGCGGGTTTTTTTTTGCGGCCGCACCTGCCGCAAGTGCCATAACCGCACTTGCCGCACCTGCCGCACCCTTACCGCAAGCCCCATAGACATTGCATGGGGCTTTCCGCAAGTGTGCCGCAAGTGTCGCGGTCATGCAGTAATCGCGGCAGATGCGTTTTTTTCACCGCATCTGCCGCGATTTGAAAATACCGCTGATGTGAAAGGGCCCTAATTTGTGTTGACTATTGCGGCTCGTGATGTGACAGGATGTATATATATCACCGATTCCTGCTAGGAACATATGTATACCTCGATGCAGCCAGCCTCAGGTCCCCAAAACACCACATAAATATGAAAATGATGCCGCCACCACCGATCACTTATAGATCGATCGGAAAGCCGTTTCGTAACGTGAATTTGAGGGGAGAATGTGGCGGTTTGATCATAGGACAAGAAGAACAAAGCTAATCAAATTTTGATAATTTACTCCACAAGATTTAGCAGTGTTTACAAAAGATACAAAAGATATTACAAAAGAGACAATTTACAAATATGTATTAACAGTTACGAAATAAAATGGGATAAAAATCATAAATTGCTAAACCTGTGTCACGCGGTGACATTCGCAGATCTAGGGAGGGACGGTTCTCCTGAGATGGGGTATGATTCTGTCTCACAGCTACATGTCATGCTGTGTCCTTAGTTTGGGTCAGAATACCTTAAAATTGTGTGTCCAACTTTTTATTGGCTATCTGTGCCTCGTGCCTAGTGACCTCATGGGGCCGAGTTTTGGAAGAGGCTCAGTACTGGTGCAGTTTCATAAAGTTACGGCCCCTTGTCACATCTCGGCAGTTGAGCATGGCACGTGAAAGTTATTTACATCTTCTTGTTGGGGAGAATTTATCAGTTGTTTGAAACTAAACATAATATGTCTGTGATTTCCTGGTGGGCAGAAATTCATTTCCCTAGTTTCTAATACTTTTCCAGGAACGTAAGAGGGGGCAGTGTGATCCCTGAGATGCAAGTACCCCAAAAAATCTGATTTACGTAATTGTGGCATTTATGTGTATTATTAAATTTGACTCTAAAGGACTGTAGCTGAAGAACAAAAGACTTTGTGCTTATTCCTCTTTTTTGGATGGAAAACAAAAGCATTCAGATCTGCTAAGTTTTATGATCCTGCCAGGTTGTAAATACCTGACTGGAGAAGGGGGAAGTGAGGGGGAAGACATCGAGGTTGCAAGAGGTGGAGAGTATGCCAGCTGGCTGTGCTGCTTGAAAAAAGGAAGATGTTTTTTCATATTTTCCTGACAGCTTGAAAAATTCTCTGAAGTGTGCAACTCAAATGGTAGAACCTCTGAGCTCCTGCAGGCAGTGTTCACCAAAAATGTCCTCAATAGAAAGTCTATAAGCCTGTGCTACAGTCTGTTTCTTTTTTTTTAGATATTGTTGTGTGTCTCGGTACCCTAACCCCCACTCATCTGCAGTATGTGTTGGGAAAGGAGTAAATGTTAAGTAAAAAATTTATACCTGAGATCTGAAAACCAAGGTACAGTCCATTTCTCCTAGGTTCTGCCTGGCACATATTATTTATTTAATTAACATTTTATTTTGTCTCGTAGATGGAAGAGCTAAAACATCAACTTTCATCTGCGAATGGATCACTAAAGGAGCTGCAAAATGAACATTTGCAGTGCAAGCAAGAGTATAGCAGTCACCTCCTTCACTTAAGTGTAAGAATGCAATAGAAAGTCTCATTTTACCACTTTCATATTTTAACTAATTTATCTGAAGACCATATTATAGGGAATCCATCACTATGTTTTTACTACCTCATCTGAAAGCAACAGGATGTAGTGGTCAGAGACCCTGATTCCAGCGATATATTACTTTTTTTACTGGCTGCTGTAGTTTTAATTAAAACCCATTTATCTTCTGCAGATACAGCGGTTTTCTGAATGCTGAGCTCTATAACCCCGCACATACCACTAATTTTTCTATGTGTACCGTGCATACCTAGAAAGTTGCCAATCAGTCGGGAGGGAGTGGTTGGAATTCATGACAATAGGTGTACTAGTCCTTTAGTGATAATCTCCTGCTGATAAAATAGTCACTTTATAAGCAGTACCTCAAGCACACAGTAAATGATATATCGCTGGAATCTGGGTCTCTGCCCACACAATTCACTAAAAGAGCTGGAATCCATTCATCTTTATTTTGTATCTCTGTCCATACACCATGCTGCTCTCAGTTTGGGTAGTAAAACTTTAGTGACAGAATCCTTGTAAGGGCCTTTCACATCAGCGTTTTTTTAAATTTGCGGCAGATGCGTGAAAAAACGCATCTGCCGCAACTGCCGCATAACGGTTCCACTTGCGCACGGTTCGGTTTTTTCCATAGGAAGTATAGGGGACTTGCGGCAGATGCGGCAAGTGCGGTATTGCACTTGCGGCAGGTGCGGCAGAGAAAAACGCGGCTTACTGCGGTTTTTTTCTCTGCCGCACCTGCCGCAAGTGCAATACCGCACTTGCCGCATCTGCCGCAGTCCCCCTATACTTCCTATGGAAAAAACCGCAACCGTGCCGCAAGTGAACCGTTATGCGGCAGTTGCGGCAGATGCGGTTTTTCACCGCATCTGCGCAAATTAAAAACGCTGATGTGAAAGGGCCTAATAGATGTAAATTGAAAGTTTTAAATTATTAATATAGTTGCTTCTTTAGGACCCCATTTGGGACTTCTCATGTGCCAAAATAGAAAGTTATCCTTCAGTATGGCTCCCATTCTGGTGAACTCTAACCTTTTTTTTTGTTGTTGAGTTGACCCCTCATGGAAAGTATAAAGAACTATTAATGTGAATAATCCAAAGTTTTCCTGATGAGAATGAAAACTGTTATTTCATTTGTAGGAAGCTTTAAAGGCATGTGAAACACAGTTGAACTTGGAAAAGGAGCACAACAAGCAATTATATGATCGGGAAATGGTCAACAGTCTGACTAATGAAAACCTACAAAGAGAGCTGATTGAGCGACAGATTGAGGTCGAGAGACTTCAGGCAGTAGTAAATATGACGAAATGAAGAATACAGGAAAAAGACAGACCAACAGGTTTGTATTTTTGTAGTTTCTTGCAGACTGATCAAAATGCACGTTTAAATACAAAAGACATCACAGAAGTCAATCATTTTCTTGCCATAAGTTTGTGGATGCTGCTTGTCTTTATTATTGCAGAAACGCTTCAATAAAAAAAAACCCTCTCATTCATCTATTTATAACAATTTTGGCCCTATTGTAATTATTAAACAAATATCTGTTTAGGAGAAGAGATGAGCGGACCCATTGAAGTTTGGATTCTGGTGGTTCAGCTGGACTTTTTATAAAGTTCTGTTCTGGACCTATATTGACCTGAACCTCATTGGAAGTCACTGATTGTGGGTGGAAAGCCAAACTACCCAATCAGCCAGCCATAAACAAAGCACTTCCATTGTAGGAAGGGCGTCATTTTGTAATTTTCCTTCTTTGGTACATACTACATCTGATAATGCTGATTTTACCCCCAGTGTGAACCGTTCAAACACTGAAAGTGGCTCACACTGGGCCGAGCACCAAGTGTACAGAGCACAGCGATGCTCTCTCCATTGCTGTGCGTACGTAAAACGCCAACACTAACATTTTTTGTAAAGTCTGTGTTCAGTACAATCACTAAACTTTAAAGATTGATTCACTCATCCTTATTTAAGAGGTATTTGACATTTTTGCTATCAATTAAAAAAAGTTGTTCTTGTGACTTAATTGAAAACATGAGATTTTGAGAAACCCATTTTTTTTATTTTATTCTACAAGTTGAGAACTCTTCAGGAGAAAACCGCAAGTCTGAATGCTGCATCTTCCCAGCTCAAGACCATAAAAGATGCTTTGCAGAAAACCACAAATGAGCTGGCAGCCAAAGGCCAACGTTTGGACTACACTGAGAAAAGTTTAATAGAAACAAGAAATATTCTAGCTGGAAAGGATAAGTCATTGCAGAGTGTTGTTGATGAGCTGAAGAAACTTCGTTTATATGCAGAATCCAAAAAACGTGAGGTCCAGCAAATTAAAGCTGACAATGAGAAAATGACAGAGATACAAAGAGATGCTGATACCCTAAAACTGCTTTTAGTAGAAAAGGATAACATGATAAAAACTCTCCGAGAACAAATTGAAGCTATGACTATCATGATTGGACAACAGAATCAGAAAGTTGATGCCTTAGAAGTAGAGAAAGCTCAACTCTTACATGAAGTAACGGTTCAAACATCGGAAATACAGGATATAGCGGTAATATCTTATTGACAAATTTCATTGATATTTACAGGGTTTACTTGGGGTATACTGGGAACTGAAATACATTTTTTTTTCATCTATATAGCTGAAGGTAGGCTAGCCTCATAAAAACAAGATGTGTCAATGGGGGGGCTGTTGGATTTCTGTCTTTGTGTCCATTTTCTGAAATTAGACACTAGAACAATGTTAAAAAGTGACTCAGATCCTTAGACAATATGTTTAACCCCTTCCCTCAAAAGCTGTTTTCACCATCCAGACCAGGCCATTTTTTTCAATTCTGACATGAGTCACTTTATGAGATAATAACTCTGGAAAGTTTCAACATGATCCAATGATTATAAAACTGTTTTTTGTGACATGTTGTACTTCATGTTAGTGGTAAGTTTTGGTTGATATGATTTGCATTTATTTTTGAAAATCTCAAAAATGTAACAAAAAATTAAATTTATTTGCAATTTTTAAACTTTAATTGTTTATGCTCTTAAACCAAATAGTTATACCACAAAAAAATAATTAATAAATAACATTTCCCACATGTCTACTTTACATTAGTACAATTTTTGAAACATAATTTTTTTGTTAGGCTTTTTTTCAAATCAGTTTTTCACTGAATTGCGGCAGATCCAGCAGATTTACCGCATCTGACGCGTAACAGTCGCACTTGCGGCACACTTGCGGCAAGCCCCATTCATTCTTTATGGGGCTTACTATCAGGTGCGGCAAGTGCGGCTTGCTGGATCCAGCAGCTAGCAGCGTTTTTTTTCCTGCACCGCAAGTGCTGGATCTGCCTGATCCTGCAAACCACACTTGCCGCACCTGACCACAAGCCCCATAAAGAATTAATGGGGCGTGTCGCAAGTGTGCCACAGGTGCGACCGTACGCGGCAGATGCAGTATATCTGCCGGATCTGTCACAATTCAGCGAAAATGCTGATGTGAAAGGGGCCTTACAAGGCTGGAAGAATAAAAGTTTTTCAATATTTTTAAAATGTAGAAAACCAATTTTTTTAAGGGAACACATAACATTTGAAGTGATTTTGAGGTCCTTTGTGACAGAAAATACCCAAAAGTGACACCATTCTAAAAAATGTACTCCTCAAAGTGCTCAAAATTAATGATAAGTGAGCACTACCATACTCACATGCTTGGTACTCATAACAAGCATTTGGATGCTCGGATGGTTGTGACTTGAGTATTGAGTATAATTTAAGTCAAAGGGGAACTCGAACAGTTTTCCAGAAGACCTTCCATCCAAGTGGCCAACTTCTCGTTACAAGTGCTGAGCACCCAAGCATGGCAGTCGTCACTCATCACTACTTGAAACCACATTCAAGAAGTTTATTAACTCTTTAGGTGCTTCACGAGGATTAAAACAATGTAGAAGGAAAAATTATGTGTTTGAATTTTGGAGCACCATTTTGGTTGGAATAGATTACTGATGCCATTGGCAAGGAATTCATCTAAGGGTGTAGTGAGCAATTTTATACTGCAGGTGCTTCATGGATGTGTATAAAATTGGGCTGTAAAAATGAAAAATCACCATTTTTTTCATTAAAATGTTGCTTTGGCCTCAAATTTATAGTTTTTAAAAAGGGTAATAAGAGAAAATAGACGGAATGATTTGTTACACATTTTCTCTTAAAGAGGACCTGTCACCAAGCCAGGCATGGTGATCTAATTACAGCACTGGATACAGCATGTCTGCAGCATGCAGACAAGGGTCACCCAGCACTTGAGCAGCCCTGTACCCTGAGGTAATACATTAGAAACTACATGCTACAGCCACAAGGAGGTGGCTGGGGCTGCAGCCAAGGCAGATTCACACCCCTGCTGTGTAATCTGCCACCGCTGCCAATCATTCTCTCCCTGTCTGCAGCATTTAAAGGGAACCTGTCACCGATTTTAAGCTCCTACACTATCTGTAGCTGTCCCTACACCTTCCTAGCAGCTCCCTATCTCTCCTTTTTATCTAAAGTGGTCCTATGAAAGAAGTGTAAAATAAGATAAAACTTACTGCAGTCCCGTAGTTAGGGGACTGGTAGGCGTGCCTCTGTTCCTTCCTCACACCTCCATCTTGTAATGCACGCCCCGCTGGGCGGCATTATTGTGGGTCACTCAGCCCCATTAATTGTAATCTCCCGCCCTCTACACCTCTTTGCACTGCGGGCGTCACAGCTGACGCAGTGCATTATGGCCGTCACGTGATCTGCCCTAGTGCATTCTGGGTCCGATCACATGATCGGCCCCAGTGCATTATGGCCTTGATCACGTGATCGCCCGCTCTGCGCATGCGCAATGCGCTTATTGAAGCCTGGGCCGATCACGTGATCAAGGCCATAATGCACTGGGCCGATCATGTGATCGGACCAGAATGCACTAGGGTAGATCACGTGACGGCCGTAATGCACTGCGTCGGCTGTGACGCCCGGCCAGTGCAAGAGGTGTAGAGCGGGAGAGTACAATTAATGGGGCTGAGTGACCTGAATAATGCCGCCCAGCCGGCGTGCATTACAAGATGGAGGTGTGAGGAAGGAACAGAGCACGCCTACCAGTCCCTAACTACGGGACTGCAGTAAGTTTTATCTTATTTTACACTTCTTTCATAGGGCCACTTTAGATAGAAAGGGAGAGATAGGGAGCTGCTAGGAAGGTGTAGGGACAGCTAGAGATAGTTTAGGACTTAAATCGGTGACAGGTTCCTTTAAACAGAGGTTTTTTTCTCTCCCGTGTACCCGCCCCTGAGGAGGCGGGCTAACGACTTTCTGGAGAGAGAGAAAAAAAAACTCTGTTTAAATGCGAGACAGGGAGAGAATGACTGCAGCGGTGGGCAGATACACAGGCAGGGGTGTGAATCTGCCCTTGGCTGCAGCCCCTAGCCACCTCCTTAATGGCTGGAGCATGTAAGTTTTCTAACTGTATTATCTCGAGATACAGGGCTGCTCAAGTGCTGGGGGACCCCTTGTCTGCATGCTAGAGACATGCTGTATCCAGTGCTGTAATTAGATCACCATGCCTGGTTTGGTGACAGGTCCTCTTTAAGTTTGCAGATACCCCATATGTGGTCGCAAGCTACTTTTGATGGAGAGTGCAAAGCACAGAAGGGAAGGAGTGCCATATTGGAGTTCTTACAGTGCCTTGTGAAAGTATTTGTCCCCCTTCGCAATTTCAACCTTTTCCACATTTCAGGCTTCAAACATAAAGGGATATAAATTCTATTTTTTTTTTGTGAAGAATCAACAAGTGGGACACATTCATGGTGTGGAACGAAATTTATTGGATATTTTAAACTTATTTAACTAATTTAAATAAAAAACTGAAAAGTGGGGCGTGCAATATTATTCGGCCCCCTTGAGTTAATACTTTGTAGCGCCATCTTTTGCTGCGATTACAGCTGCAAGTCGCTTGGGGTATGTCTCTATCAGTTTTGCCCATTGAGAGACTAAAATTCTTGCCCATTCTTCCTTGGAAAACAGCTCGAGCTCAGTGAGGTTACGCTCAATAACCTGAACATATAAATAGCAAGTAATTTTTAAAAATAAATGAATCAAATATTCTATGGAGTGTAAAAAAATGTAAGCACTTTTTCACTCATTTTATGAGCAGACCCACTCCAAGCGCTGTGGAAAAGACGTAGTGTGCATATACCCTAACATTCTATTTATAGATTGCACCATATTTCAGAGCTGGCAGGTTCCCTGTAACACTAAAGGTCGGTTTATACATGTAGATATCGCTAACAATATTTAATAATATATATATTTTCAAAGTTCCTAGTTTCGTGACATTGCAGCGACCTCACTACGTGTGACACGTAACAGCAATTAGCCCCCCGCTGTGATATTGTTGATCGTTAAGGAATGGCTTGGGCCATTTTTCAGTTGTCAGTCTCCCGCTGGGCGTGATGTATCGTCGTTTGTGACACCTCAACAACAACGTCGTTGGCGACTTTGACGATTCAGAACACGGCCACGTAGGCGCAGAGGGCGATTGATGCCTCGACTGTATCATAGTATTGACAACATTGGCCTGTTTGACATGTCACCAGTGACCACGTAGCAACCGAGTAGCGATCACCTAGTGATCTTTATAGCGTCGTATCGTTGTCGGCATTGCTGGAAGGTTGATAGGTGTAAACCTGCCTTAAGAGGACTGACTGAAGTATTTGCTAAATTAATTACTCAAATACTTAATACAAATGCTAACAATTGTTCATCCATAGGTAAAAGCTCAAAAGAGAGAAAAAAGAATAGAGCAGATGGAAGAATTATGCACTGGATTAGAGCTGGAGAAAAGTAAACTTGTCAATTTCAATACTAAGAAGATTCTAGCTGCTAAAAAGATTAAAAAAGAAAGAGACGAAATTATGGTTGTGCTTATGGAAACACGGAGTGATCTTACAAATTTAGCAGGTATGTAAGTACTGGTATAACTTATGTGTAAGATGAGACGTTACACCAGTAGCAGCTATGTCTAAGCATCAAAAGAAAAAATATTAATGCTGCAGCTCTCCTTTTACCCTGTAATACTGGACCTAGTGAACTTTTACACTGCCTCATGATATAGTATATACTGATTTATGATAGTAATGGCCAAAATTGTTGGCACCCTTGAAATTGTTCCAGAAAATGAAGTATTTCTCCCTGAAAATTATTGCAGTTACACATGTTTTGTTATATACACTCATGTTTAATTCATTTTTGGTGGAACAACACAAAAAATCTGAGAAAAAATGAAAATTGGAGATAATTTTACACAGAATCCCAAAAATAATCCTGACAAATTTGTTGGCTCCGTCAATTTAATATTTTGTTGCACAACCCTTGGAATAAATAACTGCAATCAATCATTTCCTATAACCATCAACAAGCTTCTTACACCTCTAAACTATACTTTTAACCACTCTCTTTTGCAAACTGCTCCAGGTATCTCATATTTGAAGGATGCCTTCTCCCAACTGTAAATTTAAGATCTCTCCACTGGTGTTCAATGGGATTTAGATCCGGACCCATGGCGGGCCACTTCAGAACACTCCAGTGCTTAGTTTCCATCTATTTCTGGATCCTTCTTGAAGTATGTTTGGAGACATTGTCCTACTGGAAGACCCATGACCTAGGACCAAACCCAGCTATCTGACACTGCGCACTACATTGCGATCAAACATCCTTTGGTAATAATCTTCAGAATTCATGATGACTTGCACACAGTCAATGCACCCAGTGCTAAAGGCAGCAAAATAACCACAAAACATCTTTGAACCTCCACCATATTTGACTGTAGGTACTGTGTTCTTTTCTTTGTAGCCTTTATTCCTTTTTCTTTAAACAGTAGAATGATGTGCTTTACCAAAAAGTTCTATCTTGGTCTCATCTGTCCATAAGATACTTTCCCAGAAGGATTTTGACTTTCTCGTGTACATTTTGGCAAACTGCAATCTAGCATTTTATGTCTCTGTGTGAGTGGGGTCCTCCTGGATCTACTGCCATAGGGTTTCATTTCATTCAAATGTTAATGGGTATTTTGTGCTGATACTGATGCACCCTGAGCCTGCAGGACAGCTTGAATTTCTTTGGAGCAAAATATTAAATAAAAAATAGGAATGTTCACCTTTCAATGTCCAGCTTGGGAGTAGGAGGATAATTTAGAAACTCACTACATAAGATTGTTATAATGAAGTAAAATAGTATGCAGTGAGCTACCCCTAGTGGCAGGTGTAGGGAAACCGAATTTTATCTTCCCAAAAATATTTTTTTGGCTTTTGCTTTTAAAAAAAATGGCAAACAGAGCTTTGCTTCACAACCTATGCTCCAGCATTGTTACCAAACCAATGCTTCTGTGATTTTTCTGGTAGAATGCATAATTTATGTCAAGAGTACATTACACAAGTCTGGTGTCATGTGTTGACTGCTTTGCAATCAATTAGTGTTGCTACTGTGTTTAAATTGGGGTTTGTCCCCTAGTCTGTGCTGTGTGCTGCAGCTGCAATTGGAGGAGTGAATCATAGCAATGAGGTGGAGGTAGAGAGGTGTGTCTTACTATTCAGATCTCCACTCCCTCAGCCTTTAAATAGCTTCACCTCCCTCTACTAGGTGTCAAAGTTAGAGCTCATTTTCTACCAGGACTCTGTGGTGTGAAGTCATGCAGTGCTGTGCTGAGCTGTGTCATTTCTGCCATTGACTTCCATTGAAGACTTGCTCCCCTGAACACCCTTGCCCATCTTACCATCTTGCCTCCCTATTCGTTATACCAGCTCATGACAACTGCTATTGCCAATAACTGAGCTCTTCTGTAGTGCAAAGGTAATTGGCATGGAACTGCTGAACAAAATTATTGGCTGTCAACAAAGACTGGAGGCAAACCAGTACTGGGGCAAGGGACAGTAAAAAAAGATCTGTTGTTATTTTTAGACAGTAAAAGCCAGGCTTGGACAGTGGGCTCCTATCAAGGAATGGACCCTCTGCCCTATAACCAAACATGAGCAATACTTGCTGCAGTATACTTGATTGACAATATGAATGGATATAATATACAGTGTTGGCCAAAAGTATTGACACCCCTGCCATTCTTTTAGATAATACTCATTTTCTTCCTGAAAATGATTGCAATCACAAATTCTTTGGTATTATTATCTTCTTTTAATTTGTCTTCAATGAAAAAACACAAAAGAGAATGAAGCAAAAAGCAAAACATTGATCATTTCACACAAAACTTCAAAAATGGGCTGGACAAAAGTATTGGCACCCTCAGCCTAATACTTGGTTGCACAACCTTTAGCCAAAATAACTGCGATCAACCGCTTCCGGTAACCATCAATGAGTTTCTTACAATGCTCTGCTGGAATTTTAGACCATTCTTCTTCGGCAAACTGCTCCAGGTCCCTGATATTTGAAGGGTGCCTTCTCCAAACTGCCATTTTTAGATCTCTCCACAGGTGTTCTATGGGACTCAGGTCTGGACTCATTGCTGGCCACCTTAGAAGTCTCCAGTGCTTTCTCTCAAACCATTTTCTAGTGCTTTTTGAAGTGTGTTTTGGGTCATTGTCCTGCTGGAAGACCCATGACCTCTGAGGGAGACCCAGGTTTCTCACACTGGGCCCTACATTATGCTGCAAAATTTGTTGGTAGTCTTCAAACTTCATAATGCCATGCACACGGTCAAGCAGTCCAGTGCCAGAGGCAGCAAAGCAACCCCAAAACATCAGGGAACCTCCGCCATGTTTGACTGTAGGGACCGTGTTCTTTTCTTTGAGTGCCTCTTTTTTTCTCCTGTAAACTCTATGTTGATGCCTTTGCCCAAAAAGAGAGAACATTCTTCCAAAACATTTTAGGCTTTCTCAGGTAGGTTTTGGCAAACTCCAGCCTGGCTTTTTTATGTCTCGGGGTAAGAAGTGGGGTCTTCCTGGGTCTCCTACCATACAGTCCCTTTTCATTCAGACGCCGACAGATAGTATGGGTTGACACTGTTGTACCATCGGACTGCAGGGCAGCTTGAACTTGTTTGGATGTTAGTCGAAGTTCTTTATCCACCATCCGCACAATCTTGCGTTGAAATCTCTCGTCAATTTTTCTTTTCCGTCCACATCTAGGGAAGTTAGCCACAGTGCCATGGGCTTTAAACGTCTTGATGACACTGCGCACGGTAGACACAGGAACATTCAGGTCTTTGGAGATGGACTTGTAGCCTTGAGATTGCTCATGCTTCCTCACAATTTGGTTTCTCAAGTCCTCAGACAGTTCTTTGGTCTTCTTTCTTTTCTCCATGCTCAATGTGGTACACACAAGGACACAGGGCAGAGGTTGAGTCAACTTTAATCCATATCAACTGGCTGCAAGTGTGATTTAGTTATTGTCAACACCTGTTAGGTGCCACAGGTAAGTTACAGGTGCTGTTAATTACACAAATTAGAGAAGCATCACATGATTTTTCTAAGGGTGCCAATACTTTTGTCCACCCCCTTTTTTATGTTTGGTGTGGAATTATATCCAATTTGGCTTTAGGACCATTCTTTTTGTGTTTTTTCTTTGAAGACAAACTAAATGAAGATAATAATACCAAAGAATTTGTGATTGCAATCATTTTCAGGAAGAAACTGAGTATTATCTGACAGAATGGCAGGGGTGTCAATACTTTTGGCCAACACTGTATACTTAAACCCAGTGATGGTCTTTTGTTAAAGACACCATTCACTGAATGGTGTCATTAACGCTGTAACTATATTCTTTGTATCCTTGTCTTAATGTTTTTCGTCAACCCTATGACAAGGATACTCCCCAGGACACAATTAAACCAATATATAGATGTCAAGAACATATCACATTCACCATAACAAAAGACATGAAGGGACATAAAATTCTCCACTATACACTTCAAGCCACTTTTTCTTATATTCCCTATCTGCTATCAAGGGCTATCAAATAATCCCAGTTCATAAACCAGCCTGTGCTCTGTATCAGTTCATTTAACTATTTACCTACAATCTCTACCCCTTTAGCCAACAAACAGTCTTCTGTTACAGCAAAATATTTCAAATGTTGATTTATCAGTAGTAATGAGCGAGTAGCAAAATATTCGGATTCAGATAGCTTTAACCGAATACTTTGAACTGTTTCATAACTTTTTACTCGTCCAGTGCATGTCAATGGGGAACTCACTCGGATCGGAGTACTTAAACATTTCAAAGTATTCGGTTAGAGCTATCTTAATCCGAATATCTTACTGCTTGCTCATCACTACTTATCAGTCCAGAGCACCTGCAGCCATTTTTCTGCATTCTTGTTCCTATGTTGGAGTATAATACAAAATAATATTGTTGTACCGTGTTAGCCAGAAAAATCGATGTAAATACTTAAGTCCCAAAAACCCTTTTTTTGGGACTTAAGTATTTACATTGTTCCTATGTTGTCATGCATAGTCGAGTCACTTGGCCTTGTATTAATGTCAAAAGTATGGTTCTTGGCCACAATTCTTGTATGAAAGCCATTTTTGTCCAGTCTTCTCAGGCTGTAGATAGATGTAATGGGGTTTTACTGGTGTCACCAAGGCTGAAAAATACAGGCAGATACTTATCCATCAAGCAATACCATCAGATAGATGTCAGATTGACTCCAATTTTTTTCTACAGCAGGACACTGACCCCATACATACAACTATCTTCAGCACATAGATGGACAAAAAGCTTTGCCCTTGATTATATGACCTGCACAATGCCCTTAGAATGGTTTCACACTTGCATTTCTTTGTCTTGCATTGTAATCTGTTAAAGAGGACCTTTCACCCCCCCAAAGATTTCAATCTAAAGGCAGCACTGAATGCAGCATATATGTGTTTCTGATGTATAAATCATTAAATACAGCCTTTTAAAATGTGTAAAACAAATTCAGGAGGGCATTACCAGATCCATGAGTCAGCTCCTTCCCGGGGGCTATTCCCGCCCCTTGCTTCTCTGTTCCTCCCTCCTCCCTGTCCTTGCCACCTCCTTGATGCCTGTCATTTCTCCTCGCTCTGCGCCTGTGTCTCCTTGTGCTACCTCACGCAGGCGCAGAGCGAGGTGATGCTACTGTCGGCCCCTTACTCCTGCTCCCGTCTCCCGCCCTGACAGCAGAAATTGTTCCCGCCCTGCTCCATGTATAACACGGAGCAGGGCGGGAACAAGTGCTGTTGTCAGGGCTGGAGGTGGGACAGGAGTGCGTGCCTCAGCACTTGTTCCCGCCCTGCTCTGTGTTATACATGGAGCAGGGCGGGAACAACTGCTGCTGTCAGGGCGGGAGGCGGAAACAGGAGTGAGGATCCGACACTAGCAACACCTCGCTCTGCACCTGCGTGAGGTAGTACAAGGAGACGCAGGCACAGAGTGAGGAGGAATGACAGGCATCAAGGAGGTGGCGAAGAGAGGTAGGAGGGAGGAACAGAGAAGCAGGGGGCGGGAATAGCCCACGGGAAGGAGCTAACTCATGGATCCAGTAATGCCCTCATGACTTTGTTTTACACATTTGAAAAGGTTGTATTTAATGATTTATACATCAGAAACACATGGGCGACCCCTTGCCTGAATGCAGCATATACAGTTGTGGCCAAAAGTATTGACATCCTTGCAATTCTGTCAGATAATACTCAGTTTCTTCCTGAAAATGATTGCAATCACAAATTCTTTGGTATTATTATCTTCATTTAATTTGCCTTCAATGAAAAAAACACAAAAGAGAATTGTCCTAAAGCCAAATTGGATATAATTCCACACCAAACATAAAAAGGGGGTGGACAAAAGTATTGGCACTGTTAGAAAACTCATGTGATGCTTCTCTAATTTGTGTAATTAACAGCACCTGTGACTTACCTGTGGCACCTAACAGGTGTTGACGATAACTAAATCACACTTGCAGCCAGTTGACATGGATTAAAGTTGACTCAACCTCTGTCCTGTGTCCTTGTGTATACCACATTGAGCATGGAGAAAAGAAATAAGACCAAAGAACTGTCTGAGGACTTGAGAAACCAAATTGTGAGGAAGCATGAGCAATCTCAAGGCTACAAGTTCATCTCCAAAGACCTGAATGTTCCAGTGTCTACCGTGCGCAGTGTCATCAAGACGTTTAAAGCCCATGGCACTGTGGCTAACCTCCCTAGATGTGGACGGAAAAGAGAAATTGACAAGAGATTTCAACGCAAGATTGTGCGGATGGTGGATAAAGAACCTCGACTAACATCCAAACAAGTTCAAGCTGCCCTGTAGTCCGAGGGTACAACAGTGTCAACCCGTGCTATCCGTCAGTGTCTGAATGAAAAGGGACTGTATGGTAGGATACCCAGGAAGACTCCACTTCTTACCCTGAGACATAAAAAAGCCAGGCTGGAGTTTGCCAAAACTTACCTGAGAAAGCCTAAAATGTTTTGGAAGAATGTTCTCTGGTCAGATCAGACAAAAGTAGAGCTTTTTGGGCAAAGATTTTGAAAATTGGGAAATATTTAATGTATGTTAGGAGGTAACAATTATATTTAGATCAAAACTAGATGAAACCAACTTATTAGAATAAAAATCTTTTTATTAGAATCAAAGTTAAAATTGAAAAACCCACAACAATAGACAGACATAGCACACAACAATGGGAATCAGAAACATGTTGGTATATACGTATACAGATATAGAAGGTCAGTCTTTTTACCTACAAAAAAAGGGTGTAAACCACTTTTAACAAGAAATGCCTCACGTTGTATTTTATATGGGTATTCCTGTGTCATACAATAAATATCTATCACCAGGAAATAATCATATATAAGAAGCAGGTGTATACAATATAAGTGGTCTAATACAATGATTGAGCAATATCCTGAGACATCATTGATTGATAACCTTCCTTTGGTTTCATGGATTCCCAATTCTCAATGAAGCACCCAACGCTTGACGCGTTTCGCCTTTCCAAATAATAGAAGGCTCATCAGAAGTCTTATTAGGGTACATATGTAATATTTAGTCTCATAATTCAATGACCAAAGATTCAATTGGTGTTAAGATAAAATGGAAGAGACCATATAGAAGAAATTACCCAAATGTATAGAATGGTCATAAACAAGGGTATAAAGATGATGTCATCCAAGGATGGGCATCAATGAAAACCATATATATAGGGCTTAAATTAGGGTGTCTTGTTAGACAAAAGATATATCCTAGCATCCAACTTTGATATGGATGAAGAAGGATGGTCAGGGGTCAATCCTGAAGGTAAGGAAAGTCCCCTCTTTCAGCCACCAGTGCCTCTGGATGTCACGCCATAAATTTGATCATTATATATATATATTTATTTTTTCATCCATATCAAAGTTGGATGCTAGGATATATCTTTTGTCTAACAAGACACCCTAATTTAAGCCCTATATATATGGTTTTCATTGATGCCCATCCTTGGATGATTATCACCATATGACATCATCTTTATACCCTTGTTTATGGGTACTAAATATTACATATGTACCCTAATAAGACTTCTGATGAGCCTTCTATTATTTGGAAAGGCGAAACGCGTCAAGCGTTGGGTGCTTCATTGAGAATTGGGAATCCATGAAACCAAAGGAAGGTTATCAATCAATGATGTCTCAGGATATTGCTCAATCATTGTATTAGACCACTTATATTGTATACACCTGCTTCTTATATATGATTATTTCCTGGTGATAGATATTTATTGTATGACACAGGAATACCCATATAAAATACAACGTGAGGCATTTCTTGTTAAAAGTGGTTTACACCCTTTTTTTGTAGGTAAAAAGACTGACCTTCTATATCTGTATACGTATATACCAACATGTTTCTGATTCCCATTGTTGTGTGCTATGTCTGTCTATTGTTGTGGGTTTTTCAATTTTAACTTTGATTCTAATAAAAAGATTTTTATTCTAATAAGTTGGTTTCATCTAGTTTTGATCTTTTTGGGCAAAGGCATCAACATAGAGTTTACAGGAGAAAAAAAGAGGCATTCAAAGAAAAGAACACGGTCCCTACAGTCAAACATGGGGGAGGTTCCCTGATGTTTTGGGGTTGCTTTGCTGCCTCTGGCACTCGACTGCTTGACCGGGTGCATGGCATTATGAAGTCTGAAGACTATCAACAAATTTTGCAGCATAATGTAGGGCCCAGTGTGAGAAACCTGGGTCTCCCTCAGAAGTCATGGGTTTTCCAGCAGGACAATGACCCAAAACACACTTCAAAAAGCACTAGAAAATGGTTTAAAAGAAAGCACTGGAGACTTCTAAGGTGGTCAGCAATGAGTCCAGACCTGAATCCCATAGAACACCTGTGGAGAGATCTAAAAATGGCAGTTTGCAGAAGGCACCCTTCATATATCAGGGACCTGGAGCAGTTTGCCAAAGAAGAATTGTCTAAAATTCCAGCAGAACATTGTAAGAAACCCATTGATGGTTACCGGAAGCAATTGATCACAGTTATTTTGGCTAAAGGTTGTGCAACCAAGTATTAGGCTGAGGGTGCCAATACTTTTGTCTGGCCCATTTTTGGAGTTTTGCTTTTTGCTTCATTCTCTTTTGTGTTTTTTCATTGAAAACAAATTAAATGAAGATAATAATATCAAAGAATTTGTGATTGCAATCATTTTCAGGAAGAAACTCAGTATTATCTGACCGAATTGCAGGGGTGTCAATACTTTTGGCTACAACTGTATGCTGCATTCAGTACTGCCTTTAGATTGAAATCTTTGGGGGGGGTGACAGGTCCTCTTTAAGTATATGAGCTACACTCTGAGCACTACTTTTTCTATAATTATGGTGTCGATTAAGTAATGCACATGTGTAGTTGAAGTAGTCCCTTTCTTGGGAATTAAAATACTTCACTGTAACCTTGTATTAATCATTGGTTAACAATAAAGTTAACGTTAAAAATAAAGTTAAAAATGTACTAAGTAAAAATACACAATCAAGGTGAAAGTCTAATTTTAAAATTTATATTAAATTCTAAGGATGACTTTCTAGTTCTTAATTGTCAGTTTTGAGGGGTGTGTCATCTAAGGATATGACCGGTAATAAAATCAAATTAGAATATTCCATTATAGTGACATGTTTACTTCCAAGGCTATATATGACCCCACAGATATTTACTTACCGTATATACTCGTGTATAAGCCGACCCGTGTATAAGCCGACCCCCCTACTTTTGCCCCCAAAAACTGGGAAAACTTATTGACTCGCGTATAAGCCGAGGGTGGACTCCAGCACAGGTATGCAGTCCTCAGCAGTGTGGTATACAGCCTTCAGCACAGGTATACAGCCCCCAGCAGTGTGGTATACAGCCCTCAGCACAGGTATACAGCCCTCAGCACAGTGTATACAGCCCTCAGCACAGTGTATAAAGCTCTCAGCACAGTGTATACAGCCCTCAGCATGGTGTATACAGCCCTCAGCACAGTGTATACAGCCCTCAGCATGGTGTATACAGCCCTCAGCACAGTGTATACAGCCCTCAGCACAGGTATACAGCCCTCAGCATAGTGTATACAGCCCCGAGCACAGTGTATACAATACAGCCCTCAGCACAGGTATGCAGCCCTCAGCACAGGTATACAGCCCTCAGCATAGTGTATACAGCTCCCAGCACAGTGTATACAGGACCCCACCCCTGGTATACAGGCTCCCCATCACAATATGGCGCCCCCCTCACAGTATGGCGCCCCCCCTCACAGTACCGCACCCCCCCATGCTGCCGCTGCTCACTGTACAATAAATACAGTGTTATTAGCTATCACCCCGCCTGCGGATCGCTCCTAGCTGTGCATCTTCCCTCCTTCCTGTTTCTTGTCCTGTGACCGGGCTCACTGTGATGACGTCACCGGCCGGTCACATGACACGCAGGGAGGAGGGATGATGTACTGAGCCCGGAGCGAGGGTGAGAGCTAATAACACTATTTATTGTACAGTGAGCAGCGGCAGCATGGGGAGGCCTTACTGTGGCGGGGGGCGCCATACTGTGATGGGGAGCCTGTAATGCGATATGCACTGCTCCCCCTGCGGATGGGCGGGGGATGCAGTGCATATCATGAATAAGTTATGAGCGGCTCCACGTCACGAGCCACTCATATTAGAGCCTTCCCCCACCTCCTCCAGCCTCCTCCTGCCTCCTCCTGCTCCTGGACACAGCCCCCACTTCACACAAAAGTATATGACTCGTGTATAAGCTGAGGGGGGACTTTTCAGCCCAATTTTTGGGCTGAAAAAGTCGGCTTATACACGAGTATATACGGTATGTTGTCTGGGTATTTTTGTAGAAAGTCATCCTTAGAAGGTAAAATTAGAGAACCCAAAGGTCAGTACTAACCCACATAAAACGAACAAATCACAAATATGGGTTCCTGTTATACGTTCAACAACCATACACGTTCCTAGAAAGAAGTGAACAAATAAGCCCAGCAACATCATCGGTAACAAACGGTTAAGGTGTCACCCACACAAGACCCAGAGGAACACCATGAAGATCACCTAATGACACCCAAGACCTGTTTCAGAAGTCACCAACAAAAAAACCCGCACATGAGATAAATATCTACTTTAACCACTGTAGCTACAATAGTCAATGAAGTTGAACACTCGCTAGAAGACTACCTGTAATGAAGTAGTCCACTTATAGTAATCTATACTGTACTTATTTTTAACTTTAATTAGAATTTTAATTTCAATTTAGATTTTAATAAACATTTTTAAATTAGCCTTTCACCTTGATTGTGTATTTTTACTTAGTAAATTTTTAACTTTAACTTTATTTTTAACCAATGATTAATACAAGGTTATAGTGAAGTATTTTAATAAAATTCCCAAGAAAGGGACTACCTCAACTACACATGTGCATTACTTAATTGACGCCATAATTATAGAAAAGGTAGCGCTCAACCTGTAACTCATACACTTAACAGAATTTAACTGATAGGGAGGACTATACAGGGTACCACCCGAAGCTTGTAGCAGCAACCAAAAAAAACCAAAGGCTAGCTCTGGTGTACAACCCAAATACCTTGTAAAATACTTTGCATTGTAATCTGTCCAAATCCTGAAGCCTTTTGATTCCCTAGGGGGCAGCTAGCTGTTATTTTCTGACTAAAACCAGTCAAACCACATTTTGTTACTCAATGTTGTACACTCACACTGGTTCAAAGCATTTAAAACTGGTTTGAATCACTGACTGGTAACCCCAACTTACGATTTTACTTAAAAAATGCTTTGTCCCAATTTATTTGCACTGCACTGTAGTTAATATATGCTATATAGAAAGCAGAGGGTTGTCACACCAAATATTGATGTGATTTAGATTTCCTTTTTGTTTATTTGTTGGCATTTTGTTAATTTGATAAAAATAAACACTTTTACTTTTTAAAGCATTCTAACTTTGCTGCATTTTTCAACACTTGCCTAAAACATTCTCACAGTATTGTGTATATCAGATGCAACCATTAATGTTCAGTTGTCATTGCGTAATTTAAATGTGTGTGATGCAACAGAGTAAAAATTCTTATGGTAGAAAAAAATACACAACACAATTTGTAATTTTTGAATTGCACAGAGGACTACGAAGCCCTGAAAAGAGAATTTGAAAACCAGACAGGAGACAAAGAGAACACAACTACAATACTGAAAATGCAACTAAAAGCTGCAATGGTTGAATTGGAGCAAACAAAAAACACTCTGAATACTGTGGAGGATTGTGATGGTCATGGTGAGAAAACCTGTCCAATAAATGTACATTTTTACATCATCTGCATCTACTCTTTTTTACAATTTACATACATTCTCAGTGGACGTTGTTTGTCTCTTTTTCCTGTCTCTAAATATTGTAGCTTGTATGTAAGAATTGTCTTCACTTCCCTTATTGTCTAAAGTGAAAAAGTACCACATTTCACTTTCCACTACATATAGCTTTAACTAAAATTATTAAAATTGTAATTTGCCTTCTTTGTAGCAAAGCTACCTCTGCCAAAGAAAATGGAAAAACACTTCTATTAATATATTTTTTATAATGTTATTCTTTATGCTCTTCCCAAAACAACGATTATTGTCTGCCGCATTTACTGTATGTGAAACACGTTCATCCATTCAGGTTACTGCCAGTCTTAATTTTGCGGTAGATCCGGCAGATGTCGTTGCATTGCAGTATTGCCAAAATGCAGCACTTGCGGCGCTTGGTTTTTTGCACAGCCGCAAGTACCAGATCTGCCGGATTAGGCAATACCGCACTTGCCACACCCGAACACAAGCCCCATAGAGAATGAATGGGACTTGCCGGATCGGTGCCGCTAGTCGGCCTTTACGTGGTAGATCCAGCAGGTGTGGCGACATCTGCCAGATCTACCACAAAATTGCCATACCGCTGATGTGAAAGGAGCCTTAGATGTCAGTGAATTCATCAATTTAAAAAAATTATTCAAGGCCCCCTCATCTTTAGCGGCGGGTTGTCTCCCATTGAGTTTTTTTTTTGAGAAAGAGCAGGACATAAGAGATTTTAAAATGTTAGGATTCTGGCATTAGTTCACCGAAGTCCCATGAATCTTTGAAAATGGTATGTGACACAAAAATGTGTTTGGGGAAGGGCTTTGTGTAAGCGAGGTTTTATTCAATCAATGTATAAGACTGACATATTTGTTAGAGACATTAATTGTAATGAGAAGAGCATATTCAATCGTATGAAGATCAGACTGTCTTCAGCGCTTGAGACGTTCTTGGATGGAAGTAGAATAGTTTGACATAAAATAAGGCATGATATGATTTTAATGATTTTCAACAAAATGTAGTGTGGTGGATTTTTTTATTTGACAATAATTCTGTTTGATTTCTCCCCATACCTCTTTTACAGGGCAGTACATTACTGTGACTTCTGTGAAAATATAGCATTCTGTCTTAATAGGGGATTAATAAATTACTGCAGGACTGCATGGAGTCCGTAAAACCCCAAATCATTGGAAATTTGACGTTTTTTTTTATTGACCCCTTCATCACCTAGCGATTTTTTTGTTTTTTGCAGGACAAGTTGTACTTTTAAATTACGGTACATCATTTTTTTACCATATTGTGTACTGAAAAATAGGAAAAAAATTCCAAATGTGGTGACATTGCAAAAAAAGTGTAATTACATGATTGTTTTTTTTTTTATTCACCATGTTCACTATATGGTAAAACTGACATGTTTTCAGAGGTTTTCATAGAAATAGAATTGCACTTTTGGTGCCATTTTCTGCAACCTGTATCGTTATCATTTTTCGGAATCTGGGGCTGTGTGATGGCATATTTTTTGCGTCTTGACCTAACGTTTCTAATTATGCCATTTTTGGGTAGATGTCTATTATTGCATTTTATTGCAATATTGCGGTGAACAAAAAAAATTGTAATTTTGGCATTTTAACTTTTTTTCTGTTACGCAGTTTACAGGTCAGATTAATTGATTTTATATTTTGATAGATCAGGAATTTCTGAATGCGGTGATACCAAATGTGTGTATTTTTTTAATAGTTTTATATTCAGTGGGGCAAAAGGGGGCTGATTTGAACTGATTTTTTTCATATTTTTTAAAAACTATTTTTAGGCTGTGAAGAGGTTAAAATTAGAAAAATAAAGAATTTTTTCCCCAGATCAGCACCACATCTCTTCTGTATCTTATATCCGGTACTGCAAGTCATCACTGTGTACTTCTCTGCAATAAAATGGTGTTCCAATGACAAAAACAACCTACAGAGTTGTATAGGTATGGTGTTGTTAATGAAAAATAAAGCCATTTCATTCTACTGCTCAGACAACCACTTCTTAACTACTCTTTTCCACCTTGTAAATTAATATCACCTTATACTCATCTCCCACACCAGCACTGATCCAGTGATTATGATGATGGTTCTATTGAGGCTTGCATGACATCATTATACATATTAATGTCATGCGATCCTCTGCAGCCAATCAGTAGCAGCAATGGGCTGTGGTGGTATCACAAGTATGTCACAAACTGCAGAGCCCTTGTGGGAATCTCGGATCAGCAGGTCACAACATTTAGTTGACTGCAAATCCTCTTTAGATCCCAGTTGTCTGTTAACTTGAGTAGGTGTTTATTTCCATTTGATGCTGAAGGGGTTAAGGTTCCTTTTCTATCCTGCTGTGATTCACATGTAGTTGTTATATTAGATGCTGCCACTACCTTCCATTATATAATCCCACTCCTTACTCTCTGCTATGCTGGCTATAGTTCATTCTATTGTGACCAGTTAAGGAGTTGTCTCTAGAGAAAGCTAAGGTTATCTTTCTAGTGGATGTAGTGGATTCTCGCTCTGAAGAATTGGAGTGCTTTTTGTTGTGTCTGTTCCCCTTGTTTGTTTCTCCTCCCCAATGTTGCCTTATATTAGTAGTAAAGCTAGAGTCTTGCTGTTCTGTACACTAGTCAGGTTAAGTCCAGTGTCAGGCAGGGGGTAGGACCTATCTGAGGACATTGGGCAGCTCAGGAATCAGCCACAGGTGAGTTAGGCGACTCCTCTCTCTATCACTATGGCCTCCTTTTACATTTTCCTTGATGTACCCCACCTGTTGTGTTGCATGCCATGCACCCAACGGCATGACATTTAGTCAGACCCATTCTGGACATCCAAGGTTTGTCCAAAAAAGTGAAAACACCACAGCTAATTAGCAACTGTCCATGGGCTACGGGACTCATGTGGCATAACAATGTCACACGTGCCTCAGGAGATACAGGCTTTGCTGGAATGACACAGGTACTGGAAATGCGTATAAGATGTTTTTATTTTACAAGGGTAATATATTTAATAAGGGGTTGTTCTAGTTGTGGACAATCCCAATAGCAACAAACACATTTTTGTATTTGATTGCAACTTGATTACATTGTGTTTCCTTTATGTGTATTTTCAGCTGTTAAAATTGCAAGCAGAATGCAGAAGAAAATTACTGTCAAGAGGGAGCAAATTGATATGTTACAAAGCAGAGTATATTTCTTGGAAGAAGCCTTGTCTAATGCTACAAAGGTAACTTTGTATTATTGCAAAATTACATGAAGCATGAGTTATAAAGTCAAATTATTATGTGCTCTATATAACGCTATACACACAATTATCTTTTATACTTGTATGTTCTGTTTAGGACAAGGTGGTTGTGACTTTATTCTGACAAAAGAAAAGAGAGAGAAGGGGCGCTATAGTGCGGTTACCAGGGGGGATTTATTTAGCTTGGTGTACTATTAGGTGGCCACTCACCTTTCGGGTTGTGCTGTCCCCGCACAACCCGGTAATACACTTGATAAGGTGACCTTCACAGGCTCCAGCTCCTCCGCACACCGCGTGCTCCGGGGGCTCCGAACATCCGGGCACATTACCGCAGGTCCTTCAGTTAAAGCTCCTATTGCCAGGCGAAGCCAGGTCCTCACGTTAAGCTGCACTCTGTGCCTAGCTGCTCCCCGCCGCTTTACCCTCAGAGAGGGATTTATATTAGAAGGTAAACAAACTGTAAGCGGTCTAATTGGAGGCGCTCAGGCACAAAGGCAGCAGGCACTGGGATGGTTTTTCAACAGACCTTTATTCAGACTCCCCTCCTAATCCACAACATGTTCCGATAGATTCTCTATCTTCCTCAGGTGGCTCCCACCTGAGGAAGATAGAGAATCTATCGAAACATGTTGTGGAGTAGGAGGGGTGTCTGAATAAAGGTCTGTTGAAAAACCATCCCAGTGCCTGCTGCCTTTGTGCCTGAGCGCCTCCAATTAGACCGCTTACAGTTTGTTTACCTTCTATATTCTGACAAAGGAATATACAGCATAGGGAAAGGGGTTGTTTTGGTCAGACAATCCCTTTAAAACATTTACATTTTTATTTAATAATAATGGAGAGCAAGTGATTTTAATAAACTTTCAAATATACTTCATAAGAGAAATCTTGAAGGAAATCTTTCAAAATCCTTCCAGAAGCTGTCACCCTAGGCTATTTCTAAACAGTGTTCACAGCTTATCAGTGTATCAGGTTACCTCATGCAGAGACAGTGTGAGCTCAGGTTGTCAGCCCACAGGTCATGTGAGATCTTATCTGACTCCTCCATTTACATCACTGCTCTGAATTATCAGCTGATAGCAATGAGCAGAGTCGATGTGAATAGAAGAGTTATATAAGGCTGGCTTCACATCACGTTTTTTTTGGGATCCTGTTCTGTCCGTTTTGAAAAGGACAGAACAGGATCCGTTTTTGCCTCCCATGTAGCCCTATGGTGCGGATTGGCCATAAATTGCCAATCCGATTCTGCCAATTCAGTCCCAGATTCATTTCTATTCAGTTTTATTTCCCGGCCCCAAAATTGGAGACTGCTCAGATTTTGGGCTCTGGTGAAAAAACCAGACCAAACCAGATAGAAACGAATTCAGGGTGATCCAGCGCCTATAACATGCAGGTCTATGGGTGCTTGATCCAGGAAAAAACAGGATTGTTTCCCGGATCCGGTTTTAGTGTACTGAGCACTGAACACTAAAACTGCTCTGTTCCTGTAACTTCACCTTAGCAGTGTATCTACATACACTGCTAAAGTGAAATTAAAGAAAGGAATGGTTAAAAATAAAAAAAAAATAAAAAATGCTCACCTGTCCGACGAGTGTCCCACGATGCATCCATCTCCGATTGCTGCAAGGACCTTAATCAGGATCGCGGGACACTCGGTGGACAGGTGAGCATTTATTTTTTTTATTTTTAACCATTCCTTCATTTAATTACACTTTAGCAGTGTATGTAGATACACTGCTAAAGTGAAAGTAATAGAGCCGACACCACTTGCCAGGCTTGGCCTCCCCTCAGCTCTTTCTGTTTCCGGATCCTCAAGATCCCGGATCCAGACACAAACATGGCATCTGGAGTTTACAATCCGGATGTGTCCGTTCCTGTCTGTGTGGTCCTGCAAAAAGCAGAATCCCACGGACAGGAACAAAACCGTGGTGTTTCCATCTAGGTAACCCACTCTATTTCACCTTTTTTTTTTTTAACCTTTTTTTCAGCATCTGTTTTCCTATGTGCTTTTGTCATCCACTTTCACTGCCCCATCTCCCCTCCATCACCCTTCATCCACATCAGCTCCTCTCTACTTCCCTCTACTATGTCCAGCTCCCATGCTCTGTTCACCTTACTGAATAATCTCAGTCCATCATATTCCCGGGCTTGACATCATAAACGATGTCACAAATCCAAAAACTATCTGCTCTTTCTCTTTCTACTACTGCTCCTGTCAGATGATATCTCTCCCAATACTGGTCCACCTTCTTCCAACTTCAACCCCCTCCTCCACCTCACATAGAAATCTTACTAACCTCATTAGCATTACTTGCTCACCTTCATCTCCCTCTTTTAATTGTGCCCTCTGGAATGCATGATCTGTATGCAACAAGCTCCCCTTTATCCACAACTACTTTCTCACTATCTCTCTTAATCTGCTAACCTTCACTGAAACCTGGATCCAGGACTCAGACACAATTTCCCCTGCCGCTATTTCTCACAGTGATTTACATTTCTCCCTTTCCCCGAGACCTGGGAACAGACATGGTGGTGGAGTCGGCTTACTCCTGTACCCACAATGTACTTTCTAGGTCATCCCCCCAGCTCCATCAGTCACATTCCCTTCTTTTGAGGTCCACACCATTAGGCTCTTCCATCCCCTTCTCCTCAGAGTAGCGGTTGTATACCGCCCTCCTGGGTCACCCATCCTCTTCCTTGACCATTTTCCGCATGGCTGCCGCACTTTATGTTCTCAGAATTACCAACCCTTATTCTGGGGGACTTTAACATAAACAGCCTCACCTCCCCATCTGCATCCCAGCTCCTATCTCTAACCACCTCTCTTGGCCTCTCACAGCTCAACCTCTGAGACACACAAAGACGACCTGGTGTTTGTCAGTGCTGTTCAACCTCCTCCTTAGATAGCTCACCTCTTCCTCTCTCTGACCACAATATTCTCACGTTGATGCTCACAAATCTTCGCCCACTCCAGCACTCTCCTACCTATCACAGATCCAGAAATCTTCAGACCATTAACCCTCATACACTCACAGACTCTCTACACTAATCACTGTCCCCAATCTTCTCCTTCTCTTGTCCGGATCTGGCAGTGAATCACTACAATTACTCTCTCAAAAGCACCTTGGATCAAGTAGCGCCCTTCACCCTCAGTACCTCCAAACAAAGAGTAAAACAGCCATGGCTCACACCACAAACTCGATTCCTCCAGCGATGCTCTAGGAGTGCTGAACACCTATGGAGGAAAACTCACTCACCAGACAACTTTATCCACTATAAATCTATGCTAAGAACCTATAACTCTGACCTTCAATTCGCCAAACAGACCTACTTCACCACCCTGATATCCTCACTATCCAACGATCCAAAGAAACTCTTTCACACCTTTCACTCTCTCCTCAGTCCTAAAGTGCAGGTCCCTATCACTGACCTCTGTGCTAATGACCTGGCTTCTTACTTCACATAGAAAATGGAAAACATCCATCAGGTAATCAGCTCCCAACCTCCAAGCGCTGTTACTCCTATCCCTCCCCATATCCCCTCTGGCTCACCTCCACATTTGACCCAATCACAGAAGAATTCTCCAGGTTCCTCTCTTCCTCTCATCCCACTACATTCAGCACTGAGCCCATTCCTTCACACCTACTCCAGTCTCTCTCTCCAGTTGTCACCACTCACCTAACCAAAATCTTCAATCTATCTCTGTCTTCTGGGATCTTCCCTTCCTCCTTCAAACACTCTATCATTACTCTGTTATTAAAGAAACGTCTCTTGACCCATCCTGCACAAATAACTGCAGACCAGTCTCCAATCTCCCCTTCATCTCAAAACTCTTGGAGCACCTGGTCTACACCCACCTCACCCGTTACCTCACCACTCACTCTCTTCTAGATCCATTACAGTCTGGTTTCTGCCCCTTACATTCTACAGAAACTGCCCTCATCAAAGTGACCAATGACCTTCTGACAGCAAAACAAAACAGTGAACATTCTCTGCTTATTTTTCTTGACCTTTCTGCAGCCTTTGACACTGTTGACCACCATCTCCTACTTGATATGCTGCACTCCATTGGCATAAAGGACACCACTATGTCCTGGTTCTCTTCCTATTTTCCTGACCGCTTTTTCAGTGTATTGTTTGCTGGCTCCACTTCTTCTCCTCTTCCTCTCACTATTGGGATCCCTCAAGGTTCAGTCCTTGGCCCTCTTCTCTTTTCTTTCTACATGGCCCCTATTGGACAGACCATCAGCAAATTTGGCTTTCAGTACCATCTTTACACTGATAACACACAACTATACACTATGTCCCCTCACTCGCTTGCTGTCTGGGTGTTACGTTTGTTGCTGATCTCTCCTTCACCTCCTACATACAATCTCTCACCCACTCTTGTCGCTTGCACCTGAAAAACATTTCCAGAATTTGCCCCTTCCTCGCCATGGATACAACAAAAACCCTCACCGTGGCCCTGATCCATTCCCGCCTTGATTACTGAATTCATTATTAGTTGGCCTCCCCCTCAATAGGCTTTCCTCTCTTCAGTCCTTCCTTAATGCCGTAGCCAGGGTCACCTATCTGGCTAACCATTACTCGGATGCTTCCGACCTGTGCCAGTCATTGCATTGGCTGCCTATACACTATAGGATCCAATTCAAATTGCTTGTTTCACCCACAAAGCTCTTCACGATGCAGCACCTCCCTACCTCTCTACCCTCATTTCTGTCTATCACCCCACCCGTCCTATTCGCTCTGGAAGCGACTTTAGACTAACATCTGCATTAATCCGAACCTCCTATTCCTGACTCAAAGACTTCTCCCAAGCTGCACCAATCCTCTGGAATGCTCTACCCCAAGAATTTAGGACTATCCACAACTTACATATATTCAGGCGCTCCCTAATAACACATCTTTTTAGGGAAGCCTATCATTCTCCCTAATCGTAGTCATTCACACATAGGGAATCCACTATTGTTCTGAACATGATTCTCTGTCAAACTCCACCAGACTCAAGAGCTCTACACAGATTGGCTGGTGGCCACTCATGCGGCTCTTATGTACTCCCCATCTCCTCACATTGGCTGGACCATCATTGTAAAGAAGCACCTGTACTTTATGTCACCCCTACCTCATTGTTAGATTGTAAGCTTTTACAAGCAGGGTCATCATTATTTTTGTTTTAATTATTGTACTTTTTTATATAATTGTTTCTCATAGCTTTTTGTATATGAACCTGTGAATTGTAAAGCGCTGCTTAATATGTTGGCGCTATATAAATAAAGGTTATTATTATTATTCCAGATTTCATTAATAAAGTATATTTGAAAGTTTATTGTAATAACTTGCTTTACATTATTATTAAATAATAATTAAAATGGCAGTTATGCTTCAAGTATTAATTACTGTATATACTCGTGTATAAGCCGAGTTTTTCAGCACAAAAAATGTTCTGAAAAGTCCCCCCCTCGGCTTATACACGAGTCATACGTGTATACAGGGCCGCCCGCCCCCCCCACTCCCATCGGTATACAGGCGCGGCCCCCCCCCCCTCCATCAGTGGGATACAGGGCCTCCCTTGCTGCCGCACACCTGTAAAGTAATACATGATTATACTTATCCCTGTTGCCGCTGTCACCGCGCTCTTCCGGGTCTTCATGCTTCCTCCTCCGGCCAGCGGGCGCAGGCAATTACGTCATTTCCTGTGCGCCGGAGGAGGAAGCATGAAGTCCCGGAGGAGCGCGGTGCAGAGCGCGGTGCAGAGCGGCGGCGGCGACAGCGGTGACAGGGATAAGTATAATCATGTATTACTTTACAGGTGTGCGGCAGCAAGGGGGGGCCCTGTATCCCACTGATGGGGGGGGGGGGCCAGCGCCTGTATACCACTGGGGCTGCTGGGGCCTGTATATACCACTGGGGCTGCTGTATATACTGCTGGGGCCTGTATATACCACTGGAGCTGCTGTAATGCTGCTGGGGCCTGTATATACCACTGGGTAGGCTGCTGTAATACTGCTGGGGCCTGTATATACCACTGGGGAGGCTGCTGTATACTACCACTGGGGAGGCCTGTATACCACACTGCTGGGGGCTGTATACCTGTGCTGGGGTCCACCCTTGGCTTATACACGAGTCAATAGGTTTTCCCAGGTTTTGGGGGCAAAAGTAGGGGGGTCGGCTTATACACGGGTTGGCTTATACACGAGTATATACGGTATGTAGACTCCTCATTTCTATTGTTATTCCTTTGCTCTTAGGACAAAAATGTTTTAAAAGTGGAACATAACAAGTTAATGCAGGAGTGTGTTTATGAAGCAACTGAGAGGCAAAAGCTCTCTGCAACCGTTGAGACCCTTAAGACTGAGAATAATATTCTGAACGGGAATGTAACAAGAACAGAAGCTGCCCTGGAAAAGGTAACTGAACTTTAATATATTTCATGAGTGGGTAATTCCCTGCATCCTCTAATAACTGGATGCACATTTGGATTGTGGGGCTTAACTAGGCATAGTCGCTGAACAAGTTCATGCCTTCCTGTGCACCATGCCACAGGAGTTGTTTAGATATGGATTGATTCCAGAAACATTAAGATTTTCATGCTTTCATGTCATTCACAATGCTGAGTTCTACAGAGTTTTCATCTAATTTGTGGACATCGGAAGAAGTTATCCTGCATCCATGGACCAATAGTCTCTAGCATAACAATTTCAACACCTAATGGAACTTAAATCACTATGAACTGCTATGTTTATGAAGTTGAAAGAAGGTCCAATGCACTACTGGATAGGGTTTTATAATGAAGTGGCCACTTCAGTGTTTATTTTGGAACATGTTGGAGGTGATTAATCATTTTTGAGGGGGTCATGAAAGGAAAAGGGAACTTAAAATTCATTTTTTTACAATTTATATATTTGAGCACAAACAAACAGAACAAACAAATCCATTTAGGAACAAATCAAGCCAGATATGTCACTTGAAGCAAGGATCACCAAGCTACAACTTGCCTACTTTGGACACATCATACAAAGAGAAAAATCACTAGAGAAGGACATTGTGATAGGAAGAATAGAAGGTACAAAGCGAAGAGGAAGACCAGTAACCCAATGGCTTGATACTGTCAAGATACTGGAAGAGAAGACCCTGGTGGACCTATCTATGCTCGCGCAAGATCGATCTTCCTACAGTCTTCCTATCCATCAAGTCACCATGGCTCGAGATAAAGCTGAAGGATGATAAAAAAATAAAATATTTGAGTACAGTATATTTGACTCTTTTTTTTTGTTATTTTGCAAGCACTGTATATTGGTATTATTTGATGGGATTTTTTGTACATATTAGTATTTTTGGTATATGGGTATTTTTTAAGCACTGTATACTGGTATTAATTGATGGGATTTTTGGTACATATTGTTTCCCTGTATATTGGTATTTAACTTGTGTATTTAATGTGTGTATTGCGTCTGTATTAGATATTTGGTGTATGTGTTGTGTTTTTTATGTCTGTATTGTGTATTTGTTGTGTGTATTTATGTGAATCAGTGATGTTGAAAGCCATGCTGTTGGCAACAATGTATTTTGACATCAGGGATACTCCAGGTGGACAGGTTTCATCTGAGGTACCAAACTAAACATACTGCCCAGTGCTGGCATCGGCAGCTGGACTTTGCACAATGAGGCAGTATGTATACAACCTACTGGGGAAAAGCCGATGGTCGATATGAGTATGATCAAGTCCCATGATGCACCAGGATCAAAGCCACAAGGTCGCATTGGTGCCGATATCGATTGGTGAAAAGGGAAGATCAAAAAGTGTGGATATATCATAAAGTTCAGAACGTGGGATATATGAACTATGAACCAAGGCAAGCTTGAGTTTGTCAAAGCCAAAATGGACAACACGTGACTCTACCTACTCAGAATTAGCAAACTAAGATGGACTCTATCTGGACAGTTCCAGTCAAACAAACATTAGGTCTACTACTCTGACATGATAATGGAAAGAGAAATGGTGTCGCTTTTATTCTCAACCGAAAATTTGCTGGCAATCTCCTGAAATATAATGCAGTCAGTGATAGAGTAATCTTGATATGACTACAAGGAGCACCAATCCATGTTGGAGTTATGAAAGTCTACTCACCAACAACAGATGCTGAGGAGGAGAATGTTGAACTTGTCATGCCTCCAGCCCTATGTCCGGTCTCCACTGGCCAGGGAGGTTGGTGCCCAGCACATGGCTCTGTATGGTCTGCCCAACTTGCTGTGTTCTCTCCCATACAGGTTACTCATGCAGGCCTTCTCTGTCCAGAGTCTGCGGTTACTGAGGAGTACTTCCAGCAACTCCCTTAGGCGACGCTGGCCGCATCCTGCTGACATTTGAAAGGCCAGTGTGCCCTGATCTGAAAGTGCCTCTCAGCCTATTGCTGAAAGGTTTTGTGTATATAAGACACCTTCCCCTATTGAGAGGTGCCTGAGCAACATTTCCTGTCTCTTGGTGGCATTGCTTGTACTCAGGTCCCCTTGCCTCATACCTTGTTCCTTGCTTCTACTAATACTAATACCTTGTCTCATCTTAGTGCCTTCCTTCATTGAGCCTGCTACACCAGTCTGCTGCACCTATCTCCATTGAGCTTGCTACGCCTGTCTACTGCACCTGCCTCCATTGAGCCTGCTAAGTCCACCTGTCAGCATCTGTTTCAAGTAAGCCTGTTATGCTAAGCCAGCCTGTCTCCATCATTGGTCAGCCTGTGCCACACTCCTACTAACCTGCATTGGACTCTGCTCCCACTGGTACCTGTCAGCATTAGAAGCTGTCCCGTCCACATGACAGCCTACAAGCTACACTAAGAAACTTTGTTCTTGCCAGACCTTGTCCATTCCTGTGGGTGTACAGAAATAAAGACTGTGTATTTACTCAAGTTACTCTCCTGCCCATTTCTGTCCTGGGGTCAGCTTCCACAGACAATCTGTGGTCCAGTGGCTTCACTACTCATGCTCATAATCCCGTGAGCATAACAGAGCTATACTACAATCATATTCAAAAAGAAATTGACAAGATGGCAAAACAAGACTTACTCGTTATCGTGGGAGACTTGAATGCAAAATGGGGCAATGGCAAATATGGAACTGTTGTTGGAAACTTTGGCCTTTATGAATGAAAGGTGACTGGAGGAAGATTCATTGACTTTTGTACAACAAATCAACTGTCCATCATGAACACTTTCTTCCAAAAGTACAAATAGAGACTCTACTCATGGACATCACTGAATGGGGCCTATAAGAATCAGACTGACTACACATGTGTTTGTCAAAGATGGAAGTGTCGAGCCCTAGGCCCTGGGGTACTCGGGTATCAGGTTCAGAGGGGTTCACGGGGATGTCACAGGTAGCAGTGCCTGGGTGACACTTCAAAGAGGGGTTGTGTACAAGGGAAAAGAGTTGTTGTCTCGTGACTCCACCTGTAGTACCTGGTGATGGGTCACCAGCACCCCACAGTCCTCCGGAGGGGATGATATTGCGGAAAGGATGGCAAAGCTCCCTACAGGTGGAGATGGTCCTCCGGGGCAGCGTTGCTGTAAGCAAAAAGGTTGAATTTGTCGGCACAAAGTCACGGAGGCAAAGTCACTCTCCCGGGTACTTTACTGTAAACAGTCATCAGCATACAAGTCCACAGTTCAGCAAAAGTTGGTAAAGAAACAGGTAGCTCTACGGGTGGCTTCAAGTGGATGCCAGGTGGTATGGTGGTACCCGTGGTATGCCTTAGTTGACGAACCCGTGTCCTTTCTTCCCCGCCTAAGATGAGTCTATACCCAATTACTCCTTGAAGGTAGTCTTGGGGCTCCCCTCCCTCGAAGTGAAGAAACAGGCAGACTACTCCGTCTGGCAGGGTGCTGCAGCCGGTGAACAGACCGCAGCAGTCGGTTGACGACTTCAGAGGTGGACTCTGGCCATATCCTCGGGTCCGGCGTTCTTGTGGTGGACTGGGAAATTCCCTGGAGTATGGTCGCTCCATGCTGGGGTTCCCCCTTTCTCTCTCGGGCCCAGACTCACGCGTCAGGCACCCTCTCTCAGGATCCCCTCAGGATCCCCTTTCATCTTTCCTCAGGATCAGCCTGGAGCTGTCCTGTTAGACCTCCCGACTCGCTCCACACTCCAACTCCTACTCACTAACTGCACTTTGACTCCCTCTAGAGGTGACTATATCTTCCTCCCAGGAGTAACCTCCCACCACTACTCTAATGTGGGAGTGCAGGAATGGGTCCCACCCGCCAGCCCAGCATCCACCTTCAGTTGGGGAAGATTACACCACTTTTACGAGTGCAATACCCCAGTGTGACGCCTGACCATGTGGGGCGCCACAGAAGTAATTGGTCATTACTGCAAAACCAAGGCCAGGAACTGACTGTAGAACTGATCATGAACTTTTGACAACAAAGATTAGAGTCAAGTTGCGCAAATTGACTAGACAACAGGTTGTTAGACCAACATACCTAAAAAATTTTTGGAACGGTCTGCACAACTGATTTATATAACTGGACATGGATGTAAGGAAGCCTGAGGAATCATGAACACATAAAGAAAATTAATACTGAAGAAGACAGAAAGACAATAAGAAGCAGATGACCACCTGCAGCCATGGTTAAAAGAAGAGACCCAAAGATCATCAAAGAAAGATGAATGGCAAAAGCTAACAAGCAGGATGCAAACAAAATCTGTATTAAGTCTAAAGAAAACCATTTGAGCTGACAAAGAACTTTATTACTAAAAGATATACACAGATAGAAAATGAACATCTGAAAGGCAAGATCAGGAAGGCATACCAAAAGATCAAAGAGATACAACGAAAGTTTCAACTGAGGGTGGGTGGGAATGTTGAACGATGCCAATGGGAACAAACTAACTGAGCCAGAACAGATCAAGGAAAGATGGAAAGAACACATGGAGCACCTTTGCAAGAATGACTCAGTGATACGGGAGGAAGCTGAGAATAAAAATGATAGCAAACCAAACTAAGCACAATATTCTAATACAGTTAATAAAGTCTTCATAAGCAGCAGTTCATGTCATCACATGCCTGTGTCAACAGATATGAACAACTAGTATATGGCCCAAGGACTGGACAAGATCAGTGTTTATTCCTATTCTGAAGAAGGGAGATGCTACCGACTATGGAAACTATCGGACTATTATGCTCATACCTCATGCCAAAAAAAATACTACTGAAAACCTACAAAGATGGCTACAGCCTTACTTTGGCAAAGAGCTTACAGAAGAATAAGCAGGATTCAGAAAAGGCAAGAGAACAAGAGATGTATTTTTAAACATTATATCCATAATGAAAAAGGCCAAAGAATATAACAAGGAGCTCTATTTTTACTTTATTGAATACAGCAAAGCCTTTGACTATGTTGATCACCAGAAATTTTGAATTCCATGAAGGGTATGGGAGTGCCAAACCATGTCATCATCCTCATTAGGAACCTTTACATCAACCATAAAGCAACAGTCCGAACAGAAAACGGTGACATAGCATGGTTCACAGTAGAGTGAGGTCTCAGATAAGACGGCATCCAGTCACCATTTCTCAATTTAAATGCAGAAACAATTTTTAGGAGAACTAGACTTGCGAAAAAAGATGAAGTAATAAAAAATTGCTGAATGTACCATCACAATCTAAATACACTGAAGATACAACGTTGATAGCAACAAGCATACGTGGACTTATTACGGAGTGTCAAGATAGAAAGCTCAAACATAGGACTCAATACAAAAAGGCAAAGATATTGACTATTGCCAGGTACAACTGGCACACATTTGAGATGGATGTCGACTATCAATGATCACTCAAGATGCAGCAATGACACCAGAAGTCAATAGAAGAATAGATATGGGCAAATCAACAATGAATTCAATGGACAAGGTCTTCAAATTAAGGAACATTTCACTGGTGATGAAGACACATATCGTACACACCCAAAATCTAGTTATGGTTCACAGCACCTTATGGTTAAGTGGGGTTATTGGAATTACCCTCAGATGGGCGCACGTCAGCACAGGGAGTCCTACCCGGACAGCATACAGACATCCAATTAAAGAAGGACAGCGCCTCACAGGTCGGTGATGATTTAAATCTTTATTTTTATTCTGTCTCCCATGCTACATATCATATATAGTCTGACTTTTTCTGTGATAACATATGGATGTGAAACCTGAGTGATAAAAGAAACAAGACAGAAGAAGAAACAATGCCTTCTAAATATGGTGATGGAGAAGGATGTTATCAATACCATGGATGCAATAGGAACAAACAAATCAATTTTGGAACAAATCATGCCAGACATGTCACTCGAAACAAGGATCACCAAACTACGACTTATCTAGTTTGGATGCATCATACGAGGAGAGAAATCAATGAAGAAAGACTTCATAGTCGGAAGATTCGAAGGAACAAGGCAATGAGGAAGACTAGCAACCCAACTGCTTGATGTTATCAAGAAAACAGTGGAGAAGACCCTGGTGAAAATAGGCTGGGACAAGATCACTCTTCCTACAAAGCATTCATCCATCAAGTTGCCTTGGCTCAAGATCACACTGAAGGCCATTAAATCATCATAATAATAATAATAATAATAATAATAATAATAGTGTTTGAAGCTGGCATGATAACATGCTGCAATTAATTAGGGATCATATACCGTAATTATTTCTGATTATTAGCCTTGGTTTTGAATCATGTTATTTTGTTCCTCTTTAGGAACAGAACAATAGAAATCATGACATGGACTACTTTTTCATATTATGGATACTATTGCCGCCAGACCCACCCTATTAACTGATAATGGGGTTTGTCACATTTTCATCATTTTCACCAGAATAAATAGCGCAGGTAAAAAAGTTCATTTCTTTTGCAATGGAGCCAATTAATGTAGCTTCCAATACAGATATGAGCCTAGACTTAGCTCGGATTTTGAAATTTCAGGATTAGATAACAATTAGTTTACACTATATCAATAATGGGAACAACATAATCACATACATAGTATATAAACCAATTTTAGTAATAATATTAATACTACAGTGTAAAGAGAAGCCCAGTTGGTAGCATGGTATGGACCAAATCTCGTCTATTATACATGGGATGATTTGTGCTGCACACTATCTTCATCTGTCCATTGCCAGAGCTAATAAGTCAGGGTACCTTGTCAGGCCCCCATAGAGTTAAAATTGGTGACCTATCCCAAACATAAGTTGTCAATATTGTAGTAGTGGAACACCCCTTTAAAGACAGGTTTCTAGTATGGTATGCAAAGATAATGTATAAAAGAAGCTTATTTGCACTGTGTAAATATGGCACTTACTTTGTAATCAATTGTACTTTGATAAAAGTATCATATCATGTTAATATATTATAAATTAATTTTTAGATATTTAGGTTCATTCATATATATGCATACATGAGTGAAAGCTCATTTAACTGATGTCTTTGCATCTATGAATTGCAGACTTTGATACAGTTATCAGAATGCCAAGCAGTAATTCAGCTCCTGGAGCAAGAAACAGTGCGCTGAGGTTACATCGTACACTGGACTTACAGGCAAGTAATAATATGTCATATTTTTGTTTTAAAAATGAATAGTTTACTGCAGTGGTAAAGCATATGCAAATGTGTAATCCAGTTAGGTATAAGCTTGGCGTTCTGTAGGCTCGTCAATAGTCTGTGTACTAAATATGACTCTTAGGGCCACGTCACACACACACAGATATCTGTGCAGATATTGTTCACAGATCTCTGGTTGCAGTGAAATCATGGACACATTGTTCCTTTTGTACACAGCCACAAAATGTAACAATGTGTCCATGATTTCACTGCAACCAGAGATCTTTGAACAATATCTGCACAGATATCTGTGTGTGTGACGTGGCCCTTAGTATGACTTCTTCTGTTGCATGCCATTTAAGATCCATAAAAAGGATTTACCAATACTGGCTCCAAAGGAAAAGCAATGCAGTTAACAACTCAACTGATTATTTTTATATCCAATCACAGATATAGTGGATAGAAAAAAATCTACCCACCAGATACCATGCCAGATTTTAGTTATGCATAAAAAAATCAGGTCACCTTTTCCAACTTCAATGTCACTCATAATTAGTACAAATCAATTAAAAAACAAACTGAAATCTTTTGGTGTAGAAAAATAAAAACTTAAATATTTTGGTTGTATAAATTCATACATATGTATACCCTTAAACTAATATTTATTTAAGTAACCTTTGAATTTATCAAAGCATTCAGTCTTTTTGGGTAGGAGTCTATCAGCATGATACATCTCGAATTGGCAATCTTTGTCCTCCTTGCAGTACTCTCCAAATCTGTCATATTGCAAGAGCATCTCCTATCTAAATCCCTCTTCAGGTCAACCCACACATTTTCAATTTTATCCAGGTATGGGCCATTCCAAGCCATTCTTCTGTTAGTTTGGAAAATTAAAAAAAAAAACCAGTCCCTAAGGATAATCCTGCCTTCACAATGCTTCAGTCTGGGTATGGTGTTCTTTTGGTGATGTACAGTGTTGGCTTTACACTAAACATACCTTTTTAAATTATTGCAACAAAGCTCAGTTTTGGTCTCCTCAGACCATAACACTTTTTTCCACATGCTTTTGGCCGACTTGATGCAGATTTTGGCAAAACATAGCCAGCTTTGGATATTTTTCTTTGTAAGAAAAATATTCCATCTTGCCACACTACGCCACAAGCCAGACATATGAAGACTATGTGAAGTTGTTGTCAAATGCAGTACACAACTAGTATTTGCCAGAAATTGATTTGCTATTTTACAGTTGTTGGAGGCCTCTTAACAGCCTCCTAGACTTACAGTATCTTCTTGTCTTTGCATCAATTTTTGAGGGACATCCAATTCAAAGTAATTTCACTGTTGTGTGAAATTTAGTCCACTTTGTCATGATTCCTCAGTTTAGTGTGTCTTGGACGCAGTGAGTGACAGTTTTGCTGCCTATGGAATCAGGCTGTGCTGAGATGTCAGTTTGGAGAGTGATATCTACTAAAGAGTGAATGGGCTGCGTGTATCACGTGACCTAAGCTCTCTTAAAAGCTGACAGAGAAGCCTGAGAGCTGAGAGATCATGCAGGCGCCAACATTGCTTCTCCGAAGGCACACAGGAGGCAGGTCTCGGACAGCACAGAAGGAGGGGGTAACAGTAGGCAGGCGTTTAGGTCCAGGGAGGAGAGTTTACCTCCCGGACCTAATCTAATACCTCACAAAGTCATTATTTCAGTGTCCCTGGGGGGTATAGACATAAGAGCCACCTTCACTAAATGCGGCCTAAGCACTGCTGAAGGTGGCTCTTTTAGCTTAATAGGCCCTGGCGGGGATGATAGGTTCCCTTTAAGATGGAAGTCCCAGACCGAATGGTCGGCCTTCACAGAATGAATCGGAACCCAGGATTCCTCCTCGGGTCTGTATCCCTTCCAATAAACAAGATATTGGTGATAATTTCAGACCTTCAAGAATCTACAATCCTATGCACCTTGCACTATAAACCTCCATCAACAGGGATAAGAAAAGGTGTGGATGAGACAGGCAACACTGAAGGTACAAATTATTTTAATAGGGATCTGTGGAAAACATTAGGGACACAAAGAGACTGGGTAAGTTTTAATCTAAAGGCAACTGGAATGACTACCTCCAGAATCTTGTGTGGACTAATAAACGTAGAACCCAGCTTCACAAATGGCACACCTTAAGCTTATTATTTTTGGAAGATGACCAAATTTTATCTCTGACTTTAAAGACAAGGCCCTCCAAGTGCATTCTATCAGCTTTCTGGTTTTATGAAGCTGAATTCCTCAATATTCTTTTAAACCTCTTTCCAGACATCCCCAAGTTTTCTTTGGCTACCTCTACTCCAGGACACCCAGAACTTATCCTAGAAAATTCACCAAAATAAGGATAAAACCATAATTACAAAAACAAAAAAAAGGTGAAGTTCCAGTGATTGATTGACCTGACTTTTAAAGGCGAAGTAAGAAAGAGGCAAAAATGAGGACCAGCCCTCTCATTGAGCCACAACAAAACATCTTAAAATTTGTTCCAACTACTGAATTGTCCTCCTTATCTGCCCATTGGTTTCAGGGTGGTAAGCAGAGGAAAATGAAGAATCAATCCCTAATTTCTTACAAAATGCTTTCCAGAATTTGGATACACATTGCACTCAAATATCATATACAATGTTCACAGAAATTCCATACAATCTCACCACATGATTGTGTGGCACCCGAGGGTCCGGTTGCCACAGTGGCATTACCTCCCTCCCAGAGCAAGAAGGGGTCCCCACGCCAGCAAATACTCAGCATCCAACACTTTCCTGCTCTGAACCTGAAGGAGGAGCTCTAACCCAGTTGCAGGGGAGCAGCAGGAAGTGCACAGTAGAAAGACAGTTGGACCAGTTGTGGCACCCCACCAGTCAGGATGCCACAAAAAGGTACTGCACCCAAGTCACGGGTGTGGTCGTCCACTAGCCCGAAGGTGGGGGATGGTAAGGATGAGTCCTCAACACAGCACAACACAGCACAATACACTTAGGACCCAGGGGTACCTGGGCACAAAACCCCAAGGGGAGTGCCCCGTAGAACAAAAAAAAAATGGGAGATTAATTTAAGTTCGAGGACAGACAACAACGAGAGTCAAGAGAGTGAGTGAGAGAATAACAGTGCAGTGCAGAGGACTTTAGTGCCACGCTTGTCCTGAAAGCCTAGGAACCCTAGGGGCGCTGGCGGAGCTGGATTGGGCGGTGCGCCCGAATCCGTGATACCACCAGACAGAGGGGTTGTGGTCAGACACAGGGACCAGCCCTGAATGTGGCACAGATGTCTATCACCGAATCGCTGAAACCGGAGGTTACAAGCTTCATAGGAGCTGTAGCTAACACACTTGGCATATACCCAGAGATAGCAGCCAAAGAAGGGTCCGGGGACCAGGTACCAGTCACCCATCAATACCCGTGGCTGCAGGATCAGGGCTCTGCGCGCAGAGGTATTACAATAGTCCTGAGAAAGAGAGACAGGACCAGGGAAAGGCTGAAGGACAGGCACACCACCGAGGATCTCATATCTGCCATTCCACTTAAAGACTGTAAAGGCCGGAGCTTTTCCAAGAGTGTGTAACATTGATGACCTGTTGTACTTGAAGCTAGCTGTGAGTAAAACTGGGAACAGAATTGCATAACGGTGTGGGACTGAATTATTCCTGCGGCAACAGTCTGTGGAGGCCACTGAATAAGGTAACGAGGCCTAAATTAATCCCTGCCTGCCAGAGACTATTACTCAGTACACCCTTCCAACCCTGCCCTGGGGATCTGCTCCGCCCGTGAGGAGCTACTCCATCCCGGCTGCCCATCCATCGTTCCCAGAGGTTCTGCAGTAGCGGTGGCTACCCATAGCCACAAACCACAAATAACCTCCTTATAAATCACCCCTTTCCCTACCTAAAGCAAGACCTGCCTTTTACAACTGAACCCAGGGTCACGGAAGACGGGTCTCAACCCCTGTGACACCCCAGAACTGCTAAACAGCCCAGTTCCGAGTACCCTACGGCCCCGAGGCAACACACAATTATAAAAGAGGAGACAAACAGGAAGTGGGAGTTTAGTCAGTGTGAGGTAACCTTGGAGATGGTCTGAGGAGGAACACAGGAGAGACGTCGAGGAGAGCTCTGAGGGGATATTGAGCTGCACAGACCTCATCTTGGTGCTGAGCACCATAGAAATGGATACCAGAGTTCTGAGTTGTGGGGTACTGAAGACCCAGCAGCTGAGTCCGGAGGGCAGAAGACTGCAAGTCTTCTGGCCTCACCAAATACCTGGCTGCACAGCAGCAGATTAAAGCCTGGAGCCGCCAGGAGAGGAGCAGCACCTGAAAAAGGCCCAAGCTGCCTGCCATATGGGTAGGAACAACTAAACACGCAGGAAGAGGGTCACAGCATAGCTTTAGGCAGCAAAGACCAAAAGGGAAATCACAAAAGGGAGTCGTCCGAATTCTCCTGGTGTGGTGGATCACCCAATTTCTTCCAGGCCACCCAGAGCTCCATTACCATCTGTAATAAGTGCCTCGAACTGCATCTGCAACCACCAAGTAAAGGTAACGGAAACTACAACCTTGTGTCCTCCAGTTCTTTTCCTGTGTCTGTCACCCTGCACCCCAACAATCACCATAGCCCTGCTTGACTGTTTCATCTGTCCTGGGGCCCTGCTCCACCTGTGGGGAGCTGTGTCATCTTTGCTGGGTCATCAACTGCCCCAGTGGTACTTAACTGCTGCGTCGGCCCTATATAGCCGAATACCACAGGTGGCGTCACATAATCCCATATAAACTATTTCCCCATTTAACAACACCACCAGGGTCACAGAACGGGTCACAGCCCCGTGACTTCCCCAGAAAAGGACTGACCCGGGCTTGTTCCAAGTACGTCACGGACCTGGTGGGCATGTCAACTGATAAAAAATATGGAAAGCGTTTCGACATTAGGTTACGTTGATACTGGAACAAAGTGGGCTTGTTTACTAAATCGGTCATCCACCACCAAATTACAGTTTTTCCACCAGACAAAGGCGAATCAGAAATGAAATCAATGGACAAATGAGTCCACGGTCTTTCTGAAATTGACAGCCTAGCCAATTTCCCAGCTGGCCGGTTATGACAGACTTTAGCATGTGCGCAAGTTTCACAAACGTATATAAAATCTTTAATATCATTATTCATAGGCAAAGAGCCTGACAATAGCTCTCTTCATAGCCATGACCCCTAGACATCCAGTGATCAAACTGACAACTTGCTCGTCACGACCCTGATTTCATAGGGCAGCAAAACTGTCACCCACTGCGTCCAAGACACATTGAGTGAAGAAATCACGACACTTGTTGATGAACATCTTGGGAATCCACCATAGTACTGTACATCTTTGCTTTTGTGATGAATAACTTTCAACTATAAGATAACCTTGCTGTTTTAAGATGATTTCGGAACACGGCTTTTGCTGTAAAATGCAACTAAGTAAATGTTAGGGAAATCCTACTGGAATAGCTAAAGTTTATGTGGGGTAAATTATTTTAAATGATGGAAGCTGTGTGCTGTCTACTATTTAACATGAGCTTAAATGTGATTGGTTAATTTTGAATATAACTGCATCCCCAATTAGTAAGCATGTTCACACTTGTGCACATTATTTTAATTTTATAATTTTTATTTTCCCATTCCAATATTTCTGTTTGTATCGTAATAAATTGTACAGATTATAGGTGACATTAACCCCTTCACAAACAAGGGCATATAGGTAGATCCTTGGTCGTGTCCCTGCCTTTGATGCGAGCTCACGCACTGAGCTCACATCATTCCCTGCACATGTCAACTGATCTCATCATCCGACATGTGCAGATCCGCCAGCTGCTGTTAACCCCTTATATTGCGCTGTCAAACACTGACTGCATAATCTAAGACGCCGCAGCGTGGATCACACTATTCTCTGTTCTCATCGGTGAACAAGTGACGCAATCACAAGGCATCAATGTGTTGCCATGACAGAGAGGGGTCAGATGATGACCCCTATTGCTGTCATGGCTCACTTCCTCTGTATGCCAGCCAAGCGCCTGCATTCACAGAAAGTGATCATTTCTGCAGTATAGAAATGTGCATATGCACGACTCTACTGCAGGAGCGATCAGGCACTGCAGTGCTGAGGTGCCCCAAGGGTGCAAGTAAAATAAAGTAAAAGTTTAAAAAAAGTTTTGAAACACATGAAAATGTTTTTTTTTAAAAAAAAACTAGTTTCATATCGGCCAATTTTGCTCCATCTAATATATAAAGCTGAATGTGTGTGTGTATATATGTGTGTATGTATATCCGGGATTGGCATCTACACCGTCACAACTACAGACACTAAATTTTGCACAGTCACACGTCTGGACCCCGAGAGCGTCATAGGCTATGTTGTGAGGCGAAATTTTAACTCTGCGCGTTCCAGTTCACCAAACAATTTTGCCCCTATCTGCATAATGGGGAAAAAGTGAAAGGAAAAGTGTTGGAGGAATATCGACAGCTGTCAGCTATAGCCACAAAATTTTGCACAGTCACACGTCTGCACCCTGGGAGCGTCATAGGTATGTTGTGAGGCGAAATTTTAACCCCGCGCATTCCAATTCACCAAACAATTTTGCCCCTATCTACATAATGGGGAAAAAGTGACAGTTACCAGTTGACAGATGTGAATGAGAGGGGCTTAGTGATAGCGCCAAAGACTAACAGCACATACCAGCATATAGTCACTTAGGTGGGGCCCCAACATGAGATATTCACCACGCACGGGGACATGTATACACACCACACGCACACAAAGAGTAACAGCAAGTGTATAGTCGCTAAGGTGCAGCCCCAACATTGGATACTCACTACGCACCCGAACAAACACACACACACCACAAAGAGACACACACGCCCACAGGGACACACACACACCCTCAGGGCTTTTTTTGTACCGGAACGGACCGGTACGCCGTACCGGAAAATCCAGGAAAACCTGGTGTGATCCAGTACGGCGTACCGAATATCTGCTGCCTGCCGCCGCCCCCCTGATCTGTGCAGCCCAGTAATCGCCCGGAGATACCAGCAGCCAGCTAGGACCTGGCTGCTGTATGTGACTGTGTGCCTCACTCTCCTAATGCACTTCCGGCCCGGCGCGGCGAACACCGCTGATGGCAGCGGTGCAGTGTCTGCCAGCCAGGGCCAGGACCAGCACTGTCTGCCGGCCGAGAGTTCTGAGAGCGGACTCCGGAGGAGCGGGCGGGGGCCGGCGGCACAGCAGTAGAGAGGAGGTGGTGAGTGGCCCAGAGGAAAGAAAGTGCAGTATGTGGTGCAGCCAGGTTGTGTGTGGCCGTGTGTGCAATGTGTGTGTAATGTGTGTGGCTGTGTGTGCAATGTGTATGCAATGTGTGTGCAATGTGTGTGGCTTTGTGTACAGTGTGTGTGCAATGTGTGTGGCTTTGTGTTACAGTGTGTGTGCAATGTGTGTGGCTTTGTGTACAGTGCGTGTGCAATGTGTGTGGCTTTGTGTACAGTGTGTGTGCAATGTGTGTGGCTTTGTGTACAGTGTGTGTGCAATGTGTGTGGCTTTGTGTGCAGTGTGTGTGGCTTTGTGTGCAATGTGTGTGCAATGTGTGTTGCTTTGTGTGCAATGTGTGCAATGTGTGCGGCTTTGTGTGCAGTGTGTGTGCAATGTGTGCGGCTTTGTGTGCAATGTGTGTGGCTTTGTGTGCAGTTTGTGTGCAATGTGTGTGCAATGTGTGTGGCTTTTTGTGCAATGTGTGTGCAATGTGTGCGGCTTTGTGTGCAGTGTGTGTGCAATGTGTGCGGCTTTGTGTGCAGTGTGTGTGCAATGTGTGCGGCTTTGTGTGCAGTGTGTGTGCAATGTGTGTGGCTGTGTGTGTGCAATGTGTGTGGCTTTGTGTACAGTGTGTGTGCAATGTGTGCGGCTTTGTGTGCAGTGTGTGTGCAATGTGTGTGGCTTTGTGTACAGTGTGTGTGGCTTTGTGTGCAATGTGTGTGCAATGTGTGTGGCTTTGTGTGCAGTGTGTGTGCAATGTGTGTCGCTTTGTGTGCAATGTGTGTGGCTTTGTGTGCAATGTGTGTGCAATGTGTGCGGCTTTGTGTGCAGTGTGTGGCTTTGTGTGCAATGTGTGTGGCTTTGTGTGCAGTGTGTGTGCAATGTGTGCGGCTTTGTGTGCAGTGTGTGCAATGTGTGTGGCTTTGTGTGCAGTGTGTGTGCAATATGTGTGCAATGTGTGTGGCTTTGTGTGCAGTGTGTGTGCAACGTGTGCGGCTTTGTGTGCAGTGTGTGTGCAATGTGTGCGGCTTTGTGTGCAGTGTGTGCAATGTGTGTGGCTTTGTGTCAATGTGTGTGCAATGTGTGCGGCTTTGTGTGCAGTGTGTGTGCAATGTGTGCGGCTTTGTGTGCTGTGTGTGTGCAATGTGTGCGGCTTTGTGTATGTTGTCAATGTGGTGTGCAATGTGTGTGGCTTTGTGTGCAGTGTGTGTGCATATGTGTGTGTGGCTTTGTGTGCAGTGTGTGCAATGTGTGTGCTTTGTGTGCAGTGTGTGTGGCATTGTTGTGTGTGAGCTTTGTGTGCAGTGTTTCATGTGGTGCTTTGTGTCAGTGTGTGCAATGTGTGGGCTTTGTGTGCACTGTGTTGCAATTGTGTGGCTTTGTGCGTGTTGTCATGTGTGTGCAATGTGTGTGGCTTTGTGTGCAGTGTGTGCAATTGTGTGGCTTTGTGTGCAATGTGTATGTGCAATGTTGTGTGCAATGTGTGTGCATGTGTGTGCAGTGTTGTGGCATTGTGTGTGCGTTTGTGTGCAATGTGTGTGGCTATTGTGTGCAGTTGTGTGCATGTGTGTGGCAATGTGTGCGGCTTTGTGTGCATGTGTGTGCAATGTGTGCGGCTTTGTGTGCAGTGTGTGTGCAATGTGTGTGGCTTTGTGTGCAGTGTGTGTGCATGTGTGTCAATGTGTGCGCTTTGTGTGCAGTGTGTGTGCAATGTTTGTGGCTTTGTGTGCAGTGTGTGTGCAATGTGTGTGGCTTTGTGTGCAGTGTGTGTGCAATGTATGCTGGCTTTGTGTGCAAGTGTGTGTGCAATGTTTGTGGCTTTGTGTGCAGTGTGTGTGCAATGTGTGTGGCTTTGTGTGCAGTGTGTGTGCATGTTGTGTGGCTTGTGTGCAATGTGTGTGGCTTTGTGTGCAGTGTGTGTGCATGTGTGCGCTTTGTGTGCAGTTTGTGCTTTGTGTGCATGTGTGTGCTTTGTGTGCAATGTGTGTGCAGTGTGTGTGGCGCTTTGTGTCGCTGTGTGCAGTGTGTGTGCTTTGTGTGCATGCAGTGGTGTGCAATGTGTGCTGCATGTGTCGCATGGTGGCTCTGTGTGCAGAGACAGAGCAGCCGGGAGGATCACAGTGAGTGTAAAATAAATGTAATGTAAATAAAGATAAAGTTGGCTGCACTGTGCTTGTGATGGGGGCCTCCAGCCTCTGTCCTCCTGCCCTCACCCCTCCAGCCTCCATCCTCCTGCCCTCACCCCTCCAGCCTCCGTCCTAATGCCCTCACCCCTCTAGCCTCTGTCATCCTGCGCTCACCCCTCCAGCCTCCGTCCTCCTGCCCTCACCCCTCCAGCCTCCGTCCTCCTGCCCTCACCCCTCCAGCCTCCGTCCTCCTGTCCTCACCCCTCCAGCCTCTGTCCTCCTGCCCTCACCCCTCCAGCCTCTGTCCTCCTGCCCTCACCGCTCCAGCCTCTGTCCTCCTGCCCTCACCCCCCCAGCCTTCATCCTGGTCTAACCGCCTGCCCACCATATACTGTGCTGCTAACCACTGAGCCATCATACTTTGCTAACCACAGAGACATCGCGCAGTGCTAACCACTGAGCCACCATACAGTGCTAACCACTGAGCCACCGTATACAGTGCTAACCACTGAGCCACCGTATACAGTGCTAACCACTGAGCCACCTTACAGTGCTAACCACTGAGCCACCGTACAGTGCTAACCACTGAGCCACCGTACAATGCTAACCACTGAGCCACCATACAGTGCTAACCACTGAGCCACCATACAGTGCTAACCACTGAGCCACCATATACAGTGCTAACCACTGAGCCACCGTATACAGTGCTAACCACTGAGCCACCGTATACAGTGCTAACCACTGAGCCACTGCACAGTGCTAACCACTGAGCCACCGTATACAGTGCTAACCACTGAGCCTCTGTATACAGTGCTAACCACTGAGCCACCGTATACAGTGCTAACCACTGAGCCACCGTATACAGTGCTAACCACTGAGCCACCGTATACAGTGCTAACCACTGAGCCACCGTATACAGTGCTAACCACTGAGCCACCGTATACAGTGCTAACCACTGAGCCACCATATACGGTGCTAACCACTGAGCCACCGTATACAGTGCTAACCACTGAGCCACCGTATACAGTGCTAACCACTGAGCCACCATATATAGTGCTAACCACTGAGCCACCGTATACAGTGCTAACCACTGAGCCACCATACAGTGCTAACCACTGAGCCACCATATACAATGCTAACCACTGAGCCACCGTACTGTGAGTGTATGCCCCTGTGAGTGTATGCCCCTGTGTGTGTATGCCTCCCCCCTGAAAATAAGACCGGGTGCAACATTCGGAGCAAACATATTAATATATTAATTATATTATTCAATATTCCAAAGAAAAAAGATGTCGCACTCACCAAGGTTGCGTTTTTCTCTTCCTACGGCCGTAGAGGAACCCGTAGAAGCGGCACACACGACCGCGAAACGGTGTACCGTCGTCCGCCTCCCTTGCACCCCCTCCCTGCTATGTTGTTCGATCGCATGGATTGCATCAACAAATAAAGGAAGAAAAACGCAACCTTGGTGAGTGCGACATCTTTTTTCTTTGGAATATTGAATGCTTAGATATCTATATTGTCAGCACCACCAGGTTACCTGCAGCTACAGGTCACATAGTGACACGGACTTACTGCATAAGGGGATAGTGCCCGGTGTTCCTTCATTAATAGTTATTAAATATATTAATCTCGCCCGGCCCCTGACAGCAGCCTGCCTCCAACCCCGCCCCCAGGCCCCGCCCCCCACTCCCCCTCGGCTCCGAGAGGCGTTCCAGGAAATATTTTTTTACAAAAAAAGCACTGCACACCCTATAGCGACATATGCACTCACCCCACAGGGACACACACACCACAAAGAGACACACACAACACAGACAACCCACAGAGACACACACACATAGCCACCCCATAGGGACACATGCACTCACCTCACAGGGACACACACACACCACACAGAACCACCCCACAGGACACACACACACACACAATCCCCCACAGGGACACACACACATCACCCCTATAGGGACACACATGCACTCACCCCACAGGACACACACACACCACAAAGAGACACACACAACACAGATACACTAACACCACACAGACCCCCCCACAGGGACACATACACACCCTATAGGGACACATGCACTCACCCCACAGGGACACACACACACCACAAAGAGACACACACAACAGAGACACACACCACACAGACCCCCCACAGGAACACACACACATACACACCCTATAGGGACACATGCACTCACCCCACAGGACACACACATACACACACTCCAAGACACACACACATACACACCCTATAGGGACACATGCACTCACCCCACAGGGACACACACATACACACACTCCAGGGACACACACACCACACAGACCTCCCCCCACAGGGACACACACATACACACACTCCAGAGACACACACACACCACACAGACAGACACAGATGTGCATAAATCACCTCACACAACTCGCCTCATACGTGTGCTATCTTTAATTTCCAAACATAAACATCTGATTAAAAACAGCCAATGTGCAACACATGTGCCATATAGGGAATTAAGGCAGATGTCAGTCACGTGAGCTGTCTATTATGTGTATGTGTGAGGTAACATATACTGCCTGGCCAGGGGGAGGGTTTACTGTTGGCTGGAGATTTATTAGGCTGCCTATCGCAATCAATCACAGCTCAGCTTCTATTTTCTTACAGGTCATTAATATGACATATTCAAATTCTATTTTGTTATAGCTAACATCAGTTATTTATTAACCTGGGCGTAGCCGGGTACTACAGCTAGTTGAAAATAAAACTATAAAAAATGCACTTATTTGGTATTGCAGCATTCAGAAATGCTTGATCTATCAATATGTAAAGTAAATAAATCAGATCTGTAAACTAAGTAATGTAAAAAAGAAGTCAAGACACCAATATAAAGGTTTTTTTGGTCACTGAAACATTGCAATAAAATGCAATAACAGGCAATCAAAACATTGCATCCACCCAAACATGGTATCATTAGAAATGTCAGCTCAAACCGCAAAAAATAAGCTGTCACACAGCCCCAGATCTCAAAAAATGAGGACGCTACGGGTCGCAGAACATGGCGCAAAAGTGCGGTTCTTTTTTTTTTTTTTTCAAACTCCTGAATTTTTTACCAGTTAGGTAAAAGTATACATGTTTGGTATCTACGAAATCATACTGACGCAAGCTTTTACCATTTAGTGAACATGGTGAATAAAAAAAAATGTTTTGGAATTTCACTGTTTTTGCAACATGATCGCACTTGGAATTTTTTCCCATTTTCCAGTACACTATATGGTAAAATCAGTAATGTCATTCAAATGTACAACTCGTCCTGCAAAAAAACAAGCCCTCATATGTCTCAATTGACGGAAAAATAAAAAAAAGTTACGGCTCTTGGAAGCAGGGGAGGTACAAAAACGAAAATTGGGTGATCGGGTTATAGGTAGAGAACATTCTGAAATGAATCTTCTTGTGTGATTTTTTTACATGGTTCATGGCAGCACTGTAGATCCACTAAATTGATATTAAAAAACTTTAATTTAGTGGTTCAAGAAGTATATCGATGACTCGACAATAAATAGAGTTATCAGAGAAGTACTCTGGCTTGAAATTAGATTTGATGCACTCGTCCAATAAAAGGTTTCTTCTGAGTTTGAGGAAGCATAATGGCTTATGTGAATTGGCCTGATGCTGACAGTGCTGGTTGGGTTAATCTCTGACCTGCTCATGTGTAAATAAAGAATAACTCTTTTATTCGGTGAATGCGGCAATTATATTTATTAGCTATGGAGTACTGATTGTTTATCAGGTGTGCTAGACAGATCTACTGTAGTTTACATTTGCACTAGATTTGATAAAGCTTTCACCTTGGAATTAGGCTAGGTTCACACCGCGATTTTGTGCTGTCATGTTCTGTCCGGTGTTTTGCAGGATGCACCGGACAGAACTTAACAGCCCCTGGGCAAAACAGAACCGGAGGGTAAATATGCCCTCCAATCCTGTTTTCTGCCGGAATCAGCGGCTGCCGCTGTTCAGGTGCTGAAATTGCAGCATAGCAGCTGGAGGGAGCTATCCAGGTGCTGAAATTTCAGCTGGGGAGCTCTCCAGGTGCTGAAATTCAGCGGCGGCTGCTTTTACCTATTTTTTGTCGGATTCGGCGCCATCCGACGCCCATAGACTCCCATTCTATGGGCGCTGGATCCAGGAGGATCCAATTTTATCCAATTTTTGCATCGGACACAAAAAATCATGCAAACTCCGGTTTTGTGTCCAATGCAAAAATCGGACAAAAGTGGATCCTCCCTGAAAACGACCACATCAGACCCAAAATATGCACAATCCGGCACCATAGGGATACATGGGGAGCATAATCGGATCCGGGGCTGTCCGGTTCACACCTGACAACGCCGGAGCCGAAAAACTGTGGTGTGAAACCTGCCTTAATCTTTATTGCTTCTTTCTTGACATTTTCATGATACTGTTACTGATAATAAAGACTTGGAAGAAGAATAATGTGCCAGAATTCTGTCTTAATATCTGCCAAAAAGTGACTCTCCAAACTATCCGGTTTTATACATTTTAGGAGCTCAGAGGTTCCGCTTCTACTGATTTACCTTCTAGAGCTCTGCATCTAAGAGCTGTAATGTCTCGGCTTTATTCTAAAGACTTTGCTCAACCACAGGAAAAAAAGCAGAATGACTTCTGTGAAGCTGTAACTACGAGTAAGGTAATTATTGTGCGGTGAGATTATTAACTGGCATAACAATATTATGTTAGACAATTTCATAAAATGGACCCTAGATGGCGCCATTGCTGAACTTACATGTGTAGTCATACTGTTATTCCTACTCTGAGCAGTTTTGGTATTATCCATTGGATATACCATAAATGACTGATAGATGCAGACTTCACTGGGGTAAGGGACACAAATGATGAAAGAAAAGGTGACTGCTTCTCTTGTTTTTCGGATATCCTTACCGCCAGGACCAGGGCGGTTCCATGCACCGATGACCAGCCTAGGAACTTGGACAAGTGGGGTGATCGGAACATTTCTTTATTATATATTACAGTAGTTTAGGTATTCATGGTTACGACCACAAGCAATTAACAAATTACATGAGATACTACAAAAGTTTTACAAACATTAATCCGAATAAAAAATAGTATTCTTTATTAGATGTTCATTAAAAACAAGGATCCATACAGGGTTTTTAAGTCTGACACATTTCTGGCACACATTGGCACCCCATGTCATAGAATACAGCAAAAGATTGTGATTGATTGACATGACTGATCCGGCATTTTCCTGTTAAATCCCAATCTTAAAACAATCAAAAAACTTACCAAAAGTCTAATATCCATTGTACTTAGCAGGACACAATAGGTCCAGTGATAAGGCAACGCAAGTGCATAATACTGGTGCGGCAATCACTCTGAGGCTGCCACAACATGGGGAGGTGATTGGTGGTATTTATATGCACACAGATGAGGTTTCCATAGGGTATCAAAGAAAAATATTAGAATCTGAGAGTACTCAGTGGTTAATGGCTAACTGAAAAGATGGTAAACATAGCAAGCTTTCGGGACACTGTGGCCCCTTCATCAGGCTGATAATGACACAGATTTTGAAGACACATACATATATATACCGTATATACTCGTGTATAAGCCGACTCGTGTATAAGCCGACCCCCCTACTTTTGCCCCCAAAACCTGGGAAAACCTATTGACTCGTGTATAAGCCGAGGGTGGACTCCAGCACAGGTATGCAGCCCCCAGCAGTGTGGTATACAGGCCCCCCAATGGTAGTATACAGCAGCCTCCCCAGTGGTAGTATACAGCAGCAGCCCCAGTGGTATATACAGCAGCAGTTCCAGTAGTTAGTATACAGCAGCCCCAGAGGTATATACAGCCCCAGTGGTAATATACAGCATCCCCAGAGGTATATACAGCCCCGGTGGTAGTATACAGCATCCCCAGAGGTAGTATACAGCAGCCCCAGAGGTAGTATACAGCAGCCCCAAAGGTATATACAGCAGCCCCAGTGGTAGTATACAGCAGCCCCAAAGGTATATACAGCAGCCCCAGTGGTAGTGTACAGCAGCCCCAGAGGTAGTATACAGCCCCAGTGGTAGTATACAGCAGCCCCAGAGGTAGTATACAGCAGCCTCAGAGGTATATACAGCCCCATTGGTAGTATACAGCAGCCCCAGAGGTATATACAGCCCCAGTGGTAGTATACAGCAGCCTCAGAAGTATATACAGCCCCAGTGGTAGTATACAGCAGCCCCAGAGGTATATACAGCCCCAGTGGTAGTATACAGCAGCCCCACAGGTATATACAGCCCCAGTGGTAGTATACAGCAGCCCCAGAGGTATATACAGCCCCAGTGGTAGTATACAGCAGCCCCACAGGTATATACAGCCCCAGTGGTAGTATACAGCAGCCCCAGAGGTATATACAGCCCCAGTGGTAGTATACAGCAGCCTCAGAGGTATATACAGCCCCAGTGGTAGTATACAGCAGCCTCAGAGGTATATACAGCCCCAGTGTAGTATACAGCAGCCCCACAGGTATATACAGCCCCAGTGTAGTATACAGCAGCCCCACAGGTATATACAGCCCCAGTGGTAGTATACAGCAGCCCCACAGGTATATACAGCCCCAGAGGTATATACAGCCCCAGTGGTAGTATACAGCAGCCCCAGAGGTATATACAGCCCCAGTGTAGTATACAGCAGCCCCACAGGTATATACAGCCCCAGTGTAGTATACAGCAGCCCCACAGGTATATACAGCCCCAGTGGTATTATACAGCAGCCCCACAGGTATATACAGCCCCAGTGGTAGTATACAGCAGCCCCACAGGTATATACAGCCCCAGTGGTAGTATACAGCAGCCCCACAGATATATACAGCCCCAGTGTAGTATACAGCAGCCCCACAGGTATATACAGCCCCAGTGGTAGTATACAGCATCCCCAGAGGTATATACAGCCCCAGTGTAGTATCCAGCAGCCCCAGTGGTAGTATACAGCCCCAGTGTAGTATCCAGCAGCCCCAGTAGTAATAAACAGCCCCCCCTCCTTATCATGTCCCCCCCAGGCTGCGGCAGCTGTCAAAATAACAAACACTTTATACATCACCTTCCGGCGCAGCTCTCCGCTCCTCCGGTCCTCCGCTCGCCGGCTTCTTCTTCCTTGATGTGCCGGCTTCTGAGACCGCGCGCAGGAAATGACGTCATCTCCTGCGCCCGGTCACATGACACTGGCACAACAAGGAAGAAGAAGCCGGCGAGCGGAGGAGCGGAGAGCTGCGCCGGAAGGTGATGTATAAAGTGTTTGTTATTTTGACAGCTGCCGCAGCCTGGGGGGACATGATAAGGAGGGGGGGCTGTTTATTACTACTGGGGGACCCATATTAAGGAGGGGGGCTGTGTAGTGCAATATGCACGGCATCCCCCCGCCGCTGATGGACGGGGGGATGCCGTGCATATTCATTGCACTAATGAGGCGGCCCCACGTGACCGCCTGCGGTCACCCGGCCCCCTCCTGCCTCCTCCAGCCCCCGGTCACAGCCCCCCCCCCCACAGTCATACCGTATGACCCGTGTATAAGCCAAGGGGGGGACTTTTCAGCCCAATTTTTGGGCTGAAAAACTCGGCTTATACACGAGTATATACGGTATAAGCAAATGAGAAGAAAAAAAAAACGGTCGTAGATGCTGTAGTGAAGGCGACAGGTGACGTAAAGCAGAGTCAGGTTAGGGAGGAAGAAAGGGGATAGGGAGTTGAAACTAAAATTCTAAGATAAGCGGAACACATTGTATTATTGTTATATGGTAGTAGTCTGTGGAGAACTTAAAGGGATCCTGTCACCCCAAAACACCTCATAAGCTATTAAAAGATGCCCCTAGAGCATATTCACACTTATCCTACACTCCTTTTAACTCCTAAATGCATATATTGAAAATGCGCGTCTCCCCGCTCTCCTATTCCGGCCGGGGCTGCAGTGTGGGGCTGTATGACGCGAATCGCGTCATTTCCGGCTTCAGGTGACGTGGGTACACCCGCGCCGCTCTGTTAGCTTCAAGCCCCGCACTGCGCATGCGTGCTGGAGGCATAACAGAGCGGCACGGGTCATACAGCCCCACAGTGCAGCCCGGCCGGAATAGGAGAGCGGGGAGGCGCGCATTTGAATGTGAGTTGAAGATCACGCCTATTGAGGCGTGATGTTAGGAAGAGGGAGAGCCTGCCTGGGTGACTATGCATACAATAGTCACTCATTAACTTCACTAATGAGGTAGTTTAATAACGTTTATCTTCATTTTCAATATATGCATTTAGGAGCTAAAAGGAGTGTAGGATAAGTGTGAATATGCTCTAGGGACAGCTTTTAATAGCTTATGAGGTGTTTTGGGGGTGACAGGATCCCTTTAAATGAGTTGGGGAAAGCAATAAAAGGAAGCGAGGGTGTTCACATAAGAAGTGTCAAATGTTCATTGTCCTCAAAATGGAGTCTGTTGGAAGATGTGATATCCCCAAATTGTCTTTTCAATTTATATAAAAACGCATTAATCGTGATGTCCCCAAATGTTATAGGGCATCAGTCACACATGAGGGTATGAGGCAGACTGTACGTATGCGACCTATTGCTTACGCCCATACTATTAGATCAGGTGGGCTGCCCAGCACTAGATACATCCACCACAAAGGACATCAAGACCCTTCCTCCTCCTTGAATCTTCAGTCAAATACAGGTAGTAGCCAGGTGTCAAAACATACCTGCAGTCACTTTGTGTGCACACCCACACTGACACTTGGAGTGCTACTGTGCCCCTCCAGTGTCAGGACTCAAGTGCAGCAATGCTAAATGATTTTAATGCAAATTGTTGTTTATTAAAGCATATACAAAGAACAGGTCACTGTTAGAAGCATATTGAAAGATATAACACCAAAGGACCGTAAACATCAAAATCCAAGGTGTATGAAGAAAAATACTTGTGTTGTTGGTGATATGGAAAATAGAGAAAAATAGCATGAAGAAGAGGCAAATCTAAGAATAGACCGCCTCCTCAACTCTTAATGTCTAGAATCGTGGCCATAGAACCACAATAACAAATATAACTGATAGTTGATAACAGAAATCTTGAAATTGCTTGCAAAATTTAGTACAAAGAAAACATAAAGACCAAGAAAGAGGGGAGTACAGTAGGAAATAAGAAAAAAAAATAATTAGGGCCGGGGGTAATAGAGTAGAAGAGCCACACGTCAGATGTTATGTGGGTAAAGTCAACCGTTAATATGCGTCAACCAAGACCTCATATCTAAGGATTCTCTGTACATGATCCAAGATGACCACATGGTGCAGTGTCGTGTGATGCTGTTCTCGTCAGGCATACTGTGGGCAATCAGCCCCTCCATCCGGCAAATATCATTTAAGTCATTCACCAGGTCCTCACGAGTCGGACAGTCCGACCGTTTCCAGAACCTAGTTATCAGGTGTCTCGCAGCTGTTAAAAAGTGACAGAAAAGATTTTACTTAAATCTAGCGATAGACATAGTTGTCGAGTTCAGTAGCGCCAGCTGGGCATCTAACCTGACCTGGTCAGAGGGGACCCTACCATACAGTTCCTCCACATCCTCCCAGAAGGGTGTATCCTCTTGCATTCCCACCAGATGTGGAGGTAAGAACCTCTTTTACCACAGAGTCTCCAACATTCATCAGATCTGGTCAGGAAGATGGTGCTGATCTTCACGGGATATCTGTACCACCGTGCCGCCACCCTGTAGTTACGGTCCTGGGAGTCTGCCGAGATGGAAGATTTATGAGTGAGGAGAAACATTTTCTCCCATTCCGTAGAACTGAAATGCCTGCCAAGATCACGCTCCCATTTGGTTGTGAAGGGGGCAGTCAACTGGTGGCCCATTCAATACATTTTGGTACAGTTTATAGAGCACCGAAATTGCATGGTCTAGGGGTTTACCATCAACACACCATCTCTCAAATTGTGTCAGAGGATGGAAGACATCTCAATTGTCCAATGACTTGATGTAATTATTTAGTCTGGCGTGAAGAAACCAGGAATCCGGTTGGGGGGTCGTGTTGGGAAACATAGACTGAGTGTCCTTGATTGCCATTTGGGTGATAAACCTGTGTAAGGTGGGATGGGAAGACTGAGGTAAGTTGAGAAAAATCTGTTTGCCCTGATCCATGTGGGACTGGGGGTTCCTATATATTGGAGTTAAAGGACCAGGAATGGTGGTCACGCGTAGAGTCTTGTTGTACCTTTGTAAAAATTATTTCATTTGTTTAGTGATAAAGCTAATAGGAGCATTAGAGGCCACCCCCTGGGGCCATATCATGGACAGCGGATGAGAAGGAGCCATGTAAGATTCGCTCAATATCCACTTCTTGGGTTTCTTCAGTTGGAACATGTCCAAGACACATTTGCTCATGGAGGCAAGATGGTATAGCTGGAAGTCTGGTAGACTGACTCCACCTCTATCAACCGGCCTAGTTAGTAGGCGGTAAGCAAATCTCGGTTTGCCATGAGACCAAATGAATCTAAGGGTCATGGACTTTAGACTGGAGAAAAAGGAAGCAGGCAGAAGATATGGGAAGGTTTGAAAGTAGTAAAGTAAGCGAGGAAGGAGATACATCCGTATAGCATGAATCCGACCCATCCAAGATAATGAGAGCTTATGCCATTTGCCAAGATCTGCTTCAGTCTGTTTGAGGACAGATTGGTAATTCACAGAGAACAGGGCAGCCGGGTCTCAGGTTAGATTGATACCGAGGTATTTGATGGCGTCCTTCTTCCATGAGAAACCAAAGTCGGATTTTAGCAGACGAACTACAACATCTGGGAGAGAGACATTAAGAATTTCTGATTTAGTCATGTTGATTTCTGAAGTTACTTAATTGACCATACTTCCTTACTTCCGATAGGCAGTTTGGAAGGCTGATCAAGGGGTTAGATACGCATAGGAGTAGGTCGTCTAGACTGGGAGATGTAGAATCTATCGATCCTGCTGTACGCAGAGCATGAGAAAAATAGGTATAGTCCCTAGTGACCGGGTGGAGGACACGCCAGGCATGTAAAAGGCCAATTTCTCCATTGTTTGTCAAGGCGGCGGACGGATGGCACAGAGTGGTATGACTTACCCTTGGAGACGTCAGCTGAGGGATCGGACGGGAAGTTGAAATCCCCTCCCAGTACAATGGGCAGGAACCCACTAATTCCTCTAGTTGCACTCGTATACCAGCTGCAAAACGCTGAAGAGACCTATTAGGAAAATAGACATTAGCCAAGACAAAGGTACGAGACGCCCACTTGACACCTGCAGAAAGATGAACCTGCCTAGCGGATCTATGAGTTGTTTGGAGACTGTGGAACCATGTTGAACTGAGGGTTCGAACTGTGGAACCATGTTGTATAATATTTGGAGACGCATAGTGGGGATATTGTCAGATCGAAAGTGCGTTTCCTGCAGTAGCAGGGCATGGACCCTATGTTTATGTGCTGAGAATAAGATCTGGCATGTCAACTTATCCATGATCTAGATAGGGTAAACATCAAAGGTTTTGTAGGCTACACCATCGCCTGGCCCTATAGGAGGAGGGAGATAGGAAAGCAATGAGAGGAAAGAGTAATAAAGTGGGAATAGGAGAGATAGAATACAGACAATGAATCTCAAAAAATGCGACATTCTTGCAGGTTTCACTTATCCATCCTAAGTCCTGCTCTTCGGGGGTGCATGAAAGCCAACCAGGAGGCCACTCTGACTCCCACGAGTGCACCCAAAAGTGTCCTTGATAGACAATAGCGCCCTTGTATAAAGGTGGACGCAACGGTGGAAATGGATAGGTAGGGGAGGGAAAGAACTAGGGAGGGACAGGGGGGGGATGGGAGGGAGTAGAGGTTAGCAATGACAAAGGGTAGGGGGAGAAGGAAGGGAAAAGTCGCATATGTGATAACATGAACAAATAGATTTGCAGTCCAGATGGTGAGACCCGTCCATTTCGCCAGGGGAAAACAGAACCAGATCCGAGGTCAGACTGATGAGAGGAAAATGGTATGGCCAGTCACTATTCCCATGATCCCCGATCTTCCATATTCCAAAAGGAGAAAACGATGAAAGAAACAGGGTGAGGAAATTCTAATATCTTTCAAAACTCCACGTGAGGACATTGTCTGGAGTCTCTGTAGAGAAGCATGAAAAAGAGTCTTCCAGGAGAGTCTTGATCAAGGAGGGGACCTACGGGATGCTCCCCCTCGTCTAATCTCCTGCCATCGTGTAGACGGCGGTGGGAGGTACACGGACGTAGGCCAATCGGGAAGATGAATATTTGGCAGGCCGAAGGCTCGAAGAAAGCCAGGGTGGTCCCCCTTCCTGTGGAATATGGCAGATTTCCCATCTCTGGTAGCGACAAGTTGAAAGGGGAAACCCCATCTATATGTGATATTGTTCTCTTTAAGCAATGCCAGGAGGGGCCTAAGACCTTTCCTCTGCTGCAGTGTGTGCTGAGCTAAGTCCGGGAGCAGAGAGATAGTAGCGTTCATATAGGAGATCTGACCCTTCAGCCTGGCGGCCTGCATGATGGCCTCCTTGATAGTATAGAAGTGAACACGGCAGATGACATCTCGTTGCCGCGAATCATCAGTGGGCCTCTGGGCTAATGCCCAATGTACCCTGTCCAACTCTATTTCTGGTTCCTCCGGCTCATCCAAAATATTGTTGAAAAGCTGCTGTACCACTTTCCTCAGCTCTAGAGAGGGAACTGTTACAGGAAGGCCCCGGATGCAAATATTGTTTCTCCGGTTGCGATTCTCTAAGTCCTCTTGGCCACTTAATAGTTCCTCGATTAAACTGGAGTGAGATTCTATCATGGCCCTATGGGCTTGTAATTCGTCTAATGTGTTCTCCTGAGTCTGTTCCACCACCTCCACCCTTGCAGTAAACTCCCCCTTCAGGGCCTGAATCTCCTGTCTGTAAGTGCCCTCCAGGCGTAAGGCCAGCCTGTCTAGGTCTCCCTTGGTAGGGAGATGTTTAATTAAATCACTTATCTCAGACATCGGGCGGCTGTCCAGCGGAGCAGAGCAGTGCACATCTCCTGCTTCTTCTCCCTGCAGCTCTGCATATTGATTGCCTCTTTCTCTCCTCTCGCGCGCCGCTGATCCCGCGTCTGAGGGAGCCGCCGCCATCTTAGATGCTGTTGCCGGAGTGTGTGGCGGTGCAGAGGAGCGGAGATAACGATCCAGGCTGTTTCTGAGCCCCGGTTCTTCGGGTCCACTGTGTCCTGGAGCCTTCTTGGACCTGCCCATGTAAGAGAAAGCTCTGAGGGCGACGATTATAGTGGCTTTCGGGGCACTAGTGGAGCGGAGCGGCAGGAAGATGTGACCTAGTTCCTCATCGGCAAGCCACTCCCCCTGCTAAATGATTTTAGACTTATTTTTACCAAAGGACCTCTGTCAGTTAAGAGAAAGGACTGGCTTTAATATGCAAATAGGAAAGTTTGCCAAGACATTGGCCACGTCAAGGGTGCACAGAAGTGTTTGTAAATAAAAAATAAAATATTACGCAACCTATATAAATATGCAGATTAATTGGCATTCTGGGGTAAAAGACTCCTTTAAAATATCTTAATTCTTAGCAACATATTGTCCTACATCTCCCAAGACTTCCGTCTTGTCTGGTCTTCTGCAGCACATACTGAAACAGTGTAATTTTAGTGCTCCTAACTATAGAGTGACTACCCTAAGCAAGACATATGCTGTGCACCTTAATAAATAATTTCCCCTCGTTGTGCTACCTGCACAAATTATGACCCCACACTTTCTAATTTATGGTGTCTGGCCTCCATATTATTCTCTCCTATAAAATATTCCCACTTCACTGTCTACCTTAGTAAAATGACAGCCACACCACCCCTCATAAATTAATACCAACACAGTGTCCTCCCCTTTATTAATTATACCCACCACACAGCATCCTCATTTATGAACTATGATATCCACTGCCCCCACTACATAAAGCCTCCTCTTCACTATCCCCCTCATGATGTCCCCCCTCTTTAATGAGCCTCCTTATGCCACCCATTCTGCATACTGAGCTCTCCCAGTCTCATAACTGAGCACTCCCCATGCTACCTCTTTTCCATACTGAGCCCACCAAACCACCCTCTTCTCCATACTGAGTCCCCCCATGCCACTCCTTCCCCATACCAAGCCCCGCATGCCATCCATTCTCTATAACAAGCCCTCCTTTGCCACCCGTTCTCCATACTAAATCCATACCCTGCTTCATACCATGCTACCCCTTCACTATACTGTGCCCCTCCCATGCTACCCTGCTTCATACCATGCTACCCCTTCACCATACTGTGCGCCTCCCATGCTGCCCCATTACCATACCATGCCCTTCCTATGCTACCCCATTTTTCATTCCTTGACCCCCGTGTTACTCCTTTTCCATACTGTGTGCCTCATTCCACCCCTTCTCCATGGTAAGCATCCCATGCTACCCCTTTTCCATACTGAGTCTCCCATGCTACCCTTTCTCCATACCAAAACCTTCCCATACTACCCTGCTCCATACTGTGCCCCCCATGCTACCCCATTACCATACTGAGCCCCCCATTTGCCACTCCTTCATTATACTGTGCCACTCCTATGCTACCCCATTATCCATACCATGTCCCTCCCATGTTATTCCATTTCCATACCTTTCCCCACAGGATAACTTTCTGTATACAGTGCCCCTATCATGTTACTACATTCTCCACTGTGCCCCACAGCCTACACCATTCTCCATACCATGCCCCCTCAGGCTATCCCACTTTCCATACCATGTCCCTTCAGGCTACCCCCCTCATGTTACATGCTGCGCAACCTCTGCTCATGTTCCATGCTTTGCACCCCCCTCATGTTCTATACTGTGCATCCACAGCCTGATCTTTGGAGCTATCTTCGGCTCTATAGCGCATACCTGATTCACGCTCCTGCGACATCTCTTCTCCTCCTCTGTGGCATGCTGCAGTCACGTCTGCAGCGTGATGATACCTCACCTGCTGTGATCTCTGCAATGTGAGCATGTCACCACACTTCAGGGCAGGGAGGTCATTGAGCTCTATTGACCCCAGAAATGTCGGAGCACTCAAGGATTAATTTATATTCCAGTCTTAAAGATGCAAATTGAAATGACTGCGGCACCTCCCCTCCCTCCTCCAAAAACACGCCAGATTTGCTAACGAATTTGGCAGAGTGAGGAATGTTTTAAAAAATATATTTTTTTAAATCTTGATCCTAGCACCACTTCCTGGAAACAGACCTCGGGTGCCTAGTGGCAAATACGGCCCTGCTCATAGAGCAATAGTTTCACCAAACAGGACATATAATCAATAAATCTTACCAGAAAAACAGCCATAACCAATATAGGATAACAATGAATGCCCTAGCAGGATGCAGCATGCCTCTGTTATAAAGGTGGGGGTAGCACAGAAGCAAGATGCCGATGGCACAGCCACTCACAACCTACCAAAAATGAAGGGGGTGGCTGCTAGCATTAGACATGCATCCTGATGAAGCGTGCATAAGCCGCCAGTCACACAGATACATGCAGTATCTGGTATGTAACCTATTCATACTATTAGATCAAACGGGCTGTCCGGCACTATATACCGTAAATGCATCTCAGGACAGGCTCACTAGTTCACCCAACCTAAATTTTTAAAAGGCCAGCTTCTTCCTGCAAAAAATGGAAAATGTGAAAAATTTTCAATAAACTGATATAAGATAATGTGAGGTATTGGCTCATAACTTTGCCTAAAATAAACAAGCTCACAACCCATGTGTCAAGTGTCCTCCTCATGCTTGTGAGTTTGTTTATTCAGTGAATTTCTTATGCTACCAGCCACCCCCTCCATTTTTGGCAGGTTGTGAGTGGCTGTGCCATCAGAATCTTGCTTTTGTGCTGCCCCCACCTTTATAATGGAGAACTGCTGCATCCTGCTAGTGCATTCATTGTTATCCTGTACTGGCTATGGCTGTTTTTTTACTAATTTTTGTGTGTGTGGTTTTTTTTTTTTAATCAAAATAATGTCACTAAGTGCCCTTTTTATTTTTATGCACTATAGCATTTTACTTTATTTATTTTAGGGTATTTGCTCATTTTTTCCTTTTTTTTTCTATAGTGTGATATAAGCATAGGTTGTATAGGAAAGAGCTCTATACATAAACAAGCTTAGACAGTGTGGGCCTATGAGATAGAAGCACAGCTTGAAAACATATCGGTACAGAAAAGATAGTAATGAAACAGGAGGTCCACCTAGCTATGTCATTTTTAAAAGATCGTATGTCAGTGAGAAGAAGGAGGTTGACCTTTACCTAAGTCACAGTAACAGATTTATGTGAATGTAAAAAAGGATTATTGAAGTCAGGCTCATTCTACATGTGACATGGAGTGTGCCTAGAAGATTTAAGTCAATCTGTCAATGTGGAAGGAAGTGACATTAGAAGAGCCAGGGATTGTACTAATTAGTAGGTAATTGAGAACTCTCCTTTACCCCTTTTCTGGATAATTTAATTTGTAATGCATTGTAGCAGGATTTTCAGTGCTATAGATAAGTCTTATACTTTCTAAAGATGTTTTGTTTTACTATCTGCAGAAATTCAATCTAACTAAAATCACAAACCTATGTTATTATGAAAACCGTTTGATGCTCTTATTAATACTGCTTTGTATTAAAGAGGTTTTCCTGCAATCAAATGAGTCTTTGTTAAGTGAAAACTAGTTATCCACATGATAGGTTATAACTTGCTTATCATTGGGTTACCTACCTTCAGGACCCACACCAATTGAGAATTATTATCCCTGACCGAGAGCTGTTTCCTCAGTGAAAACATTCAGGTGGATAGATATAATTATTAGGGAAAAAAAACAATATAACTTTTATCCTTTTGTTATCCCAGACAACATGCTTAAAGAGGACCTGTCACCCCCCTGGTTTTCTCCAAACTGAAAGCATCACTGAATGCAGCGTGTCTGCTGCATTCAGGGAAGGGGTCTCACAATTTTCCACCCCCCTGTAAGCTGTAAAAACACTTTAGAAAGTGTAGAGATAATAAGGAGTCCAGAGGGACTTACTGATTAGGAAGTCCTCGCAGTTCCCGGGGGTCCTCCCCGCCTCCTGCCTCTCTGTGCCACCTCCTGCATGTGATGTCAGTGCCAAAGCCCGCCCTGCTCCAGATTATGCTGTATACATACAGCAGAGCAGGCTCTGATGCTGACATCACATGTTGGAGGCGGCACAAAGAGGCAGGAGGCGGCACAGAGAGGAAGAAGGCCGGAAGGACCCCCAGGAACAGCGAAGACTCCATAATCAGTGAGCGCCTCCGAACTCGTTATCTCTACACTTTATATAGTGTTTTCTACAGGTTACAGGGCAGGTAGAAACATGGGAGACCCCTTCCCTTAATGCAGCATACACGCTGCATTCAGTGGTGCTTTCAGTTTGGAAAGCACCAGGGGGGTGACAGGTCCTCACTAAACCAACTCAGAGATCTACAGCTATCGGCCATATCTAGCACAAGGGCCATACAAGTGTCGGTGTGTGCAGAATATTATGTAAAAATTTGTCAAATCTCTGGTACCAACTGAGAGGTTTTATAGTTTTGGAGAATGGCAATGGTAGTTGTTCAGCTGTAATAACCATTACAATTCACAGTTGCTAAGTTGTTTCTTACACATTATTTAAAAGGGTTTTCCCATGAATAATGTTCATCAATAGATCTTGAAAAAATAATAATTTCCAAAATTGGATGTGTTTAAAGAAATGTTCCTGTGCTGAGATAATCTTATATACAGTGCCTACAAGTAGTATTCAACCCCCTGCAGATTTAGGTGGTTGACACATGCGGAATTAACTTGGCATTGTGACATTTGCACTGTAGATCAGCCTGGAAGTGGGAAATGCACTGCAGCCAAAAAGATTTTTTAATTTTTTTTTTTTTTTTTTTAAAGCGTTAAAAGTTAATTCAGAGGGTCATTTATTATTCAACCCCTCAAACCACCAGCATTCTGTTTGGTCCCCCTAAAGTATTAAGAAGTAGTTCAGGCACAAAGAACAATGAGCTTCACATGTGTGGATTAATTATCTCTTTTGCCAGCCTTTTCTGACTATTTAGGACCCTCCCCAAACTTGTGAACAGCACTCATACATGGTCAACATGGGAAAGACAAAGGAGCATTCCAAGGCCATCAGAGACAAGATCGTGGAGGGTCACAAGGCTGGCAAGGGGTACAAAACCCTTTCCAAGGAGTTGGGCCTACCTGTCTCCACTGTTGGGAGCATCATCCGGAAGTGGAAGGCTTATGGAACTACTGTTAGCCTTCCACGGCCTGGACAGCCTTTGAAAGTTTCCTCCCGTGCCGAGGCCAGGCTTGTCCGAAGAGTCAAGGCTAACCCAAGGACAACAAGGAAGGAGCTCCGGGAAGATCTCATGGCAGTGGGGACATTGGTTTCAGTCAATACCATAAGTAACGTACTCCACCGCAATGGTCTCCGTTCCAGACGAGCCCGTAAGGTACCTTTACTTTCAAAGCATCATGTTAAGGCTCGTCTACAGTTTGCTCATGATCACTTGGAGGACTCTGAGACAGACTGGTTCAAGGTTCTATGGTCTGATGAGACCAAGATCGAGATCTTTGGTGCCAACCACACACGTGACGTTTGGAGACTGGATGGCACTGCATACGACCCCAAGAATACCATCCCTACAGTCAAGCATGGTGGTGGCAGCATCATGCTGTGGGGCTGTTTCTCAGCCAAGGGGCCTGGCCATCTGGTCCGCATCCATGGGAAGATGGATAGCATGGCCTACCTGGAGATTTTGGCCAAGAACCTCCGCTCCTCCATCACGGATCTTAAGATGGGTCGTAATTTCATCTTCCAACAAGACAACGACCCAAAGCACACAGCCAAGAAAACCAAGGCCTGGTTCAAGAGGGAAAAAATCAAGGTGATGGAGTGGCCTAGTCAGTCTCCTGACCTTAACACAATTGAAAACTTGTGGAAGGAGCTCAAGATTAAAGTCCACATGAGACACCCAAAGAACCTAGATAACTTGGAGAAGATCTGCATGGAGGAGTGGGCCAAGATAACTCCAGAGACCTGTGCCGGCCTGATCAGGTCTTATAAAAGACGATTATTAGCTGTAATTGCAAACAAGGGTTATTCCACAAAATATTAAACCTAGGGGTTGAATAATAATTGACCCACACTTTTATGTTTAAAATTTATTAAAATTCAACTGAGCAACATAACTTTTTGGTTTGTAAGATTTATGCTTCTGTTAATAAATCCTACTCTCGTTTACAGTTTGAAGGCTCTAACTTATTTGCATCTTATCAAACCACCTAAATCTGCAGGGGGTTGAATACTACTTGTAGGCACTGTATCTGTCCCTGCTATGTACTGTGTAATGACTGTATCTGACCTTACAGGAACATGGTCTAATCATACCACATCTCCTGTGCTGAGATAATCTTATATATGTGTGTCCCTGCTATGTACTGTGCAATGACTGTGCCTGACCTTACAGGAACATGGTCTAATCATACCACATCTCCTGTGCTGAGATAATCTTATATATGTGTGTCCCTGCTATGTACTGTGCAATGACTGTGCCTGACCGTTCAGGAACATGGTCTGATCATACCACATCTCCTGTGCTGAGATAATCTTATAAATATGTCCCTGCTATGTTCTGTGTAATGGCTGTGTCTGACATTAAAGGAACATGGTCTGATCATACCATATCTCCTGGGTAGAGGAGAAGGTAAAAAAGTATATAGAGATTACAGCATTGCATCGCAAATAATTCTTCTTTCAGTTAAAACATTTTTTTAAACAGGCTGGGAAATGTTTTTTCTCACAAGAAGAGTCAGCTGAGATCCCATGTTGTGCTATCTGTATTCTCTCTTTTGCCTCCTCCCCTGTCCAGGAGATGTGGTACAATCAGACCATCTTTCTGCACAAACACAGCCATTACACAGCACATAGCAGGAACTCATATATAAGGTTATCTCAGCACAGGAACATTTTTATTAAAGACATCATTATTCTAAGATGTATTGATTAAAATCAACTTTAAAATTAACTTTCTGGGAAAACCCCTTTAGGCTAGGTTCACACATAGTGCTTTTTTGCACGGGTGCTTTTTGCAGTGTTTTGCACCCACGCAAAAAAAGCCCAGTAAAAAAAGGCGGTGCATTCACACGCCACAATTTTTTACGGGCCTACTTCTCAAGTGATGTCACAGAGGGGAGGAAGAATCCTGGTTCCTCCTCCCCTGTGTGACATCTGTCACAGCCCCTTTTGATTTTGCAGTGTATTATACACTGTGAAATCAAGTGTAAAACTAAGCCAAATGTATTAAAAATAATAAAGAATGAATACTTACCTTCCAACGTGTGTTCGGGAGCAGCCGCACGTATCGACCTGCCAGGACCTTCCAAGATTGCTGATTGGCCGCTCACGGTCATGTGATATGTACGTCATAGGACGTCACATATCACATGACCGCGAGCGGGCCAATCAGTGATCTCTGGTACTGGAAGCTCGGTACCTCAAGAGGATCTCTCAGCTCCCAGCTCCCGAACACCTGGCGGAGAGGTACTCTAAGTATTCATTCTTTATTATTTTTAATACATTTGGCTTACTTTTACATTTGATTTCAATATAATACACTGCAAAATCAAAAGGGGGCTGTGACAGATGTCACACAGGGGAGGAGGAACAGGATTTCTCCTCCCCTGTGTGACATAGGCACCGGCGTATTCCCGCTGGAATTGCGCATTGTCTGAATGGCGATGCGTAATTTCAGCGGAAATAATGGGCAAAATATGGGAGCAGGCGCAGGAGCGTAAAGAATTGACATGTCAATTCTTATTACGCCTGCGCTTTCTCCCATAAAAGCGCTGTATATATTTACGCACTTTCTGAACGGCAAAGTGAATTTCACATTCATTTTGCCGGCAGACACCGAGGCACATTGCGTATTTATGAAAAGCGTGCACAAAAAAGTGCGCAAAAATGCGCAATGTGTGAACGTAGCCTTAATGTTTACAGTAGAATCATCGTTTCACTTTTAATCTCAGGCAGCAAAAACAAACACTCGATGATGTGAATGTGATCTATTAACGCATACCTATAGAATATCAAATTGAACAGAAATGAAAAAAGTGAACAGAAATGAAAAAATATGTTTCTCCAGACTACTTATATTATTTTGTATTTAGACTAAGTTACTTTCTTGACTTACGCACTCTAGTTTGTCAGATTTCAGAGCTCACCTAATGCTTTAATGTTTCTGCCATCTGTTAAGGATAAGGTGGTAAAGCCTTCAGAGGATCCCATAAATCTTCCTGACAGTTATTCATCCTTTAAAGATGAGACAGCTTTAAAACTTAGGAAGATTGCTAACTGTACCTCAGACCAAGTTTCCAAGTAAGAGTTTTCCTTATATTGCTTTGCTGCTTTCTTAGAAACCCTTAGAAGATTCCTTACTGTGATTTATATAATGTGCAAGAATTGTTTGATTTGTTATAATTTCCTCTATATTCTATTTCCTTTTGGCCAACCAAGTATTTTAACTATGAATTATGAATTTCCTTCAGAAATTGCACATGTAATGATATTCATAAACACCACGGTAAAACTAACATGGATTTTACTGATAGGTAGTCATACAGCACAAAATGTTCAACTCAAACACAGCACCTTGTACAAGACATAACTTTAATAAAAATCATACTTTTAACATCTAAATCAATTGCAGCATTTGTCAAAAATCATTCTTTATTTATATATGCTGATTAGTGATTGGTGCCCCCTTGGTGTAGCCAAGAATTTCCCAGAATTTCCCAGCTTTCCATCTATCTCCAATCTCTCTTCCTTGCTTGAGAGATTTACAGAAGAAAGAGGAGGGCAGAGTTAGATAGAAAACAAATAGTTGGGAGGGTGCATTGAACTGCTGAGCCACACTAAGGCTGGGTTCACATTTGCAGATGCCTCCGCAGCGTTCTGCAGAGGACAACTGCAAGCCTCTGCAGGAAGACAGCAGCCCTATCCTTTATAATGGGCCGCACGGTGTCTGTAGATGCTTGCAGACCGCCGTGCGCTCCCATTGTCCGCCATGAGTGATCTGTGCGCATGCGGGAACGCGACCCGGTCGGGTTTTCGGTGCGGACGGGAGTGTGTGATCTGTGTGCATGCCTCCGCATGCGCACAGATCACTTTAAACCGTGGTTGTAAAGCACTGTTGCACTTTATCCTGCACCTTAATAAAATTGAATTTGTATTAATATTCATGAGTTGTGTCGCAAAAGTTTGTTGTTGATGAAACCATGTTATTAGTATATTTGAATGAAGAATTATTTTTGGCAAACAGGGCAATAGATTTGGAAATGTCCCAACATTGGATGTAACGATATTTTGGAGGACATTTCCACAAATGGACATATTGGTATAATGCGGGCACATTAGCTGCACAAGCATGATCACCACTCAGCTTAACTAACAGTGCTTTAACAAACAGGGCAGGTGCCAGTACCACCACTGTTTGTTCTGGTTGTTAAAACCTCTAAACTCCTTGACCAATACCGATTGCAGCATTTAGAAGGTTGTGAGTGGTAGGAGACTCCACCACTCACCCCATCGACACCTCTGAGCCATGATCTCAGGGAGCAATGGTTGCATTGAAATTAATGTACTCAATGTCTAGCAAATACAGTTAACTAGATACTTTATGTAGATGCCGGGCACCGCTCGCTGTCCTCAATCTCCCCTCCGCAGGCCTTGCTCCAGGCTGGAGCTCACACTGCTGCTGATATTCCTCTAGCTCCTGTCAGCGTCCTAGTCACGTGTGGTGCACTTCCAGGTTATAGAGTGTATCTTGTGATATTCAGCAGAACAGATAGATGGCAGCACTCACCGGTCTCCAGGATCAATCCTTTATTTCAGATAAATTACATTAAAACAGCATAAATGCATGTTCAGGGGTGCAGGGGGAGGATGGTTATTCCCCTTTTTATAGGGGAATAACCATCCTCCCCCCTGCACCCCTGAACATGCATTTATGCTGTTTTAATGTAATTTATCTGAAGTAAAGGACTGATCCTGGAGACCGGTGAGTGCTGCCATCTATCTGTTCTACTGAATATTACAGTTAACTTAGACCTTGCCATAAGCAGGGTCTAACAGGTGTTCTGTCAGTGTAAGACTGACAGGTCTAATGTATTGCAATACATTTGCACTACAGTGCATTAGGCCAGAGATCAGACAAGTAAAAGTTAAAATTCCATAGAGGGATAAATAAAAAAAATGCACATAATTTTATATTGCCACAAACAGAACAAGCTAAAACTATCACACTTCTTAACCCAATATTGAACAAGCCCTCACAAAAAAATACAGCTTTTAAAATATGGTGTTGTAAATAGTTTGTTTTGTAAAAAATGTTTTTTTAACGCGTGATAGTACTAAAACTTAACAAATTATAGATATCTTTTATCACCTTAAACATAATGACCAGAAGAATAAACATGTCTTATCATTTATACCGCTCACTGAATGTCAGAAAATAAATAAATAAAACCATATATGGAGTATCTGCGTACACAGAATTAATTGATCAAGCAAATGAGGGGTCCATTTATTCCTGTTACCGTTGTAAAACTGATACATTTAAAGCTAAAGCAACATTTTTGTAGAAAAGTTTAATATTTAGTTGTTGCATCCTATATTATAAAATTCTTTAATGCACCAGTGGATCCTATATGCTCACCACACCTTTAGTTAAATTCCTTGAGGGGGTATAGTTTCTAAAAAAGGGTCAGGGAATTTCTCCTGTTTTGCCACCTTGCGTCCTCTGCAAATGCAACAAAGCCTTTGCAATCTCTTCCAGACAAATTTTCCATTCAAAAATCAAATAGTGCTTCTTCTCTTCCGAGCTCTTCCGTTGGACCAGTCAGTAGATTCTGACCACATATGGGGTATTATCGCACTCAGAAGAAATTGTACACAATAAGTGGACTCCATTCTCTCCTTTCATCATTGTAACTGTCAGGTCTGGTGGTTCTGCACTTGAGTGGGTATATTCCACTCCTGGGCGTGCTGTGGCTCCCTGTCGGGTCGCCTGTCACTGCCCACATGAACAGGGGCATCACCTTTGGGGCGCAGAGCTTGCACTAGTGCTCATTCTGATCGGGTAGGTTATTTCTATAGATGTACTCCAGGTGTTGCCGGGAGATGGGACTTCGCTGCTCTATTTGATGGTGCCACTCAGGGACCCCTGGTGTTAGCTGTTACCAGAGAATAGATGATATTGTATCTGCTGGGACAGTCAGATGGTGAGAGGTTCCCTCCACTTTGCTCACCTCCTGAGGTTCTGTGGGCAGAGGGTGGGGAGTAGGTGATTCCGCAGCAGGTCACGTGACTGCAATTTTAAACCTGCCACATGCTTTCCTTAGTTGCTTATTATTCAGTTATGTTGAGTGTTTAGGGCAGTGCTTATCTTTAATTTACTGCTGTGGTTCAGCTTTCTCTTTTGTTTTTTGTTTTTTTTTGCATTGTACTTTTTTTGTGTTTTGACCTGTCTGATGCCATGTGATCACCAGCCACCATGCTGTTCACCACCTGAAAGGGGTTCCACCAAATCCCCTCCTCACGAACATTGGCAGGGCCTCCTCAGACATGTGGTGGAGATATTCGGACAGTCGGTTGGAAATAGCATACTGTGCCCCTTGGGAAAGATCCTCATTACTTCATATGTCCCTGTCGGGCTTGCCGGCACATATAAAATCCTCAGCAGTCTTCCAGGACACAATTATGTCATGGAAGGCTGTCAGGAAAAAATGCGGCTTATTCTGGAAGGTTTCCAAATACCTTGTCCCATGGGCCTTTCCAGATTTTCCGTTGGGACGAGAGAATTCCCTGTTCACTGAGTGGAGACAGAAAGGGATATACAAGATGGGTGACTTGATGCAAATGACGGAGGGTAGGTGGATGACAAGAGACGAGGTGCTGGAAACCTATGATATGGGAGATATGCAGGGACTCCAATACCTCCAATTGAAACACCACATCATGACAAATCTTAGAGACCTTTCTGGTGAGGTTAGACGAAACCCCTGGGATAGGCTTATAGCACTGGATACTTCCCAACTCACGATATCGGTGATCTATGGATCACTGAGAGAAACATTACTGCCCAGAGGAGCACCGACACCTTTTACAAGGTGGCGTTGGTCCCTGGATCGTGAGATGGTGGAAGAAAGTACCTTGGCGGGATGGAACAAAATAAGGCACAATGTACTGAACGAACAGTGGCGTGACACCTAGTTCCGCATTATGCATGGCCTAATTTATGGCTTTAACCTCCCACCATCAGCAACCAACCCGGATAGAAAAACTAGCTGTCCTAAATGTGTCCAAGACAAGACGGTCCACGGTCTTTGGAGCTGCCCGGGGGTCCAGGAATTCTGGTACATGATCAGTGAACTTTGTACACGAGTGAGCAATTGCACTTTTGAATTAGACCCTAGAATATGAATCTTCCAGGATTTAGAGACGTCTCATGGTAGGGGTGCGGGACTGAAGTTGGTTCATGTATTAATATTGCTGGCAAAGCGAATGCTACTTGCATACTGGCTTAGAGAAGATTTGCCGGGGAAAACAGAGGTGGTGATGGGATTAAAAAAGGCTTTAGAGGTGGACAGGAGAGAGGTCCTTAGGGATAAAGAAACCATGATCAATGCGTTTATGGGGAAATGGAGAGAATTTAGAGTCCTAAATGTCCCACGAGGAGATACGACAGATAATGGACCCGTTTAGAGGGACTTCATGGTATTTATTAGAAGACATTGGGGGTTCCTTGGGAAAATTGAGCTTGTAAATGGAATTGTTATTTTACTGATATGCTAACTTCGATATGAGATAATTGAAATACTGTGTTCGAACATACAATAGAAATATGACGTTTTGGGTAGCACACTTTATATAGAAGTTTATATCCTGTTAATATAAATACAAGTACATATGATGTTCAATATATAATACTTTGTTATTGAAAATACTGAATAAAAATGAAGTTTGAAAAAAAAAAAAAACATTGGCAGGCGGTTGAAGAGTATCCCCAGCCCTCAATGGTGTATGGCAGTGCAACGGCTTAAACCAAATGTGACCATCACGTTGCACTTGCTGGCGTACAGCTGGTCGTATCCCATCACCTAGCTTTACATTAACCTTGGAAAATTTGAGATATTTTGGGTTAAAGCAACATTTTTGTATACAAAAGTGTGCAGTTTTTACAGCCCAGTGTTATAAAATGTCTCAAAATGCATTTAAAATGTTCACTACCTAGATAAATTATTTGAGGAAACTGGAACGTTTTCAAAATGGAGTTACTTGTTGGTCGTTTCTGCTATTTTGACACATCAAGGACTCACAAAAATTTGACATGACATCTACAATCTATTTAACCCAAAATTGCATTGAGAAGTCAAATGGTGTTATTTCCCTTTCTCCCCCTGCAGTGTGCACAAACCACAGTTTCAGACAACATGTGGGGTATTGGGGAACTCAGGAGAAAATAGATCCCTCCATGCATTGTACAATTTCTCCTGTTAACCCCTCGGTGTATCTCACAAAGCGAGTTCACTTGTGGGTGTTTCTGCTGTTTTGGCACCTCAAGGGCTTTGCAAATATGTGATAAAAATCAAATTGCATTCCTTTAATTCCAAGCCCTGTGGTCTGCCCAAACAGTATTTTCTAACCAGGGGGTATCAATGTACTCAAGAGAAAATACACAATAAATTGCCATTTTTTTTTTTAATTTTACCCTTATGAAAAAGAAAAAGTTGGGGCAGAAGCAGCATATTAGTAAAAACAATTACATTTTTGTTTTATTTAATTTCACCTTGTTGTCTATAATTCCTGTAAATCACCTGAAGGATTAAAACTAAATTTCTGAATGCGATTTTAAATACTTTTGAGGGATACCGTTTTTAAAATGGGGCCTTGTTTGCAAGTTTTCTGACATTAGTGCCTCAAAGTTATTTTCAAATTGAAATGCTCTCTACAGAATGCTATTATAAATTTCATTGAAATATTGAAATGATAAAAAATGTTTTCCAAAATTGGGACCCTTTTAATATTTGAACCCCCCAAATAGGTATTTTTCAAAATATGATGCTGATGTAAAGTAGACCTGTGGTAAATGTTATGTATTAATTATTTTGTGTGGTATAACTACCTGTTTTAAGTAAATTAAAAGAGAAAGGAAGCGCACATAGAGTAGTACCGCTATTATACAGGTCCCTCAAACCCCAAATGGTTAAACTCACCTGATGTAGTTGTAAGTGTCACAACTACAATAAAAGCACACAGAAGGTCGCTGCAGGCTCCCAGCTGAGAACTGAAGAATCCAGATAAGAGTAAAAAGAGCTAGGATCAAATGCCGCGCTGATCACAAAGATAAACACAGAGTTAATCACACACTCTGTTTATTTTGCCTACATGTGTTTCATGGCTCATAGGCCACTTCCTCAGGGCATCCAAGGGCCACTGAGGAAGTGGCCTATGAGCCATGAAACACGTGTAGGCAAAATAAACAGAGTGTGTGATTAACTCTGTGTTTATCTTTGTGGTCAGCGCGGTATTTGATCCCAGCTCTTTTTACTCTTATCTGGATACCTGTTTTAAGGGCATACAAATTAAAAATTTGAAAGCTTCAAAGTTTTTGTCAAATTTTTGTGACTAAGCTACTGGTAATGTTTTAATATTGACTTTCAGAGAACCATCAACTTTATTCACGGCAGACTTCAGAGATGAAGAAAACCCTATATCAGATGTTGACAATGGTGAGTTGAGAATTACAAAGTCAATTTATTTTTATTATTGATCAACAACTATGTTCTCAATCAACCCAAAAGACTCATAAATATCAAAGCTTAATATTTTTAGAAGTTGGAGTGTTTTTTTTTTAGATTTGGCTATCTTAGGAGGATATCTGTGGAAATAACTATTACTGTGCAGAATTAGTAGGCAACTTAATAAAAAACAAATATATTCCCATCTCACTTGTTTATTTTCACCAGGTAAACGAATATAACTGCACAAAATTTAGAAAAAAAACATTTCTGAAAAATTAGTGACCAATATAGCCACCTTTCTTTATGATGACACTCAAAAGCCTTCCATCCATAGATTCTGTCAGTTGCTTGATCTGTTTTTGATCAACATTGTGTGCAGCAGCCACCACAGCCTCCCAGACACTGTTCCGAGAGGTGTACTATTTTCCCTCCCGGTAGATCTCACATTTTAGGAGGGACCACAGGTTCTCTATGGGGTTCAGATCAGGTGAACAAGGGGGCCATGTCATTATTTTTTCGTCTTTTAGACCTTTACTGGCCAGCCACGCTGTGAAGTAGTTGCATGCATGTGATGGTTGCATTTTCCTGCATGAAAATCATGTTTTTCTTGATTAATACCAATTTCTTCCTGTACCACTGTTTCAAGAAGTTGGCTTCCAGAAACTGGCAGTAGGTCCGGGAGTTGAGCTTCACTCCATCCTCAACCCGAAAAGGTCCCACAAGTTCACCTTTGATGATACCAGCCCATACTAGTACCCCACCTCCACTTTGCTGGCATCTGAGTCGGAGTGAAGCTCTCTGCCCTTTACTGATCCAGCCTCTGGCCCATCCATTTGGCCCATCAAGAGTCTCTCTTATTTCATCAGTTCATAAAATCTTTGAAAAATCAGTCTTAAGATATTTCTTGGCCCTGTCTTGACATTTTATCTTATGTTTCTTGTTCAAAGGTGGTCGTTTTTCAGCTTTCCTTACCTTGGCCATGTCCCATAAACTTCACTCCATCCTCAACCCGAAAAGGTCCCAAAAGTTCATCTTTGATGATACCAGCCCATACCAGTACCCCACCTCCACCTTGCTGGCGTCTGAGTTGGAGTGGAGCTCTCTGCCCTTTACTGATCCAGCCTCTAGCCCATCCATCAAGAGTCTCTCTCATTTCATCAGTTCATAAAATCTTTGAAAAATCAGTCTTAAAATATTTCTTGGCCCAGTATTGAAATTTTATCTTATGTTTCTTGTTCAAAGGTGGTCGTTTTTCAGCCTTCCTTACCTTGACCATGTCCCGGAGTATAGCACACCTTGTGCTTTTTGATACTCCAGTAACGTTGCAGCTCTGAAATATGGCAAAACTGGTGGCAAATGGCAACTTGGCAGCTTCACGCTTGATTTTCCTCAATTCATGGGCAGTTATATTGCACCTTTTTTGCCCAACACGCTTCTTGCGACCCTGTTGGCTGTTTGCCATGAAATGTTTGCAAGACATCTCACAATTTTTTACTTTTTAGAACCCATCAAATCACTCTTCTGACCCATTTTGCCTAATGAAAGGCATTTGACAAATAATTAAGCACACCTTATATAGGTGTTGATGTCATTACACCACACCCCTTCTCATTACAGAGACGCACATCACCTGATTTACTTAATTGGTAGTTGGCTCTCAAGCCTATACATCTTGGAGGACAACATGTATAAAAAGTATCATGTGATCAAAATACTCATTTGCCTAATAATTCTGCACACAGTGTACAATCACCTTAAGGAGAAAAATGTTGATAGGCATCACCTTGGATTTAATTGTTTTGACCAGTAATTCAAAACTCTCCATACTTAGTGTATACTTATCTTTTAACTGAGGTTTCTGATGCTTTTGCCTCTTAGCATGACACACAGGGCCATTAATGTGGTTATACAGGACTTTTTTTGAGGATAAAAACCTACTAGCAAGTAGTTGCTAACTACCTTCCTGTTCTGCCCTGTGACAATCTCTTCTGGCTCAGAGTGGTCACGGACTGGTTATGACTAACTGTTGGAAGCAAGCTGACAATTAGAATAATGTCGTCAGTGACACCCTGTAGATAGAAAGAGAAGGAATTTCTTTGTTGGTGTGATGTCAAAGGAAACAGGAGAGTCACCGCTTGGGCATGGTGAAATCGTCACAGGTCAGAACAGACAGGTAACGTGGTTCAGCATGACTCCCATGACAGGTTACTCTTAATTATCAAAACAAGTCTTCATTCAAAGGAAGTTAATATTTGTGTCTTGTGTCTTTTCTGGTTACTATGCACCCTTAATTATGGCTATGCCCTTTTAGAAACCTCTGGATGTACTATTCTGTATTTCTTTTTACAAATCTTGTCTCCTTTCAGTGAAGCCATGGCATGCCTCTTCTCCTAAGAAACAGATCCCCTATCAAGAAGTTAAACCCAGCTCTCCAGTGCACTGCCTGCTAACCTCTGCAGCTAGTGATATCAATGTCAATGGAAATCATCATGACTTAGCTCTTGGTAATTTATTTTAATCAAAATTTGAATTGATTCCGTTTTATTCTGAAAATTATTAACCTTTTTATCCAGGTCTATAATGTCAGCAACTTGGAGATTCTAAATGCACCCAGTCAGTGGATGAAGTGGGAGAACTAGCACATAGAGAAAGAGATGTGTAAGCACCACCTATACAATATATAGTAGGTCCACAGACCAATACAGCAAACAAAATGTATGTTACAGTACACAATAGATGGAGCTTGTGCACACTAAACAAAAATAGACACAAATGTGTAATTGAATAAACAAAAACATAAAATATATTCAATATAGCAGATCATAAAACATTAAAAGTGTTTACTAAAAGCACATAAGAAAGTATAAAATCTGCCAAGGCACCTTGATAAGTAACTAGGTCAAGCTCCCTACCACAATAAGTCAAATTGCAAACTCCCAGTAAAGTAAACAATGTTATATATTTCATATCATAAAAAGTGTCCTTGTGCAAAAATTGTTCTATATACATGAATGTCTTAGTACAGACCTGCCAGCCTGCAAAGTAGCAGACACCAGGGTGCGTTACTAGCTTGAATACTATAGCCAAAGTAAGCAATATCTAAATACTTTTAAATAATTGTAAATGAAAAAAAAATTGTAAAAAAGAAGGATAGGGGTAAGCATGAGTAAGTGACACCCACTATGACATCCCTTTTCCTTGGTATGGTATTCAATTTGGTCCTTTGTGTTCAATATATTTTTATTGAGGAAAAGAAAACCAAAGTAAATTTCACATCTCTTCTCTAAATCAAGTTAGCTATAGTACTCTGTAATCTATAGAACATAGGTATATGACAATTAGGCCAACATGGCAGATTTCCCGTCTAGTTATCAGATTATTCAGAAGGTTTTAAGACAATTTTATAGCATAAAACAGTAGAAGTATATAAAGAAAGAGAAATAATAAAGAAAAATAAGTCTAGAAGAGGAAAACAGAATACCATTGTGTATAGTTAGACATCTATTACTTAACAATGAGCGGGTATTCTTCCGGGAGACCGGATAAGTCTAAAACAACTACCATCATGTCGTGGGTAGGAAAGTACAAGGTAGGGCGTCAATCACTCTGAAATTAACCGAGTATACCGCTGCTCTCGAGGATTTCCCCTCAGGCCAGGACAAGGGGGGAAAGGATTGGGAAATAAAGGGGAAATGTCAGGGAGGGAGTAAGAGTTGGGGAAGAAATTATGGGATAGATAACCTGTCCAGAAGAGCTCGCAGGTAGCAGATCCACATCAGAGGACTCAACTTGCAGTCTAAAATGCTTCACTAAAATCTCGGGAGTCCCTAAATAGAATCCATGGACTCCAAGTTCTGAGGTAGCGGTCCCTGCTATCCGTGACTTCAGCCGTGAGTTCTTCCATGCGGCGCAATTTATTCATCTCCTCAAGCCAGTCAGTCATGGGAGGGGAATGAGTTGTTTTCCAGTACCTAGGTATTACAGTCCGAGCAGCAGTCAAGAAAAATCTAAGGAGGTCTGTTTTTTGGGTTTTAAAAGATCCCAGGAGCAGTGAGAGAAGCGCCACCTCTGGTGCCAGTACCTCTGCCTGTCCACATACTTTGCTATACAATCTAAAGACCGAGCGCCAAATCGGCTTTATGCCCTCACATTCCCACCAAATGTGGGTCATTGGTCCTCCCGGGCTCCCGCATCTCCAACAACAATCCGCTATAGAGGGGAATGCAGCGTGCAAGGTGGAGGGGCACCGGTACCAACAGGCTAGGATTTTGTAATTTCTCTCTTGAGCTAAGCAAGCCATAGAGAGTTTATGGGTGAATGTGCAGATCTTACCCCAGTCATCCTCCGCAAATTCGTCACCCAGCTCCCTCTCCCATCTAGCTATGTAATGGGGTCTGTCATCATCTCTTTGTCCATTAAGGAGGGTGTAACAGGTCGAGATCGTGTGTACTGGTGGGGAGTCCAAGAGGAACAATTTCTCGAAGTCAGTCGGAGGGGACGAGAAGTCTATCTCCAACTTATACTTGGTAAAGTAGGATCTAAGTTGTGCATATTCCATCCAAGCCCTTCCAATGTTTACTCCAGCCAAAGAGCTCAACGGTCCAAGCCTACCGCCATGAAAGGCCTGCATCACACGGGGACGCTCCTCACAACTCCACTTTAGAAAAGATTTTGCATGCACCGCCGGGGGGAAGGAAGGGTTATGGAACAGGGGAGTAAGTGGTCCCTGTCTCTGCACAAGCTTACCCTTTCTTGTCAGGGTATCCCAATGTCTCAAGGCCATTCCCATAAAAGAATCCGTCAGGGCCAGCTTCGGCCAATTTGGTCCTTTGATATTCTTTATCTCTATTATATTTTTTATATTCTATTACCCATTTTAATGTTCTGCTTAATTATTATTTTTTTTTCAACTATAAGTTTTTATTGGGTTTTTTATAATACAGAGAAAAGGAATAAACCATCAAATGAATTGCATTAATACAGGAACATTAGGGAGGAATGTCAAGTGACTTAGGTTATGGTATTTTTAGGTGAAACCCCTGGGGGTTTTGTGTCCATATCGTCAAATGTTTCTTATGTCCTTGGTGGTAGCGATCCACCATTACCAAGGAGTCAGTATGATCTGGTACACTTCCCATAAAGGGACATCCAGGTGCGCAGGGTCACCTATAATGCTCATCTCCCTTGAACAATAGATAGTAACAAATAGGTAATACTTAGACAAATATCCAAGAAAACCAAGAGGGATAGAAAAAGGATCGAACAGGGAGGTGGGGGGATAGGGAGGGATATAAAGAAGGGGGGGGGGGAGAGAGAGGAGGAGTAGGGGAGGGAAGGATAGGGGAGTGAGACCTCCCAGGACCAGGGAGAATGTCTCAACATTAAATACCCTCCTGAGCAGCGAAGTAATCCCACGGGGCCCAGACCTGATTGAACTGGTCTACTCTGGCTGCCAACAGGGCTGTCAGGTACTCCATCCTCCTGATATCTGACAACCTAGTGATCAAATCCTTGAGGGAAGGTGGCTCTAATCTCCTCCAAAAGAGGGCGATCAAGCATCTAGCTGCAGTGAGAATATGCAAGAGAAGCTTAGACGCCAGTTTGCCCACCCGTCCAGTGTGTGCATTGAGAAGGTATACCAGTGGATCCGGTTCCATGTCAACAAACAGAACCTTTATAATAAGATCCCTAACAGATCTCCAGAATCCCTCAATCTTGGACAAGACCAAAAGATATGAAGCAGGTCGCCCACATCTCGGCTGCATCTCCAACAAGTGTCAGGTAAAAGTGGGTTTAATTTATGGAGGAATTCAGGGGTGTGATACCAAAACATCATGAGCTTATATTGATTTTCCTTGTAAAGCGTGCATATGGAGGTTTTGGATGCTCTGTCCCAAATATATTGCCAGGTCTGGGGGGAGATCTGTCTGCCCAAAAGGGCTTCCCATTTCTTCATGTATGAGAAACTCTCCCGCTCTCCACTGCCCAGGACAGCGAGGAGTTGGTAGATCTCTGAAATCAGACCCTTAGTGCTTGTTCCCCTCCTGCATATTTTTTCGAATTCTGATGGGACTGATACCCCCGAGGTGCCATATAAGGATGTGGCGAAGTCCCGAATTTGGAGGTATTGATAGAAAGCTCTATTAGTTAGAGGTGGGATAGTTTTCAAGCACTCAAAGGATTGGATCCCCATAGTCCTTTTATCGACAATGTCCGCAAACCTAAAAAGGCCCGCGGACAGCCACGGGTGGACCATGGCTGGTTCCAGCCCCCCCGGTAGCAGGGGGTGATATATAAATGAGATCATTGGTGACGATGGGGAGGCCAGGGCAAATCTCCTTTGACAATGCTTCCAAACCTCCCAGGTCACCTGCATTGGACCTAGTAAAGGGGTTTGTGGAACCTCCTGGGCGGGTGGCCATAATAAAGAGTTGGGATGGACGGGTGCCAGCCACAGTTTTTCAATTTCCGTCCATTTGTTGTATGCCCAGAAAGCTGACCAAGATGGGATTCTTCGGAGGTGTGAGGCCCAATAGTACCTCACTATATCTGGAACTGAGAGGCCGCCTCGAGATCTGTGGGTTGTCATAATGTCCTTGGCTATTCTATGTCTCTTATTATTCCACACAAATCTCATGATGGCCGTCTGGAGAGATCTAAGATCCCCCAGAGGGACCGTCACTGGTAAGGTCTCGAAGTAGTATAGAAGCTTAGGGACCAGCGTCATTTTCAACGCGGCAACCCTACCCAGCCAAGACAAAGACAGTGGTGCCCATTTAAAGAGGAGGGCCCTCAGCTCCTTAAAGAGCGGGGGGAAATTATGTTTATAGAGAGTACCAAAGGAGGCCGAAATATTGACCCCCAGGTACTTTATAGTGTCCATCTTCCACCTGAATTTAAAATTCAGGGTCAGATAGTCCAGTACATCAGGTGGAATGTTGATGGGTAGAGCTTCTGTCTTACTCCGATTTATCTTATAACCTGAGAAGGAACTGTATATTTTTAAAGAGGACATCAGATTAGGGAGGGAGACATGGAGGTTCGTCAAGGTGAGAAGGACATCATCAGCAAAAAGGGATATTTTAAATTCCTTCGTGCTGAGAGCCACTCCTGAGATATCTTTGTTGTTGCGGATGTCAGCGGCCAGCGGCTCAATGCACAGAGCAAAAAGGAGGGGGGAAAGCGGGCATCCCTGCCTTGTCCCATTAGAGATAGGGAAGGAGGGAGATGTAATAAAGGGAAGTTTAATGGACGCTGTGGGGAATCTATAGAGAGCTCTGATTGCACTGAGAAATCTTCCCGGAAGGCCAAAGGATTGAAGACATGCGAACATGAAGGACCAATCTAAGCGGTCAAAAGCCTTTTCGGCGTCCAGGCTTAAGGCTAGCATCTGTTGGCTCCGTCGGTTGACCACATCTATCAAGTCTATAACACGTCTTGTGTTATCTCCCCCTTGGTGGCAGGGTATAAACCCGACCTGGTCTTTGTGAACAACCTGAGGGAGCCAAGGAGCCAACCTGTTTGCTAAAATCTTAGCATAAATTTTTATGTCAGAGTTCAACAGTGCAATGGGCCTGTAGTTGGCGCAGTCCATAGGGTCCCTGGGAGGCTTAGGGATAAGTATGAGGTGGGAGTGTGACATGGAGGTGGGTACGCCCGCGCCGTCCATAAAGGAGTTAAACAAAGAGGTCATGTGAGGGAGGAGAGTTTTGGCAAAGGTTTTATAGTATAAGTATGTGAGGCCATCTGAGCCCGGGGATTTACCTTGGGGCAGGTCTGTTAAAGTCTCTTCTACTTCTTCGCACGTGATTGGTTGGTCTAGAGCCGCTAGAGCTTCCGCTGGGAGCTTAGGGAGATTAAGGTTCATTAGATAGGCCTCCATGTCTCTGCTCCTCCGAGAGACGTCCCCTCCTCCGGGATTGGGAAGATTGTAGAGACGTGTGTAGTAGGAGAGAAAAATATTTGAGATATTAGAGGGGTTGTAGTGGATCATACCATCAGTATCTCTGAGAGCCTGAGGACAAGCCCTAGAGGCACTCTCCTTTAGCCGACGTGCCAATAGGGAGTGGGCCTTATTCCCCCTTTCATAATATCTCTGCTTGGAGTAAAGGAGTAATTTTTCTATTTTTTTAATTGAGATATCTTTCAATTTTTCACGTAGGCACAGAATTTTACGCAGTACGGGAAGGGACGGACTGGTCACCAATTTAGCCTCTAGGGACTTCAGCTGGGAGGTCAGCGTACGACGCTGAGCCGCGTCGTCTCTTTTAATTCTGGTACCCTCTCTGATACAATGACCCCTCATCACCGCTTTATGGGCCTCCCAGAGTATAGACATCGATGAGACCGACATCTGGTTAAACTGGAAATATTCTTCTAAATGTTTATGTAATGAGGTCCTGGCAAGGGGGTCCTTCATCAGAAACTCATTCAAACGCCAGTGTCCGAAGGACCTTGGGGTCTGAACCTCCTTGAGGTCTAGAATCACAGGTGAGTGATCTGACCAAGTTATGGCCCCAATTTCAGACCTTTCCATTATATGAAGCAAAGCGCTACTTACAAAGAAGTAGTCGATCCTTGTGTGCGTCTGATGAGGGGCTGAGTAGTAAGAGAAGGATCCCTCTCCAGGATGATCCACCCTCCATGTGTCAAACAGGATCTCCCTCCTGATCAATTGCCTAAATTCTAGAGAGAGCCTCTGTAGGCCCTCGGAAGGGGGAAATCCCCTGACCGAATGGCGGTCTTGTGTGCATGAGAAGGGAGCATTGAAGTCCCCACCCAATAGTATGGGAGCCAGAGGAAGATCACGGAGAAGGGAGAAGATCCTCCTAAAGAAGGGGACCTGTCCCGAATTTGGGGCATAGATATTTGCTAAAATCAATCTCTGCGCTCCCAGCTGAGCCTCCAAAACCACAAATCTTCCCTCCGGATCGCTATGTGTACGATGGATGTGAATCGGACAACTGGCTGATATTAGGATGGCAACACCCCCCTTCTTATTTTTAGAGAAAGCTGAGTAACTGGACGGGTAGGCATTACTCGCGAAGCTGAACGAGCCTCTAGCATAATAGTGCGTTTCCTGCAGAAAGGCTATGTCTGCCTTAAGGGATTTTAACTCTTGTAAAGTAAGTTTACGCTTGCGGGGCGAATTGAGACCCCGCACGTTGAGTGTTATTAAGCGTACCATGGGTAACAATCTAAGGAGTATGGCGAGCTGTTGATAAGTGCATCCCTGGTCCTAGGGGAATGGGAGGAGACGGGGGGAGAAGGGGGGAGTCAATAGAAAACAAAATAGCATATACAAAAGAATAACAAAAGTGAAAAAATGAATAAAACCAGTCCTTGCGGACACAATATTCCCGGACTATCGTCCGGCTGGGAATCGACGGAGGGCTGACCCCCATCTCAAAAGAGTGTGGGGAGGGAAATCAGCCCAGGTCGATATCCAGGAGTAGTAAGGGAGGGATGTGCTCCGTTCAGCAGACGCCAGCGGACACACCGTCTCAACTTGGACGGGAAAAAAGAACTACCTCTCCAGGCGAAAAGAAGACGCCTCAGGGAGAGGGGAGGAAATCCCGCTTACATTAGGCATTTAGACAAGGGGGAGGGGCCAACAGCCCCAGACCCTTCCATAAGAAAGTTCCCAGCAGTTAGGAAAGTCAGCATTGAGTATGCAAGCATATAAACACAAAAGTTACAAGTTAAACATAAGATCGGCGCCAATGGGAGCCAGCAGAGTTATAGGAAAAAACAAGAACAGAGTATATGAGGAGCGGGGTACGTACAACCCCCCTCCATCGCCAAAAGGAAGGTACTCTCCAGTTGGAATTGATAAAATCAACGAGGGCGTCGGGAGGAGGGAAGCCCACGACCCCCACCCCTCTTCCGTGTGGCCCTCTGGGGGAGACTCTTAGACCACACCGGGACCGGAGGCAGGCCTGGTAGAATGATATTCCAGTGGGGCAGTTCTATAGGTGGGATGTCTAATTCTCTGCAAAAGGCCAGTGAGTCTGCTGGAGTGCGTAGGATGGCTGTGCGGCCGTTCCGGCGGGCAATAAGAGCAAATGGATATCCCCATCTGTACGTGATACTTTGCTCAGTGAGGATTTTGGTGAGAGGCTTAAGATGCCTCCTCTTTTGTAGTGTAATTAGGGACAGATCAGGGAATAGATGAACCTCTCCTCCTGCGAATTGTGTGGGGCCACTATTCCTTGCAGCCGCCATGATTTGTTCTTTTATTTCAAAGTCATGGAGGCAACATATGATGTCTCTTGGTTGGCCGGACAATCCTTTAGGTTTGAGGGCCCGGTGAGCTCTATCCATCTTAATCGTTGGTAAGGCAGGATCCCCCAGAATAGTAGTAAAAATGGACTGAAGGATAGCTCTGGGGGACTCCTGATCATCCGACTCCGGGACCCCTCGGACTCTGATGTTACACCGGTGTCCCCGATTATCAAGATCCTCTAGATGGTTCTGAAAAGCTTCTATGGCCTGTTGCTGAGAGAGGACTAGATCATGTAAGTCTCCTAGATGTGTTCTGGTGACATCATGTTCCTCCTCTAAAGAGTCCATCCGTCCTGAAAGATGATGGATGTCTTTTCTCACAGTGGCAATTTCTGCTCTGCACGTCTCCTTGACCTCATTGATCAAAGACTTAAAGTCCTCCTTGGAGGGTATGAGGGAAAGGAGGTCATCCCAGCCGCCCGGGGTCACCTGAGCAGAGCCCCTCGAAACACCCCCATGTCCTGAGGGCTCATCGTGGCCATTATCCGGAGGGTGCTGGGAGGCCCCACGGTTAGGTGTGGGTCTGTAAGGGTCCTGCAGGGTCCCGGGTTGGCCCCCCTTAGATCGCCCCCGCTGTAGGGTGTCCTCCCTCTGAGGTTGAGGGTCATACATGTGCCCGGGATCGTCTACCACAAGGGCCTCATATCTGCCATGGTACTGGGGGGAGGGGGGTCCAGAAAGAACTGGTGGCACTGAATTGGGGCTCACAGGATCCCTCATTACACTCCTGTCCGGTGTATTATGCCTCCCTCTCACCTCTGCAGCCACCGCGTCTTCTCCCTGCGTGGCTGTGAAGTCCTCCCCCTCCTCCATGTGTTGCAGGGAAGATGGTGCCGGCTCCCGGGGCGCGCCAGTCTCCCGGGCTTTAAAGGCCTCCAGAACCGTCCTCTGGATCGGTGGCGGGACCGGAGGTATCTGTGCCGCCTTGTTTTTCTTGGGGCCCATTTTGGAGACCGGCCCCGATCGGAAACTGCTGCTAAAGCCGGTGATTGCTGGGTGCTGGCGGGAGCTCTCACTCGGCACGTCCGCTCAGGTCTGCATCCTGGGCACGCCCCCCTTAATTATTATTTTATATTTACAATCCTTATTGGTTCATCTGTACATGCTTAAGCATGAATGTTGAATGTATGAATTTTGAAATGCATTACTATTTTATAAGCTACGGTCCTGATTCATTACGCTGATCTTGCTGAAGGGTTGTGCTGAAATGAAACACCACTAATTCAGTAGCCTCTTCCCTTTGCCAAAGGTAAATATATGTCGGACTTCCTGGTCTTTGTGCAGTGCAGGTGTAAATGTATGGTGGGAGGTCATTCAGGGTAAAGGTCTGGTTTTCCGGAGCTAATCACCGCCTGAAAGTGACTCAGATCCGAATGATGTTATTCCTGTGTTAGCTCTCCCCTGGATGTGTTGTTTTCTTTATGCCACGATCAGTAGCGATTGTATAATTTAAAAGATTGTTAGAGGGATTACATCTTTCACCCCCTCTGCAACATGATTGTGGGGGAGTTGAAGGTTGTCATGGCAGACAAGAGTCAAATAATGGCCTTCAGGTCTGCAAGCTATTGTGACCTTTTAGACCCAGCCAGAAGCAAGGTTCAACAGGCAAATCTGTTAAGGGGGTGTCACACGCGTCAATATCGCCTGCACGATATCGGCTGCACGTGACGTTGCAGCGATATTGACGCGCGTGACATACTGCATCAACCAGCGATAAATCGCTGGTTGATGATCGCCAGGTTTCAGAACCAGCTCTGAAACCTGGCGATTGTCGCCCGGTGGACACGCAGCATCGCTGCGTGTGACACCGGGACTAGCGATATTCCAGCTCCCAGCGCCTGTCACAAGCGCTGGGAGCTGGTATCCAAGGTACACTGCGGGTAACTAGGCAGCGCGCGCTGCCTAGATACCCGACGTGTACCTTAGTTACCAGCCTCCTCCGCTCACCCGGTGAGCGGAGGAGGCTGGTAACTAAGGTACACGTCGGGTATCTAGGCAGCGCGCGCTGCCTAGTTACCCGCAGTGTACCTTGGAGACCAGGCTGCTCCCGCTTCCAGCAGGCTGGCAGCGGGAGCAAGACATCGTGGAAACGATATTTAAATCGTTTCCATGATGTCACTGGTCAATTGATCGCTGGTGAGTCTGTCTGTGTGACAGCTCACCAGCAATCAGCCGTCAATGTCGTCAGCGATCAGATCGCTGACGACATTGACGCGTGTGACACCCCCTTAAGTGTAAGGCTATGTGCTGACGCTACTTTTTGGGTACAGAAATTTTCTGCATCAAAAACGGTGCTAAACTGCACCCTGAGGCAAAAAAAAGCACCACAAAATGCCTGCATTTTTTATGCGTTTTTTGGCCATGTGTTTTTTCACTATTGTCAGTGCCTAGGAGGACTGAAAAACACACCAAACATTTGCCGCTCATTCTTTTGTCCATGATCACAAACTGCATCAAATCTGCTAGGAAAAAAATAGTATCGATGGCACAACAGTTCAGAATTCTCATAGACTTTGCTGGAGAAACATAGACATTAAGTTTTGTTACACAATGTGACAAAAAAAAGCCGCAAAAATGCATAAAAAAAACTCACCATCAGCACATAGTCTAGGGCTGACAGGTCTCATGCATGTGCATTGCAATGCATGAGTACAGTGATACACTAATCAAAGAAATAAAAGTTGACGTTCCATAGTGTGACTTTGTAGAAAAAAAGATACAAACATCAAAATACACAACATAAAAACCGTGAAGGGGGGGGGTTGGTAATCGCAAAAAAAATTAATGATAAAAGTACACATATTACACATATTTGGAATCACCTGAATTTTATGCAATTTGAATTATAAAACTGTTAATATATATAACGCCTACAGTAAACGCAATAATAAAATAAATTATTAAGGTGGCAAAAAATATTCATACCACCAAACAAAGTGGAATAATATGGGTTCAAAAAGTTGTTTTTGAAATGAGATGGTATTCCTGAAATCAGCATCTCGTCCCACAAAAAACAAGATCTCAATCAGCTCTGTCAGTGGAAAAATTAAAGAAAGCTGCAGCTCTCAGACAATGGCTGTACAAAAAAAAGATTGTTTCTACCATCTTTTTCCAAAAATACGCCCTCCCGAAAATAAAACCCAAGCAGGATTTTTCAGGCATTTTGGAATAGGCTTGAAATATAAGCCCTACTCCTAGTGGAGTATTATAGTGGGGCTGGCTCTTGGGGGAAAAGCATAGGTTGTGGAGCAGGTGCAGGAGGCTGGAGCTGTGGGCCCGCCTATAGGTTTATATAATATTCGCTGCTTCACCTGCTATCCAGTACCTCTCAGTGATGAGAGGTGGGGGGGGGTGCATATTATATGAGTCTAATTGTGCTCACCCCCCCATCCTGGATATGGCCCCCCATCATGCTATATGGCACCCCATCACACTATATGGCCCCCCCTGCTGGCGCACACACAAAAATAATAAACGTTAACTCACCCTCTGTAACTCCCTTCTCCCAGAATCACCGTCTTCCTGTGTTCCTTGGATCGGATCATGTGACCAGCACAGCGATGATGTCACTGTGATGTGGTGGTCACATGATCATATAGCGGGCACAGTACAGTGCAGAAAGGTGATGCTGGGAGCAGGGAGCTACAAAGGGTGAGTTAACGTTGTTTATTATTTTTGTGTCTGCACCAGCGGAAGAGCCAAATAGCGTGACGTGGGGGTCATATCCAGGATGGGGGGGTGATGTGTCAGGATGGGGAGCCAAGTTGCGAGGATGGGGGTGCATATATAGTGTGACAGGGAACCATGTGCCAGGATGGAGGACAATATCCAGTTTGGGGGCCATGTGCAGGATGGGGGCTGTATAACAGGATGGGGGCCCATGTGCAGGCTAGGGGGCTATGTACCAGGATGAGCGAGCATGTGCAGGATGGAGGGCCATGTGTCAGGATGAGGGGGCATGTGCAGGATGGGAGACCATATCCAGGATGGGGGGACATACAGTGCCTTGTGAAAGTATTTGGCCCCCTCGAACTTTTCACCCTTTTGCCACATTTCAGGCTTCAAACATAAAAATATAAATTCTAATATTTTAGTGAAGAATCAACAACAAGTGGGACACAATAATGAAGTGCTGTTACTCTGACATCTCAGCTGATGAGATCAGCTGAGATGTCGGCTGTTTGATGTGAGCGCCGTGCCGGAGCTCACATCAAACCCCCCTTACCGGCCCATGACGTTGTACAACATCATAGGTCGGGAAGGGGTTAACTGGGTCCCTATCTTTCATTTTCAGCCTCTATTTCAGTTAAAAACCTCCTCATTTATAGGCAAACTAGAAAAAACTGATACCAGAAAATACTACATAACGAGCCCAGGGCAGGGAAAGGTGCACATCAAACGGTGTGAACCCATATTACAATTGAGACACCAATGCCTCAATGTTTAATGTTCAATGTTTTTTGTTGTGGTGATACTGTATTTTTCAAAATCAGTTGAAGGTTAAAGTGATTTAGGTGTCCTACAAATTAAGCACAGGGTGTTCACAAAGTAACTACAGTTGTGGCCAAAAGTATTGACACCCCTGCAATTCTGTCAGATAATACTCAGTTTCTTCCTGAAAATGATTGCAATCACAAATTCTTTGGTATTATTATCTTCATTTAATTTGTCTTCAATGAAAAAACACAAAAGAGAATGAAGCAAAAAGCAAAACATTGATCATTTCACACAAAACTCCAAAAATGGGGCAGATAAAAGTATTGGCACCCTCAGCCTAATACTTGGTTGCACAACCTTTAGCCAAAATAACTGCGATCATCTGCTTCCGGTAACCATCAATGAGTTTCTTACAATGCTCTGCTGGAATTTTAGACCATTCTTCTTTGCCAAACTGCTCCAGGTCCCTGATATTTGAAGGGTGCCTTCTGCAAACTGCCATTTTTTAGATCTCTCCACAGGTGTTCTATGGGATTCAGGTCTGGACTCATTGCTGGCCACCTTAGAAGTCTCCAGTGCTTTCTCTCAAACCATTTTCTAGTGCTTTTTGAAGTGTTTTTGGGTCATTGTCCTGCTGGAAGACCCATGACCTCTGAGGGAGACCCAGCTTTCTCACACTGGACCCTACATTATGCTGCAAAATTTGTTGGTAGTCTTCAGACTTCATAATGCCATGCACACAGTCAAGCAGTCCAGTGCCAAAGGCAGCAAAGCAACCCCAAAACATCAGGGAACCTCCGCCATGTTTGACTGTAGGGACCGTGTTCTTTTCTTTGAATGCCTCTTTTTTTCTACTGTAAACTCTTTGTTGATGCCTTTGCACAAAAAGCTCTACTTTTGTCTCATCTGACCAGAGAACATTCTTCCAAAACGTTTTAGGCTTTCTCAGGTAAGTTTTGGCAAACTCCAGCCTGGCTTTTTTATGTCTCGGGGTAAGAAGTGGGGTCTTCCTGGGTATCCTACCATACAGTCCCTTTTCATTCAGATGCCGACGGATAGTACGGGTAGACACTGTTGTACCCTCGGACTGCAGGGCAGCTTGAACTTGTTTGGATGTTAATCTAGGTTCTTTATCCACCATCCGCACAATCTTGCGTTGAAATCTCTCGTCAATTTTTCTTTTCCGTCCACATCTAGGGAGGTTAGCCACAGTGCCATGGGCTTTAACCTTCTTGATGACACTGCGCACGGTAGACACAGGAACATTCAGGTCTTTGGAGATGGACTTGTAGCCTTGAGATTGTTCATGCTTCCTCACAATTTGGCTTCTCAAGTCCTCAGACAGTTCTTTGGTCTTCTTTCTTTTCTCCATGCTCAATGTGGTACACGCAAGGACACAGGACAGAGGTTGAGTCAACTTTAATCCATGTCAACTGGCTGCAAGTGTGATTTAGTTATTGCCAACACCTGTTAGGTGCCACAGGTAAGTTGCAGGTGCTCTTAATTACACAAATTAAAGAAGCATCACATGATTTTTCTAACATTGCCAATACTTTTGTCCACCCCCTTTTTTATGTTTGGTGTGGAACTATATCCAATTTGGCTTTAGGACAATTCTTTTTGTGTTTTTTCATTGAAGACAAATTAAATGAAGATAATAATACCAAAGAATTTGTGATGGCAATCATTTTCAGGAAAATTATCTGACAGAATTGCAGGGGTGTCAATACTTTTGGCCACAACTGTATGCAGTGAGGGGTGATGTTTTTATAAGTACTGATGCGCAGTATATTTGTCTGCCGGTCCGGTTAGACTGAAGAACAGTTGTAAGGACTGTGGAAAACAGTGCGTGTGTGAACCTGTGTCTCCACGTCCAGGGGCAGCACTTTCAGCATCTCCTCTAATTTCGACATCACCTACTGGCAAGTCTTAACCACTGCATAGTTACTTTATGAACATCCTGTATAAACCACAAAAATACAGTATATGCAATCCATATCTACATGTAAAACACAAAAATTATATATATAATATAATTTTGTGTTTTACATGTATATATATATATATATATATATATATATATATATATATACAGGGGTTGGACAAAATAATGTAAACACCTAACGTTTTGGCATCATAATCTTAGAACATGTCATAAACATGCAAACCGTGACATGTGTTAATGTTTTGTAGTTGATTATTTGTGTTACGTGACATGTGTATGTAAATTAACTGTTTGTTTTGCTGAATTGTAAGAACATTGATAAGAAACTGATACATATGGCAGACCTTTCGGATTTACAAAAAGGCCTAATTGTTGGTGCTCGTATGGCAGGCGCTAGTGTAACAGAAAGTGCCCGAATACTTGGCGTGTCAAGAGGTACTGTCTCCAAAGTAATGACTGCGTTTGAAAGAAAAGGAAAAATGTCCGCAGCAAAGCACAGGTCCGGCCGAAAGTCAAAGTTGACTGAGAGAGACTGTCGGACTCTAAAGCGAATTGTAAGAGAGGATCGCAAGACCACGGCTCTGAAAATCACTGCTGAGCTCAATGAACACCTACAGAACCCAGTTTCTATGAAAACTGTTCATCAGGAGCTGCACAAATCTGGATTCCACGGAAGAGCTGCAATTAGCAAACCGCTGCTCTAAATGACAAATGTTTCCAAGCGTTTACAGTGGTGTAGAAACCTCCAGAATTGGTCCCTCGAGCAGTGGAAACATGTGATATTCTCAGACAAATCATCGTTTACCCCATTTTCCGACCTCCAGCCGAGTGTACGTTTGGAGACAGCTGAAAGAAGCATTCCATCCAGACTGCCTTCTCCCAACTGTAAAACATGGCGGAGGTTCTATGATGATCTGGGATGCTATTTTGTGGAGATCTGCCGGGCAAATGATATCACCTTGTATGAATCCATACCTCAGAGAATTTTGAGGCTGTAATCGCCGCAAAAGGTGGGCCTACACCATATTAAACTAACTTTTGTTGATTTTTCCAGGTGTTTCCATTATTTTGTCCAACCCCTGTATGTATGTATATATATATATATATATATATGTATATATATATATATACCAGATGGTGGCCCGATTGTAACACATCAGGTATTCTAGAATATGCATGTAGTTTATTTATGAAGATTTAATAATAATGCAATGAATACAAAGGATTTTCCCCAATCAGCAACGCGGCTTCGTTCAATGTGTCTGTACGTGTGACAACTCACCAGTGATCAGTAAGGTACCGTCACACTTGGCGACGCTCCAGTCGCTGGTGAGATGTCAAACAGTCAGATCTCACCTGCGATGCAGCAACTGTATGGTGGTCGTTGGGACCCTGTCACTCTAGGGCGTAGTATTGATCTCACAGCTGGGGCCTGGTTGCTGCTGCGTGTCATACTGAGCGAGATCGCTAGCGCCGGTCGGGGTACTACTGCGAGCAGCCGGAAGATGACGCTGACCTCTGTGCGGCAGGAGATGACATGCGGCTACCGTCAGGAGATCAGCGGCTAGCGCCGCTGATCTACTGACGGTAGCGGTGGCATGCGTGGTTCCAATCCCACACCAATTCGCGGCTGAACTGCGCATGTTGCTGATTGGTTGTGCCTGGCCGGCCGCGACCAATCAGCGACACGGGATTTCCTTTACAGAGAGACAGACATAATTAGACGATTATAGAGTAGATGACATGAGCCGCCGCATGTCTATGTATATGTGTATAACGTGACTAGCCACATGTGTGTATATGTATTTGTTTGTGTATGTACATGTGTGTATGTACATGTGTATGACGTGACTTTGCAGATCACGTAATAGACATACACGTATACACACAGGTATACACACATGTATAAACACATGTATACAGACACACACATGACAAACACACACATGTACACACACACGTATACAGATACACACAGGTATACACATATGTAAATGTTTAAAGAAAGGAGGCACTCACCCATGTACAAAGCAAAGACCAGTTGAAGGGTGATTACATCCGAAACAGTCACTGTTGTCTGCACCTCCACCATCCCCTCCCCTGCAACTTGCACCCTGCTTCATGCCGGAAGGCTGAATAAAGAAACCTGAGACCAACTTTGTACATGGGTGAGTGCCTCCTTTCTTTAAACATTTGGATTATGATCTAGTGCTGACACAGGCAAGCACCCCATTGAATGACTGTCTGCTGCTATATTGGTATAAGGTGTCCAGTGCCCCGATTCATCCTTTGTGAAGTTTATACACATATGTACACAGACACACACACATGTAAACACACAGGTATACGCACACATGTATACAGACACACATGTACACACACATACACACACATGTACACACACACATATGTACACATACGTATACAGACACACATTAGACAGACACACATGTACACAGAGGTATAAGCACACATGTAGACACACACATGTATACAAACACACACAAATGTATACACAAATGTATACACACACATGTACACACAAAGACACACATGTATAAACACACATGTATACAGCCCCACACATGTATACACACATACACTCGTACATATACACACACAAACATATATACACACACACATGCACATGTCCATCCCCCTCTTTCCGCTCTGTTCTCACCCACTCCCGGTGTTCCCATTGCCGGTGAATAGCTGGAGGAGGAGAATCAGCGGGTCATGTGACAGGGCAGGCTAATGTGACTGTCACATGACTCGCTGATTCTCTTCCTGCAGCTTTTCACCAGCAATGGGACCACCGGGTGCAGGTGAGAAGAGCGCGGCGAGGAGGGGGGAGGACGGAGCGGGAAGGGGGGAAGGATGGAGCGGGGGGAGGAGGATAGATTGGTGAGGAGGATGACGGAGTGACGGGGGGAGGAGGACGGAGCTGCGGGGGGGAGGATGGAGGATGAAGCGGCGGGTGGGGGAGGACAGAGTGGCACAGGCAGGGGGAGGACGGCCACAAACTGCATCTGTCGCTGTTTCTCTGTATCAGAAATCCCGTGTCACTGATCGGTCGCGGGCAGCTGGTGCGACCAATTAGCGATGTAGGATTTCCGTTACAGAGAGACAGACAGACATGATAAGGTAATTGTATTATAGGACATATATACATATATAATACTGTACTACATATGTGTATAGTCTACCTTTATGTATTGTATATAGGTATTTATTTTTATATATACAGGCTCAGCACGACCAGACAGCAGTGACAGGAGTGATTCACAAAAAACAGTCAAACAAGCGTGTAAAAATACTCTGTTGTAAAAAAAAAACACAGTAAAAAGCAAGTGTTGCTGAAAAAGTAGTAAAAAACAGGGTATTTAGTTGATACGCTTTTTGCAAAAAATGTACGCTAAGCCGCTCTACCACTTCAAGGTAACCCGTATAAGAGCAGTCCCTATCTGATGTATTTAAAATCTGACCATGTGTATTGGTACCTAAATGAGCAGGATCCAGACAGGTCCAATGTCTAAATGGTCTGAATACAGATGATGTCTTTTTATAGCAGGGCTCAAGGAGAGGGGTGGGAGACTCCCCAATCTTGCAGAAACAAGAAACAATTTAGACAAAAACAAATGAGCCATGCACACAGTGAACACGTCTGTAAGACAGTGTTCACACCACCAAAAGACTGAATTACAAAAAACAGTCAAGCAAATGTGTAAAAATACTCTGTTGTAAAAAAAACAGTAAAAAGCAAGTGCTGCTGAAAAAGTAGTAAAAAACAAGGTATCTGGTTGATATGTTTTTTGCCAAAAATATATGCAAAGCAGCTCTTCCACTTCAAGGTAACCTGTATCAGAGCAGTCCCTATCTGATGTATTTAAAACCTGACCATGTGTATTGGTACCTAAATGAGCAGGATCCAGACAGGTCCAATGTCTAACCTGGACTGAATGCAGATGACCTGTCGTTGGGAAGAGGTGATAGGGCACTATTCTGCACCTCGCTTGTCTCCTTTGTGTTTACACAGTGAATGCAGATGATGTCTTTTTATGTGCAGGGCTCAAAGCAGGGCACGGAGCAGCAAGGAGGATGATGGAGCTGCAGGGGAGGGAGGACGGAAGACAGAGCGGTGGGGGGGAGGAGGACGAAGGATGAAGCGGCGGGGTGAGGGAAGACAGAGTGGCACAGGCAGGGGGAGGACGGCCACGAGCTGCACCTGTCGCTGTTTCTCTGTAACGGAAATCCTGTGTCACTGATTGGTCGCGCCAGCTGCCCGCGACCAATCAGCAACGTGGGATTTCCGTTACAGACAGACACGATAAAGCGATTATATTATAGGATATATATATATATATATATAATACTCACTACATATGTGTATAGTCTACCCTTATGTATTTTTATTTATACAGGCTCAGCATGACCAGACAGCAGTGACAGGAGACTGACCTGTCAGAGATTACAGTTAGTGATTTGTATCTGTGTGCTCAGAGCTCTGTGATGGTCGGTGCCATGTGGTGCTGAGAAACCCGATCCTGCACCCAGCTGCACAGAGCTCAGGGGGTCACAGTGAGGAAATCTCTGCTCCTAATCTCTGACAGCCCTGCTTTGGGGAATTCTACAGTGCATTCCTGGCTAAGGCTCACCAGGAGAGTCAGTGAGAACCTGCAGAAGATCTAGGACAGTAAGTGCAGACACAACAAGAGACAAACAGGCAGGGAAAAGGCAGCTGCAGAGATTCGGCATGGTACCAAATTGCAGTGTGCCTAGCAGCGCCTTTAGCGGCACTCACAACTATTAGCAGTATGGCGTTTTGAAGACAATGATACTGCTAACTGCTTAGCAGACAGGGTGGCCCACTGCCAGACCAGCCCTTCTAACATTTGCCATATGGTCAGTCCGGCCCTCGTTCTAAGCATGTTGACACTAGAGGTGTTTCACAGAATTTTATACCTATGATGACGACAAATAAAATTTTTACTACTAAATTATTACTTCAACTTCATATTTTTCATTTTCTGAAGAGATAATATGAAATTTGTTTTAGTAATTTGATGTAATGAGTGATCCACTACTAAAATTTAAGAAGGGCCTGGATGCCTTTCTTGGAAAATATAATATTACAGGTTATATATACTAGATTCTTTCATAGGAAGTTGATCCAGGGAGCTAGTCTGATTGCCGTATGTGGAGTCGGGAAGGATTTTTTTCCACAATGTGGAGCTTAGTGTTGCCACATGGGTTTTTTTTTTGCCTTCCTCTGGATCAACATGTTAGGCTATGGGTTGAACTAGATGAACTTAAAGTCTACCTTCAACCTTAAAAACTATGAAACTCAGAATCTCCTGAATGCGGCAATACTTCTTATGTGGTAATATAATCCTATTTGGAACATGGCAGGATTCAGAAGAGTGCTACGTGATTTATGGAGCACAGATTTCCCTGGAATAGTTTTTAAGTTCTATTTGTAGAGCATTTAAGATGCCAGAACATCATAAAGCCCCCCACCCTTCTCCCTTCACCCTCAATGTACACCTCTCAGGGAATTCATCTATGATAAATATTGATGATTTTGACTCTTGTTATGTTACAGGGTGAAAATTGCAAAAATATCAGTTTAGTAACCATACATTGCGCCCTTCATATTTTGGAGGGGGGGTAGTCATGTTACTTTTCCAGAACCATCCTGCTACCGGTAACATGGAAAACACCTATGTTTCCATTGACAAATGGCATACCTGATTTGGGGCTTGTTTTATGGGTAACTTGAGATTTAGTTGGTAATATTTTAGGATACATAACATTTTGGATTTCTTTTAAGGCTAGCTTAACTTTCATCTTGTGCTGTATGCTGAAGGTTTCCATCTAAATCTCTGAACCTCATTATTCAGACAGAACAATTCACTATAATGAGGTAGTCAATTTGGATTACGTACAGTATGCCCCCTGTTGGGGCAATGTCTATGTTTTTAGACGTTCACAAATGAATTGTCAATTGCACTATTGGTCATAGCAAAAACATGGGACACCACCAGGAAAGAGGCCAGATGCCCCATTATAATGAATGGTTCCATCTGGAGTTTTGACTTGAAGGTGTATTTCAGTGATTTAAACGGAAAACCTATTGAAATTGAAAAATGTACATTCACCTCCCGAAAATCGCAATAAGCCTATGTTCTCAAGTCGGTAGTTTATTTGCTTTTCTGTTTTTAAAGTATTAACCGCACACTAGATGTGATTAGATAACTTAATTCCTTGGGTCTGTAAGGGTACCTTTACACGGCGCAACTTTTGGCGGCGATAGGAGGCAATCTAACGTGCCCGTGCACATTTTTCATGGTTGCCTCTGATCGCCGAAGACGCTTTTACACACAGCAATTTCGCCCTCAACCTAAGGCAACGTGTCGCCCCGGAAGTGGCCAGACCAACAGTGGGAAACATCCGGTCGCCTTCCCTCGCTGCTTCACACACCGCAATCCCCAAAGGAATGTGGGCGTACATGTGCAGAGCAGCAAGAACATATGCGTGCCAGACTGGTCTACACCGCGCCCCAAACATGCTCATTGGACAACGCAATAGCGCTATAATTGGGCAGCCTGCGCTGGGCGGCTGGCTAATACATGACGCCATTTTCTTTTAGAGTTTGGCACCAATACACACTCAAATATGGCGCGGTGTCAACTGACAGCCAATGGGAAGACAGTAGCCACCACCAATCATCGCTGACGGGGCGCGGTCTCCAGAACGCTGTGGCATGCCTCCGGGAAATCAGTAGGCGACGCAGATTCCATCCCTATTGCCCCTTCACACGCCAAAAGCAGGGAATTTCGCCTTTATGATTGCCTCTGATTTTGGAGCAGTGCTGTGAAATCGGAACCAGGCGCAACCTTTTTTATCGCCGCCAAATTCCCCAATTACACACCGCAATTGTGAGGCAATTTCACGGCGATGGTGACGGAGCAACAGATTGCCGGTCAGATTCCTTGCCGCGGTTGCGGCGTGTAAAGGTACCTTAAGGCTGCAGGGATCCCAGAATTGTTTATTTTCTGTTTTGCTACTTTTACACACTAAAAAAGCTTTTTTACAAGTTTTTTTTGTATTCTCATATATTAGTACCATTTTGGTATACCTAACATTTTATGGTCATTTTGTATTTAGATTTTTGGAAGACAGAAAATAATGCCACATTATTATTCACTTCAGCAGAAGGAGATTAACACAAACTATTAGAGAGTATTTGTATTTTAATGCGGTTAGAGGAAGATAAATCCTCTTTGTAAAGTATTTTTATATTACAAAATATTTTATATTGATAAATCATGCAGTAAAATTGAGCTAATGTGACTAAAAAGGGTGATGTGACATCTGACATCATGGCCTGTAAGAAGCATGGTCACATGCGAAACTGCTCTAGCCATAGGTCTCTGAGTAAAATATAACCATGAAAATGTAATAAAGTGTATTGCAATTGTCAATAGTGAGTACTGCATTATCGACATATGTTGGGAATGAAGTATATATAGTGTATTGCGATTGCTGTGTCTGACAGTGGTGCCTGAAGGAGAGCTTTAAATATAGAACTGGTGTACTGTGGCCATGCTAGGAGTCTCTATGGATGTATTATACCTCAGACATGTAATTCAAAATGTAATTTGAATAGGTCCCTAGATTGAAAACTTTACATTATTTTATTTTCAGGTGGACCAGCTTCTGACTTTATAAGCGGTACTTATGAAAATCTGCAGCATAGATTAGAATGTTTGCAAACTATCGCAAATGATCTACAAATAAAAAATAAAGGTAACAATTATTTCTGTATAATATCAGTAAAAAAAATAGAGAAATCATTAAATGGTATATAATAATAACTGATATCTACATATGATAGATATATATATATATATGATATCTATAATAATGATATCTATCATAGGCTGAGGACACTTCCGGTGTATGTTTAGTGCCCCTTTTAAGATGTAGGGAGTGCAGGGGTGTGTGCCCTAAGTGTGTGGACTGGAGACCTGCACGACGTGCACAGGTCCTGGGAGCTGGTAACCACAGCTGGGATGAGAGGAACATGTGGGCGACCGTGCCAGGAAGAAGATGTGGGGTAGTGCAGGGATGCTGGCGTTATAATTATTAACAGGGTCATCATGTTGACCTTGCTCAAAATTTTTAAAGGGTCATGAGGTGGCCCTCACTCTAAATTTTTAGAGGGTCATTAGGCAGCCCTAGCTCCAAATTTTTAGAGGGTCATTAGCAGCCTTAGCTCAGTATTTTAAGAGTGTAAACCTACAGCCCTTAGGATATGTTCACATGCTGCATATTAGCAGTGCTTTTTTGCAGTTGTGCATTTTTGCCTGTGTTATGTGCAAAAAAGTACAACAGCATGCACACACCGCGCTTTTTTGTCTGCGCTTTTCCCGAGCCCATTGTATAATTTGGGCTATGGGAAGAGCGTGCCGAAAAAGACGCAAAGATTTGACATGTTGACTCTTTTTGCGCATGCACTTTGCAGTGAAAGCGCATGCGCAAAAAGAGGCAGTGTGTGAACGCATTTCAGCATAAGCCATTGCTTTTGCTGGGATGCATTTCCAGAGGGTCAGCATGTGACACTCACTCTTAATTTTTCCAGTGTGTGTATCGTGCTCGTCTGCACCGTTTTTTCAGGATGTGAATGAGACCTCTACAATTCTCCTACAAATATAGACGTATAACCCCCAGGGGTAAGTGTTTTTCAGCCTTGCACTTAGTGCACAAGCTTTACCAGTCTAGGAGTCCCACACATTAAATATAGTAAAAAAAACATTTTCTTAGGCCCTCCTCCATGTGTCTTCCAGGGTGTATTGTAGTCCCTCCTTTTTATTGTTTGACAGCCCTTGCATTTAGACTATGCATTATAAGTCCTACTACCTAACAATTTTAACATAATGTGTATAAGGTCCTCATTTCTGTCTAATACAGGGTGTATTGGAGTCCCTTTTCCTTCTAATCTTTGGTAGTTCTTGCATTATCCGCATAGGCTTTGTGAGTTTCAGAGTTACTCCTTCCTAAATTAAACAAGATGGGCCTGACTAGATCACATGCACCACATGCCCAGATAAGGTAATAATATGTTAAAATTACATTTACTGGTGACTAGTGGTGTGTGTTATTTTATTTCCCTATCTACTGTGCCATTTATTGAAGTCATAAGCGACAGGAAAATACAGTAAGAGATGGCCGCCCGGCTATTAAGAGGTGGAGGAGGCAGGGTTTTTTTTCTCTTTTTTTACTTTTGCCTTATATACCATTCATTTTTCCATATATGATTTTTATTGAAGTTTTGAAAATGAACAACGATCAGATACTGACAAACAGACCAAAGAATTTTGAAGTCTAAAAGCATAGTTAACAGATCACAGGAGACTCTATATGATGTAAGGTCATATAACACCACGTCATGCCATTATACTTCCCAGGACCGGGACTAATTACTGATTTCCCCCAGAGGGAAGAAGTGAGTTCTTACAACGATAAAGTAATTTCCATTCTGTGGGGTAAGGTTCGGCATGTACAGTCCACAGTTGTTTTGCTAATTTCCTTGTTGCGAGATAATAAAAAAAACCAACCATACATTTTCACTTAAGTGTTGAGTGACAAGGCAAGAAGTAGGATAAAAACAGGGGAAAACTCGCCTATGAGAGCTAGACATTAATCCGAAAGGGGGGGGCATCTGAGAAAAACCTAATAGATGGGGAAGAGACAGAAAAGAAAAAAAAAAGAAAAGGAAAACAAGAGTCAAAGAGCGGAGAGGATCCAACAAGAAAACAGGATATTAGCTCCAGAGATCCCGAGATTTCAAGGGGAACCCAAACATGGATGGGAGCGCCCTGGGGGGGGGGGAGGGAAGGCCCACCAGACCTAAGCAGCTCAGCCTCCCATCTCTCTCCTAACCCTCGGTCCTCAGTCCCCTCTAGCAGGGGATCTGCATAGCCAGAGGGTGTCTCGCCCACAGTGTCCACGCCTCCGCAACATACCGTTTGGCGCCCCTGTCCATGGCAAGGTAGTATTCATGGCAAAAGATAGTATTAATCTTGTCAGTCAGTTCAGACATCACGGGGGGCACATCACTCTTCCATCGTGCCGCTATACATGTTCTCGCAGCTGTGTATACATAGGTCGCAAGGTGTCTAATTACCGGCGGGTTTGACATCAGTCCTATATTTAGTACGGCTAGTTGCGGGGAGAGGGGAATCTCAGTGTCTGTAAGTGACCAGTAGCCGTGCCACCAGTTGCCGGAAGAGAGACAATCTGGGGCACGACCACCACATGTGGGCCCAGTCACCCTCCTGTCCGCATTGTCTCCAGCACTGAGCTGAAGCTCCTTTTCCAAATTTAGCTAGTTTGACTGGGGGGGTATGCCAACGCAGGTGGATTTTCTTTAAAAGTTATAAGTGGTTGACGCACTTAGATGCTGCCGAAACGCAGTGAATTGCGTCCTCCCAATCATCAGTGTCCGCCCAGAAGTCCAAATCCCTCTCCCATTTTTCCATGTACCCCAGTTTCAGGGGGGAGTCCCTTTCCAGACGTTCTCTGTAAATCAGGGATAAACCTCTGGGCAGTACCCCGTCTGCTAATATAAATCTTTTCAAGGCCGAGGGTGCCCCCTCCGGTCCCAATAGGCCGCGACCCCGACTGGAGCGGAGAAAGTGAGAAATCTGGAGGAGCTGCAGGAAGGAACCGGTCATCGAAGGGTATTTGGAGAGGAATTCCTCTAATGAGAGAATTCTCCCCCGGGCCATAAGATCTCCCACTACCTTTGGGCCCTTCTCCCTCCATATGGAGAGGTTCAATGATGGGATATGCCAGCAGAGCGCGTCCAGTTGCATGTCTTCTGCCGCCAGACTGACCTCTCCTGCCACTTTCGAGCCCCACACCTTCAGCAGTGCCCGGGCCGTTCCCAGCAATTCCTCGCTTCGCACCCCCCCGAGGGTCCCGGCAACCAGGAGGGACCGAAGCGAGCCCCCCCGCGTCTCAGCCTACTCAATCTGCAACCATCCGGTCGACCCTCCTCCCCTCCACCAGGATCTCGACGCTTCCAGTATCACCACCTTGTGATATGTTTCTATGTCAGGCACCCCCATACCTCCTCTGGTGATCTGGCGGTACATAATTTTACCCCTAACTCTCGAGGGTTTCCCCGCCCATACACATTTGTTTATCATGGATTGCAGACGTGCCAACTGGCCGCGTGAGTACAGGAGTGGTACCTAAAAAGGTACAGAATCTTCGGTTGCCACATCATACGTACTGTCTGCACCCTTGCAAACCATGATAAGGAGGGCACTGGAAAATCCCTCAAGGCGGTACCCAACGCAGACAGCAGGTGGTCGATGTTTCGAGCGGTAATCTCTCTCGTTGGGCATAGCAGTATTCCCAGGTAAGGGACCCCAGTCGGGCACCACTTAAAGGGAAAAAGATCTTTCAGTCGGGCCGCAACCCCCCCCGACACCCCCACAGGGAGAATCATAGACTTGGAGGCATTCACTTTATAGTATGAGACTCGTGAGAAGAAGTCAAGCGTTTCCACCACTCTGGGGGGAGAGTAGTGGATCAGTCATGGCTATTATAACGTCATCGGCATAGAGGCCCACTACATGTTTTTTCTCCCCCACCTGTAGGCCCCGAATGTCAGGGTCAGCTCTCAGGCAGGCTGCCAATGGCTCCATTACCAGAGCAAACACAAGTGGGGAGAGCGGGCATCCCTGCCGAGTGCCGTTCGTTATCGGGAAGGACCTTGAAAGGTAACCCGCTGAGAACACTCAAGCACACGGGTTGGAATAAAGAATGAGGATGGCTGAAATGATAGGGCCTGAAAATCCAAAGGCGGAGAGAACCCCCCTGAGGTATCCCCAGTGTACCCTGTCAAACGCTTTCTCAGCGTCTAGGGACAAGAATACACTGGGGCACCCCCTTCTCTCCGCCACCTCAATCAAATTCAGCATCCTCCTAGTCCCATCCCGAGCTTGCCTCTTCTGCACGAATCCCACCTGATCGGGGTCAACCACCAAGGGGACCACCGCTGCCAATCGGTCTCCCAGGAGCTTGGAGAAGATCTTAAGGTCGACATTAAGTAGAGATATCGGCCTATAGTTCTCAGGGCGGTCGAGTTCCTTCCCGGGCTTAGGGATTGTAGTTATCGCCGCTTCAAGTGCAGAGGCCGGAATATGACCCCTAGACTGCCACAATTGAAACACCCTGAGAAGATACGGGGCCAATTCCCCCTTAAACATCTTGTAATATTCTCCTACAAACCCGTCCGGGCCAGGAGCTGAGTTAGATTTCAGCCCACTAATTACTTTCATCACCTCTTCCAAAGAAATTGGGCTATTCAGCTCCTCCAATCGCTCCAGAGGGACCTTCGGGAGGTTTAGTTTTTCCAAAAAAGCCGAGATCCCTTCCTCAGTGGGTTGGTGTGTGCCCCTGTCATGTTTCAAATTGTACAACGCCTCATAGTAGGTCGCAAAGACCTCTACTATCTGAGCTGGGTCTTTTACCATCGTACCTCCACCCTCCTTCATTTCCGTGATCATGGATTTGACCGTCCTCTTTTTTATTCTTCGCGCAAGCAGTTTCCCAGCCCGATCTCCTGCTTCATAATATCTCATTTTGAGTTTTCTGAGACTTATCTCATGTTGTCGTAACAACAGGGCTCTTAGTTTATTGTGTATAAGCAGAATTTGTGCAAGGAGCTGTGGGGAGGGAGAGGCTTTATTCGCCGCTTCCAATTTTGCTAACTCGGCCGTCCATTCCGCTAGTAGTTTGCCCCGTTTTTTCTTAAGCTGCGACGATTTTTGTAACAATAGACCCCGCAAGACCACCTTTTTTGCCTCCCACAAAGTGTCATCTGAGATCTCCCCGTTGTCGTTCGTCTCAAAGTAACTGTCCAGTGAGGCCTTCACGTCATCTGCGACCCCATCCTCCATCAAGAGACTCGGGTTAAGTCTCCAGTGTCGGGTCGCACCTCCCCCCACGTCTAGAGTAATATCCAGAGTGATCGGGGCATGGTCCGACCACGTGATCACACCTAGCCCCGATGACTCACACCTCTCTAGCGCCAAATCATTGACCAGAAAATAATCTATCCTAGAGTAGGATTTGTGCACATGAGAGTAGAAGGAAAAGTCCCTCTCCTCAGCATGGTGATATCTCCAGACATCGTGGAGGTGGTACTCCCGACACAACTGACCCATGGACACTCCCCTACCCGAAAGTGGGGAAGATGTGTCCAATCGGGGGTCTACGACTAAGTTGAAATCGCCTCCGACCACGAGCCGGCCCACTGAATGTTTTCATAAAACCTTGAAGACTGTTTTTGCGAATTTTAGTTGGCCCCTGTTCGGAGCGTAGACGCTTGCTAGCGTAAATGGGGTGCCCCCAATCTCGCAGGTAACCACCACAAAGCGGCCCTCCGGATCCGCTATCACCTCCCCTAAGCGAAACTGTACCGTGTGACTAACCATTATACAAACCCCCGCCTTTTTTTCTTGTGCATTGGCGTGGAAAATGTGGGGGAAGCCTTCATGCTGCATCCTACCTTTATCGGATTCTAAGAGGTGGGTCTCTTGGAGATATATCACCTCCGCCCGGGAGGACCGAATTTCCCTCCATGCAAAGGAGCGCTTGGCCGGTGAATTAAGACCCCAGACATTCAGAGAAAGGAGGCTGAGCGCCATCACGATCCACCCTGAGCCCCCCCGACCCACCCCCAGAACCAAAAGGAGAAAGAGTAACCCAATAGGGACTAAAGAATGCCTCAAGGGGGAAGGAAAGGAGGTAGGGAGGGGTAATTAGGAGGTATCTGGAGCTCCGAGTAGTTCAAAGGAGTGACAGAAAAGGTAGTAAAAGCGGAGTGAGGAAAAGCGGGGGAAGAGGAAGAAAAAAATCAGAAGGAACAAAAGGAACAGAAGGAAGAGAGGCACTCAAAGTTACTGTGAGAAACATATAAACATATAAATATATATGTAAACAATTTAAGGTATCTTCCGTAAAGATACAATATAGGGGGGAAGAGTCAGCCCCTTCGGGGAACACCACACCGTGTCCCCTCGGAAAAACAAAGTGAAAACAAACCAAACTAAAGAAATCTATTTGGGCTACTCTGAAAGGATATATAGAGCCAGTCAGAAGAGATCTGAATAGTTGGCATGGGAACGTTTATGCGACCCCTGTGTCCAGTAGAGTGGCTTCTTTTGTTCCTCCTTCTGCACGAGGAGAGCACTGAGGCGTTGAGGTGAGACGCCATTCTCTCAGGGTTCGGCGCAACAGCGTTGGTGATGAGAATGTGTGTCGTCTGCCCTGGAACCGGAAATTCAACGACACCGGAGAGCCCCATGCATACAACACCCCTCTGTCCCGTAGAATTTTGCAACTGGATGCAAATGCATGACGCCTGGCAAGGGTGCCCGGCGACAGATCTGGGTATGTTGAAAGTCCTTTGTATGGTTCTGGAAGTGCCGGACCTTGTCTCATTCGTCTCAACAGCTGGTCTACTACTCCCTGTCGAATCATGCAGACCAGAATGTCTCTAGGCACTTCGTCTGGGAGACTTGTGGGTTTCGGAATCCTGAACGCCTGTGCTATCCCCAGGTCAGACGCCGGGGCGTCTGGGAGCGCTGCAGCTAAGAATTTTCCCACCAACGCTGGGACATTGTTTTCGGTGTCAGATTCGGCGACTCCTCGGAGTTTAAAATTGTTACATCGCAATTTGTCCTCCAAATGGTGTAAGGTAGCCTGCACAGCCCCCATGTCTTTATCTAGTTCATCGTGGCTATCTGCCAGATCATTGTGGGCTTTGGCAATATCACCCATCTTCCCTTCCAGCCGATCAGTCCTCTCACCCAGGGCTCCCAGCTCCTCCCTGAGAGACCCGACCAGCACCCTCATGTCCTCCATAATGGATTGCCGTAATGATCCCAGGAGGGAACGTAGCATCCCCTGTGTCACCAGGGCATCATCTACAGAGCCGGTCTCCAGCCTGGGCGGTCTGCTGCTTATAATGTTCGAGGTAAGTGCTGCTGTGTGTGGAGAGGCTGATGCACGCGCGCCTGCAGAGTCGCCTTCCCGCTCCAGCTCCGGCGTCATTTTAGAGGGAGAAGCCCGCCTGGAGTCTGCTGCATAGTAATCAGTGACCTTATTATCGGTCTGGCGGCGTTTAGAGGCTGTGCGAGGCATTCTCCCGGTGCTAGGGGCTGTCACCAACCTGTTCTTTCTGTTTATGTGTCCGGTCAGGACCCGTAGAGCGCGTATGTGCCGTTTCACAGATCTCTGCTGAGGAGCCCTCTTAGTGTGCGACCGGCGCCATCAGCAGCAGGCCACGCCCCCCTATATATCATTCATATACAGGAAATTATGTCTCATAAAATTTTTCCGGTAAAATCCATATTATCTTGTATCGTATGTTTTATTATCAGTCTGTAAAATTGAAGTAGGGCAATAAACCCTGCCTGTGTGCCTCTAATTGAAAACTATACATCCCCCACCAGCTATGCCAACAATGAATAAAGGACAGTATGTAGCCCTGCAAAGGACTTTTAGTTTAGAGTTGCAGCAGTCATATACCTATAGTAGGAATCTAAGGCAATACGCCCTGCCTATATGCCTGCTCTAAGCTGTCTCTTCTAGATCAACTCTCCCTAACTCCAGTGTGACATTTATTGTGACCCTGGATCTTATATAAGACCCAATGATGCGATGCACCCAGCCAATCACAGTAATGCCAGTAGACAACATGCCTATAGCATTACTGTGCATGGCAGGCAATCCCCGCATGTTGATTGGTTGTCAAGCAACTAAAAAACATGCGGGGTGGAAATTTGGGCATGGCGCTCGAGCACCAGCAATACCCAATTGAGCTATGACAGTGCCCTGATGCTCGCTCATCACTACAGAGACCAATATCTTTCACAAAATAAATAGTCTGAACCTAAGATAAACAATAATGTTTTCTATTACCTATCGTGGCAATTATTATCAAATTGTATATTTGTATCTATGATTTGTATCTATGAGAGGAATAACTATTGAAAATAGAGTCTCACCCAGTGATCACACCAACAAGGGGAATAGTAAAAATTCCAGTAATCAAGACAACTGGTTGTAGAAGGTATCTCCTATATTTTGGTTAGGGCATGACTTTCCATTCACCATGGATCTGACCACTGGGACCCCCGTGATCTTGAGAAACACAGCTCTGAAGAGCACCATATACTAGTGCATCTCAATGAATTAGAATATCATCAAAAGGTTCAATTATTTAAGTAATTCTCATAAAAAGTGAAAGGCATATATTATATAGAGTCATTACAAACAGAGTGAGCTATTTCAGGTGTTATTTTCTGTAAATGTTGATGATTATGGCTTACAGCCAATGAAAACCCAAAGGTCAGAAAATTAAAGTAGGGAGGATGAAGGGTTAAAAAGTGCACTGTTGCATTCCAAGCAACATCAAAGGGTGAGTAGATAATTGATTTATTAGTTAACGCGTTTCAGGGCTCCTAGAAACGCCCTGAAACATGGCAATATGATATTGATTTTTGATGATATTCTTATTCATTGAGATGCACTAGTAAATGGAGCTGTGGTTAATTACATGCACTGCTGAGACATTCACATGTGGCTCTAAAGGCCCCGTCACACCAGTCCACATCGCCACCGATTACATAGGCGATGTAAGGGCGTGGCCTTTGGCGGCGATATTGCCCCTACGTCGCCTAATGTAAAGGGGCGATGTCGGCAGCTCGCCTAGTTTCACATCAGTGATGTGAAACCAGGCGGCCGATCTGGGGCGAAGTGCACACATCGCCCCATGTAGCTGGCCGCCGGTGAGCTGGCAGGCAATGGGAGCCATAGGCTCCCAATTGTCCTGCATCGCCGCTGAGGTTTTGAGAAACCCCGGCGGCGATGCCGCCTCTGAGCTCGCCAGGTCGCCGCCGGAGGTGTCACCCCATGTAAATGGGGGACGGCGACGCTGGCGGGACGCCAAAAACGTGCGCACCCGCCAGGTGCCTCCGACATCTCCGGCGGCATCGGCAGGTGTAACGGGGCCTTAAGAGAGTGACAAGGGGCATTGGGTGTTCTACTATGTGGGCTGGTGGGTTTGGGTACCATAGCTGCTTTTTTTGTCCCGTTCCGACCCTGTCTACTAGCCATTCCTGGCATGACGTACATATTCACATTCAGACATCAGCTTCCATACTCCTCTGGTATGACCCATCCTCTTACTTGTGGCAATAGTCACCAGTAAGTCAGTACACATTAACTCCTTAAAAGACAAAGTGCAAAATACATTGTTATTACTTTTGGTATGTTAGAGAAACATTTTTTGACCAGAGACATATATCACATATAATCACTACCTATTACTACACTAATTACTTCTATCTCACCTGTGTAACATACATACAGGTAACACACACTCAGGTCACAGATCTGTTGCATCATACAAAATCTTGACTACATAATCGTTAAACAGCATATTTAATAGTATTAAATCCCTGGAGGTCCTAGATCACACTTCAGGGACATTTGGACAATCTCCATTTAAGCATATTTGGAAAAGAAGGAGAAAATACTGGAGTATATTGCAGTAAAATATTTTTTTATTTTAAATAGATATCAAAAATAAGTGATAAAAGTGCACAGAAAAAAGGAAGAGACTTCCCCACAATTGGAGAGGGTGACCATATATAATATAGACTTCTGCACTTATTGGAATTATTGTTTTTAGCCTCTCATACAGCCAGATCAGAACTCCCACACACTGCACTGATGAGGGGCAGTCACACCGAAATGCAGCATCAGCAGTTTGGGGTTTTGATCTGGCACAAATCCTAAATCATATTAAAAGGTTTGTTAAAGAGTCGATTATGACTTTAAGGATTGCTACCCTTATTGGGTGGCATTAGAGTTTTTTTACCTCCTCACAGAAGTGACAAATTGTTTTTTAGCTGGTATCTGTCTCTAAAAGCAGTTGAGCTCCACTCGCTGCTGTGAATCCTTTATATGCCATTGTCAATCTCTAACAGTGGCAAATAAATGGAAGTCTCAGAACGGAAAAAACTGGGCATCACACAGCAAACCACATAATAACAACCTCTACGGGCTACCTCATTCAAGTCCTGCAAGAGACTTCTGAACATCTGTGGTGCACATCTTGAGATCCACAATGTTATCAGAATGTAGAGAAAGGAGGAACATCACACGCCAGTCTTCTAGTACAGCTTTTATTGTGATTGCGGGTTACAACAGTGCGGGGAGGGGGAGCAGAGGGACCTAAGCAATACATAATTTTACTTAATTTTGTTATCTAAAGTATTAAAAAAAAGGTGTTACACATCATGAGATTACTGGATATGAAGAAAACATAATCCATTTTTTTTGTATTTCAGAAATATCTTTACTGTTTGGGACAGCAGATGAAAACATTTTCAGATGAAAAACCTTAATGAAAGGACAGTTACTGAATGTGACGTTTTTTACTTGAATGAGAATGAATTATGTTTTTTATGTAAACTACTATTTTTGTATGATTCGATATACAATTAATTTGTGTATATACTGTATATAAATGTGTAGGTTTAATGTCTGTATGCATAGTACATATTTTATAATCTACAATGGAGCCTCACTTACAAATATTGCAATTTTTAAGTATGTATCATATGCATTCCCCTTTTAGATCTTGAGAAGTTTGTGACAAGTTGTATTGTTTCCAAGTACATCCAGACTTATTATAAAAATTCATATCCTGAAATATTAGGATTTTAAGAAGCCAGATTAAATGGGTTTCACATTGATTCGAAACATGGGAAGTCCAAGGAGGGTTTGCCAATGTTTGTTTTTGCATCCAGTTAATAAAAAGACTTTTCAATTTTAATGCAAAACAGAAGTTGAAAGAGGTTTTCTCACAAACTAATTTCATTGTAATCTATAGATCTTGCAATAATAATAAGTTTCACAATTGAATGTGATTTAAAAAAATGTCCCTGTGCTGAGATAATCTTATATATGTGTCCCTGCTATGTACTGTGTAATGACTGTGTCTGACTGTACAGGGACATGGTCTGATCATACCACATCTCCTGTGCTGGGGAGGATTCAAAAAAGTATACAGACATTACAGCATGGGATAACTAATTATTACAAACAGGCAGGGAAATGTTTTAATTCACAAACAAAATCAGCTGTGATATCATTCTGTAATATCTGTATACTCTTTTACATCCTCCCCTGCCCAGGAGATGTGGTATGATCAGACCGTGTCTCTGTATGGTCAGACACAGCCTATGTGGCTAAAAACTAAACAAACGTCTAAGCTTTACCAAGGCTACTGTAAATGACACTAGAGTCACAGCAATGGGCATACATGTAGAATCGACGGTCGGAAGTCAGCGGAATGTTGTGGACATGGCCTGGCATTTTATGAAGGAATACATGTATATGGACTTTTCAAAAGCTTTTGATACGGTGCCACACAAAAGGTTGATACATAAAATGAAGGCAATAGGGATAGGGGAAAATATGTGTAAGTGGGTTAAAAACTGGCTTAGTGATAGGAAACAAAGGGTGGTTATTAATGGAACACTCTCAGAATGGGTCACAGTTAACAGTGGGGTACCACAGGGGTGAGTGTTGGGCCCGCTTCTATTTAATATACTTATTAATGACCTTGTAGGGGGCATACAGAGTAGAATCTCAATATTTGCAGATGACACTAAACTCTGCAGGGTAATCAATACAAAGGAGGACAATTTTATATTACAGGAGGATTTATGTAAACTAGAAGCTTGGGCTGATAAATGGCAAATGAGCTTTAATGGGGATAAATGTAAAGTCATGCACTTGGGCAGAGGAAACAAAAGGTATAATTATGTGCTTAATTGTAAAACACTGGGCAAAACTGTCACTGAAAAAGACCTGGGTGTATGGGTAGATGACAAACTCACATTTAGTGGCCAGTGTCAGGCAGCTGCTGCAAAGGCAAATAAAATAATGGAATGCATTAAAAGAGGCATAGATGCTCATGAGGAGAACATAATTTTACCTCTATACAAGTCACTAGTGCGACCACATTTAGAATACTGTGTACAATTCTGGTCTCCGGTGTTTAAGAAAGACATAGCTAAACTAGAGCGGGTCCAGAGAAGAGCGACAAAAGTCATTAGAGGACTAAGGGGTCTGCAATACCAAGACAGGTTATTAAACTTGGGGTTATTTAGCTTGGAAAAACGAAGGCTTAGGGGTGATCTTATAATAATGTATACCGTATATACTCGTGTATAAGCCGACTCGTGTATAAGCCGACCCCCCTACTTTTGCCCCCAAAACCTGGGAAAACCTATTGACTCGTGTATAAGCCGAGGGTGGACCCCAGCACAGGTATACAGCCCCCAGCAGTGTGGTATACAGGCCCCCCCAGTGGTACACAGGCCTCCCCAGTGGTAGTATACAGCAGCCTCCCCAGTGGTATATACAGGCCCCAGCAGTATATACAGCAGCCCCAGCTGTATACAGCTTCCCCCATCAATGGTATACAGGACCCCATCTGTATACAGCAGCCCCAGCTGTATACAGCCCTCCCCCCCATCAGTAGTATACAGGGCCCCAGCTGTATACAGCAGCCCCAGCTGTATACAGGCTTTCCCCCCCATCAGTAGTATACAGGGCCCCAGGCTGTATACAGCAGCCACAGCTGTATACAGCCCTCCCCCCCATCAGTAGTATACAGGGCCCCAGCTGTATACAGCAGCCCCAGCTGTATACAGCCCTCCCCCCCCCCAGGGCTGCCAATAGGAATTTCGGGGCCCCTGACTGCCAAAACTTTGGGGGCCCCCTGAGACTCCGCCCAGCCTCCACCCCCTGAGACTCCGCCCAGACTCCACCCAGGCTCCGCCTCCACCCTAGATCCGCCTCCACCCAAACATACATTACATATATAGTGAAAAATTGGAACAGCACCAAAAATTACCTCAATTTATGTGCAAAGCTTTCCCAACCAGCAATCCAGATGGTTCCTTACAATAGATTAAAAAAAAAGAAAAACAGCACAAAAAAAAATAGAAAAAAGTGAACTTTATTGCCAAATGCGTGGCTACGCATTGGGCAATTAAGTCCACTTTTTTCTATTTTTGTGCTGTTTTTCCTTTTTTTTACACTCTCTCTATTATATATTACACACACACTTTAGAAAGCTGTGGGCTGAATACACAATAGCTGTATCAGTCACGGTTCTGACGATTCTTGGTGCCAGCACCAATCTCTCCACGGTGTTTCTGGAGAGCTGCAGCTTGCAGATCACTTCAGGGTGCCCCCTTCCTGATCACCAGCACTCCGGCATTCAGCCTGCTGAGCGCTCAAACAACCCGGTGCACACTTCCAGTTAGCGGTTCATCACTTCCGGTTAGCGTTATAGAAATGAAGTTGCAACATTGTAGGATCAACGGTGTTTATTCCCTCTTCGTGTGGTCTTACATGGTGCGGGTGGAGGGATGGGGGGTTCTCAAAGGCGATGGCCGGTTCACACCGCAAGTGGAGCTTCAACAGGCATATAGTCCACCATATGCCTGTTGACTATATTCCTGTTGAAGCGCCACCCCACGAAGAGTGAATAAACACCGCTGATTGTGTGTTGCAACTTCTTTTCTATAACGCTAAACACAATAGCTGTATATACAATAGAGAATACAGAATAGAGACAGCTGCTACCTGTATACACAATAGAGATGGCTGCGGACCGTATACACAATGGAGACTGCTGCTGGCTATACATACAATAGAGAATACACAATAGAAACTGCTGTTGTCCATACACAATAGAGAATACACAATAGAGACTACTGCTGGCCGTACGCAATAGAGATGGCTGCCAGCCATATAGACAACATCCCAACAGCTTCCCTCCATTCCGACAGCCTCCCTCCATCCTGATAGTCTCCCTCCATCCTTCCTCCATCCTGACAGCCTCCTACCATCCATCCTCCATCCCGACAGCCTCACTTCATCCTTCCTCCATCCCGACAGCCTCACTTCATCCTTCCTCCATCCTGACAGCCTCCCTCCATCCTTCCTCCATCGCGATAGCCTCCCTCCATCCCAACAATGTCCCTCCATCCTGACAGCCTCCCTCCATACTTCCTCCATCCCAACAGCGTTCCTCCATCCCAACAGCGGTCCTCCATCCTGACAGCCTTCCTCTATCCCAATAGCCTATTCCATCCTGACAGCCTCTCTCCATCCTTCCTCCATACCAACAACCTCCCTCCATCCTGACTGAATCCCTCCATCCTGACAGCCTCCCTGTCTCCCCACAGCTCCCTGTCTCCCCAAAGCCTCCCTGTCTACCCACAGCCTCTCTGTCTCTATCCCCCACAGCCTCCCTGTCTCTATCCCCCACAGCCTCCCTGTCTCCCCACAGCCTCCCTGTCTCTATCCCCCACAGCCTCCCTGTCTCCCCACAGCCTCCCTGTCTCCCCACAGCCTCCCTGTCTCTATCCCCCACATCCTCCCTGTCTCCCCACAGCCTCCCTGTCTCCCCACAGCCTCCCTGTCTCTATCCCCCACAGCCTCCCTGTCTCTATTCCCCCAGCCTCCCTGTCTCTAACCCTCACAGCCTGCCTGTCTCTATCCCCACAGCCTCCTTCCCTATATATGGCCCCCTATTCTGTACATTACCCCATCCCTGCCCCGGACCCCCCCATAACTTACTATTGGGGGGAGCTGTGGATGCGGAGCAGGGGTGCCGGAGCCCGGAGGGCACATCTGCAGGACTGGAGGGAGTAGCTGCAGGCCTGCGGCAGCTAGCGGTGGGCGCCGCCATGTTCTTTGTGGCCGGCGCCCACTAACTGTGCAGCCGGTCGGTAGAAGTTGAGATCTCCACAAAATGGCCATGGCTAAATGGAGACCACGGCCATTGTGTAGAAGTCTCAACCTCTACTGACCGGCTGTACAGTTAGTGGGCGCCGGCCACAAAGAACATGGTGGCGCCCACCGCTCCCTGCCGCAGCTTCTCCCCGCAACTCCAGGGCCCGGCGGCGGTGATTAATGGGGGGGGGACCTGCAAGACATGGGAGACGGGGCCTGGAGGAGCCTGCTCAAATAGGCCACACCTCCTGAAGTCACAGCCGGGCCCCCCTGGGCTCGGGGCCCCTGACTCCAGTCAGGGCTGTCACCCCCTGATGGCGGCCCTGCCCCACCCATCAGTAGTATACATGGCCCAGGCTGTATACAGCAGCCCCAGCTGTATACAGCCCTCCCCCCCATCAGTAGTATACAGGGCCCCAGGCTGTATACAGCAGCCCCAGCTGTATACAGCCCTCCCCCCCCATCAGTAGTATACAGGGCCCCAGGCTGTATACAGCAGCCCCAGCTGTATACAGCCCTCCCCCCCATCAGTAGTATACAGGGCCCCAGGCTGTATACAGCAGCCCCAGCTGTATACAGCCCCCCCGTGGTATCCAGGGCCCCCCTTGCTGCTGCACACCTGTAAAGTAAGATGTCAGTATACTTATCGCTGCCGCCGCTGCTCGGTCACCGCGCTCCTCCGGGCTTCATGTTTCCTTCTCCGGCGCTCGAACAATGACGTCATTTCCTGTGCGCCGGAGAAGGAAGCATGAAGACCCGGAGGAGCGCGGTGACTGAGCAGCGGCAGCGACGGCATCGATAAGTATACTGACATCTTACTTTACAGGTGTGCAGCAGCAAGGGGGGCCCTGGATACCACGGGGGGGCTGTATACAGCTGGGGCTACCGTATATACTCGTGTATAAGCCGAGGGGGGACTTTTCAGCACATTTTTTGTGCTGAAAAACTCGGCTTATACAAGAGTATATACGGTAAATATATGAGGGGACAGTACAGAGAACTTTCTAATGATCTTTTTACTCTTAGGCCTGAGACTGGGACAAGGGGGCATCCTCTACGTCTGGAGGAAAGAAGGTTTAATCATAATCACAGAAGCGGATTCTTTACTGTAAGAGCAGTGAGACTATGGAACTCTCTGCCACATGATGTTGTAATGAGTGACTCACTACTAACATTTAAGAAGGGCCTGGATGCCTTTCTTGAAAATTATAATATTACCAGTTATATATACTAGATCCTTTGATAGGGCGTTGATCCAGGGAATTAGTCTGATTGCCGTATCTGGAGTCAGGAAGGAATTTTTTTCCCCAGTGTGGAGCTAGTGTTGCCACATGGAGTTTTTTTGCCCTCCTCTGGATCAACATGTTAGGCTATGGGTTGAACTAGATGGACTTAAAGTCTTCCTTCAACCTTAAAAACTATGTTACTATGTTACTATGTTAATTTTTATGTCCACCTGGTCATGGAGTTGTTTGTAATAGAAATAGGAGCCTGGAGGTAAGGATCAATTATATTGCACAGATGGCTGCCCCACCATGCCCACCAACTAAGTTGTTGACACCCACTAGTTTGCACTTCCCCTCCAGACCCTTGCTTCTATTATAAACAACTCCATGGCCACGTGGACTTTAAAAAATTACCGTTTATTCCTTCCACAATAGGAAACGCCAGACCCACCGGACAGCACCTACCACCTAAAGTGATCAAGCCCACAAATTTCTGGCCGTCGATTCTACATGTATGAAGATATGACTGTCTTAGACACAATGACACCAAATCAATCTGATCTTTTTATATACAAGCTGCAGGTGCTCTTTTTTTCTTTTAAATTCATTCACCAATAGCACAGTAACTCTTAACATACTGTGACAATGGTGACACATTTTCTCACATCCTTTGCCATTTTGCAATCACCAATTCTCTGGCCTTCCATTGATATCGTGTCACACTGCACCACCCATGTTACAACTACCAAGATCCCCTGCCTAGCTCATATTCTGAGCGTCTCTGCAGCTTTAGCATGCTGTTCTTTCATAGTTGCCTACTAATCCTTTGTGAACCTCCATATTTGCTGCTTACTGGGTGAACCTGCTGGTATGATTGCATATTTCATATTTTTTAACGTCACAACGTAAACTGTACCTTGTATTCCACCCTCCATCCTTCCTCTGTTGCGAGCACTGTCCCTGAGACAAAATATTCTGACCAAATATCCTGACTAAATCTGCTGATTCAAATTCAGAGACAAAATCTGTGAGAATGAGTGAAATGAAAATCATGGCCTGTATTCACCAGTGAGCTTTGTTTATCCTTCTAGCTTGAAATGATCATATCTGTTGAAATTCAAAATTGCCAAGTTCACCAAATTTTGTACAAAATAAATTGTTTTGAAGCTGATTGACCCACTGCAAATTGCAATATTGCACAGCCTCCATTTGCCTTGCAAAGTCATATGTAACACTCTGGTATTTCTTAGAACTGTATCTAAACATGTATAAGCTCTTAAACATAAACACAGCCTTAGGCTAGGGTCACACTTGCAGATTTTACATGCTTTTTTGGAGACCTGCGTTTTTAAAAACGCATGTAAAAACGCACCCATAGGCCCCCCTGCAAAAAACGCATGCCCTAATAGCAAAAACGCATGCCCTAATAGCAAAAACGCATGCCTAAAGTGTCATGCGTTTTTGGCATGCGTTTTTGCACTTATGTGAGGAGCTGCCTCACGCATGGTACATTAGTACCATTTAGTACCATCCAAAAACGTATGCATTTTCCATAGGGGCCCATGTTAAAAAACACATGCGTTTTCTAAAAAACGCATGCGTTTTTAAATCACCACCAAAAAAAGGTTCATATACTTTTTTTGGGTGCTGATTCAAAAACGCATGCAAAAACGGAGGGTACCTAAAGGCACCTAAAAAAACGCATGCAGAAATGAAATAAGCATGCAGAAAACGCATGCTTATTTTTAAGACACTTAAAAAACTTATGCCAAGTGTGACCCTAGCCTTAAGCTGGTTTCACCCATCTGTTTTTTGGTATCTGTCTGAATCTACCCGCATCCGTTATGGGGCTACAGGAATTTGCAGGTGCATCCAGTTCTGTACGGTTCCCCCTGATCCGGGTGTCCACATTTTTTTCACTGAGACCAAAATTGCATTTTGTGGTAGGGCACTACGGATTCAATTAGAATGTTGCTCTATGAAACCCAGATCTGGCGAAATCCAGAAACTGCAGGATCTGGATGCTGGATCTGAGTTTTAGGACTGAGTATGTCCAGAGCACTGTTTTAAATGACACGCCCCTAGGGGGCACATCATTTACAACCAGAGCCAGCTAAAAAAGGTAATCAACTGGATGCAAATGAACCGGTATTGTCACTAATCCGTGAGAATACCGATGCAGGTGCATCCATTGCATCACGTTTTACAATTGTGGGGGAATCTGGGGAGATGCAGGTTTTGCCTGCATCCCCCGGATTCCAAAAAAACAGTAGTGTGAAACTAGCCTTAGTAATGTAAACGTGACTACAAAATAAAAATAGATAGTAACCAACAGCCCATTTATTAATTCATTGCATTGACACTTTATTTTTCTTTTGAAGTTAAAAAAAAAAAGTCCAAAACTTATCACAGTTAATTGTAATCAGATAGACCATTCTTTACAGAACACTCTTGCCATCATCATTCTATAATATCCTACTCTTCTTCCCTGCTAACATGCTTACCAGAAGCAAAGGGGGCCAACTGTGGCCTGTGCTTTGTAGTTCTACTGCCCAGATGGCAGGTGAGAATGTTATTGCAAGTTAGGTTGTCAAATTGAACTAGAAAACATTTATGTAAAAACAGATGTGCGCAGTTAAATGTCTTCATTTTTTTAAACATTTTTTTTTCAATCATGTAAAAAATTTTAACCTTATTTAAAAAAAACAGCACCTGCAACAGGGAAATAGATTGGTGGGGTGTGAAAAAATATAACTGCCGCAGTCTTAAGGACCTATGATGACATCATGGTCATGTGACTATGAGGTCACCAAAGTTATTTTCAGTAGTCTTAACGTCAGAAACTACAGTGCTAATACAGTAGGATGGTGGGGGCCCTGATCAGTTGCCCAGTTTGACCGCCCCTAACACCGACCTAATACTTACATAGAAACCATGTATTTACCAAGCACATACACACACATATACAGTTAAGTCCAGAAATATTTCGGCAGTGACCGAATCTTCATGATTCGGGTTCTGTGTTCCACTATTGGTTTTTTTTTTTTAAAGGATACGATGAAGATGCAATTAAAGTGTAGACGTTCAAGTTGAATTAAAGGGGTTGAAGAAAAATATCCAAACATTTGGGAATTGCAACCAATTTTCTACAAAGTCTCCTCATTTTTGGAGAGCTCAAAAGTAATTGAACAAATTTACTTTACCTTAAATAAAATGTTAATTTTTAATATTTGGCAGAGAATCCTTTGCAGACATTGACTGCCTGAAGCCTGGAAGCCATGGATGTCACACATTTCTCACATTTCTAGATTTCCTACTTTGTGATGCTTTGCCAGGCCTTACTCCTCCTGTTTTCAGCTGTTACTTTTTTGTGGGTCTTTCTGCCTTACGTTTTGTCTGAAGCATGTGAAATGCATGCTCGATAAGGTTGAGATCCGGTGAATGAATCGGCCATTGCAGAATGTTGCTCACCGAAGAAATGATAATTGTATACCTATCCAGTCTAGTATCATCTAACAAAGGTATTACCTAAAATATAACTTTTATTAATAATGTTAAAAATCAGACTATATGTCCTATACAATCAGAAGATACATGTAAAGGGGAGGAGGGGGGATATATATAATAGTACCCCTAATATCTCCCTGTATTTTCCCTTCCTAGCAGCAGAGTTTTCAACACATATACCCAGGTGTCGCCGTTCCACGTCGACTGACCCTGCTGACCCTTTCTAGGGTGATAGCGGGACAAGTGTTTTCTGACTAAGTAGATACCCCAAATATGATGTTATTAATGATGTTAATGATGGGATATGATCAATGTACCAGATGTCCACTCTGATCTTCAGAATCAGGGTCTATCACTGAGACATAATGGTGTTCAACAGATCACCTTTGTTACTAGATGATGGGTGTGATGTTATAAATAGTGTTATCTCTATGGCTCCTGTTTATTTGTCTGCTCAAAACAGTCAGCAGGACATTATATGTGTTTATAGCCAGTTATAATAGCAATACCACATTTCTACAGAGACCAGTCCTGGTTTACACTATTCCACTCCAAGTCACAAAAATGCATCTACCATCAATCTATGTTCCCCTAGTCAGAGATTTATCCCCGTTACCGTCAAAACTGGTCAGTGAAAATATGATATATAGGAAGGGTATACCATACTTTACAAATAAAATAAGACTCTGTATACTCATCTGGGTCAGATGTCTGGACACTCAACGCGTTTCCCCCACGTAGCTGTTACTCCATGGGTTCATCAGGAGTGTTTTCCATATGCTCGGTCTGTGTCTGTGTCAGACCTCCGGATGCCAGGAAGCGGGCTTGTAATCACAAAAGCTCCCTCCCCCTCTTCACAATGGATGGCGACCATTGCAGAATGTCTCACTTGTTTGCTTTAAAAATCTCCTGGGCTGCTTTTGCAGTTTTTTGGGTTATTGTTCATCTGTACTGTGAAGCACCATATAATCAACCTTGTTACATTTGGTTGAGTCTGAGCAGAAAGTATAGACTTGTACCCTTCAGAATTCAGCCCGTTGCTTTTGTCTTCAGTCACATCATCAATAAACATTAGTGACACGCTCCCTCAGGGCCGTGAGGTACTCGGAACCGGGCTACGGTGCTGCTTGGGAGTCACAGGGGTCGACACCTAGCTCTGTAACCCTGGCTGTAATGTTCATGGAGAAAAGGGATTTAAGGATAGTTTTTGTGATGCCAACTGTGGTGTTCGGCTATAGATGGCCGACGCTGCAGTGCGGGACCTCTGGGGATGATGAGATTGCAGCTACTGTGATATCGCTCCCCATGGGTGGTGCGGTTCCCCAGGGCAACCGGTAAAGTCTATATCGGAGGTAGGTCAGCAGGGCTGTTCTGGTGGGAGAGTGAGATCGAAGCATCTCTCAGGCAGGTCTCTGGTGGCCTGCGTGTCTTATCAGTCTACCGCTTTGCAGGCGGGAAATGAACAGTCTCACACACAGTTCTGAGTTCTATACCCGGTTTACCTAGCTTTTCACTTCGGCGACGCCAAAGGGTACCGTTCTTGCCAAGTCTCAGTTCGGATAGTCGTCAACGAACGGGGATAGCTCGTCCAAGACACCCCCTTTATGCTCCTTCCTTCACAGGTTGCCTTCCTCAGCGCTGACTGTCCACCTACCTCCTGCATGCGCTTCCACAGACAGAGCCCCAATCCAGCAGCCACGGGTCCTGTTGGGCAACTGGTACCAAGTCCCCTGACCATAGTACGGCTACCTTCTTGGCGGATGTGTCGGCCGCTGCTCCTCTAGATCTCGTGCCCTCCAGTTCCGTGGTTGGAGCGTAGAGTCTCCTTGCCACTTTCAGGGCCGGTCCCCTGGTTCCCAACTAGCCCTTCTGTTTTACTCAGATTCAGGTACACAGGTGGATCGCTCTCTGACCGTTCCCCTAGGGCTCACTCTCTCTCTCTCTTGAAGTCTGCTGTCCTGGGACCCAGGACAAGCTCATCGCTGCTCAAGTCCTCCGGATCCTCCTCCACTGGCTACTTCCTCACAACTGCCTTCACTAACTTCCCACCCTCCACCTTTCTTTCCTCTGTCCCCCTGACTGATTGAGCCCTCCCTCTATCGGGTCCGTCCACTGTCATTGGGACCGGGTGTGTTCGGTGCTTTTGTGGGGGTCTCAGGCTTCCAATCCTGTTTGCTGGGAACAGGAATAATGCAACTGTGGGACGGGTGTAGTACCTCTTTGTGGCAACCAGACCGCAGGGGCACCACATTAGTGACCCACGGCCATCACACTGCCTTCACCATGTTTAATAGAGAATGTGGTGTGCTTTGGATCATGAGCCGTTCCAAGCCTTCTCCATACATTATTCTTCTTATCATTCTGGTACCACTTGATCTTAGTTTAATTAGTCCAAAGAATGCTTTTCTAGAACAGGGCTGATTTCTTTAGATTTTTTTTAGCAAAGTCTAATCTGGACTTTCTATTTTTAAGGCTGATCAAAGGTTCGCAACTTGTTGTAAACCCTCTGTATTTGCTCTCATGAAGTCTTCTGTTTATGGAAGACTTATATACTGGAATATCTACTTACTGGAGAATGTTCTTCACTTGAGTGAATGTTGTGAAGGGGATTTTTTCACTATCGAATGAATTCTGTGATCATCTACCTCTGTTATCTTCTGTGGATGTCCAGACCTTTCTGAGTTCACAACAAGCTCACTAATGCACTCTTTTTTTCAGAATGTGTCAGATTGTTGACCTGTCCACTCATAACATTTCTATTATCTCTCCAAAGGTCTTCTTTTTCAGCCTAATGATGGTCTGTTTTTCTTCCACTAAGAGCTCATATGACTGCATGTTGTTGTATTTGCAGTAGCAAATACAAATGCCACACCTGCAATCAGCTCCAGACCTTTTAGCTGTTTAATTGATGATGGATTAATGAGGGAATAGCCCATACAGCCAATTAAAGAGATTTTGAGATAATTGTCCAATTGTTTTTGGACCTTTGAAAAAAAGACAGCTTCAATTCAAAGAGTTGTAATTCTTAAACCCTTACTCCATTTAGGAAATGCATACCTTCAAACTAAAGCTGAGAGTCTACACTTTAAGCCCATATTGATTATATTAGATTAAGGCCCGATGCTATTACATCGGGAGGATGGTGATGTGATGTTGAGCATGTGTTGTATGACACTAAGAGCAGCACACCTTGAGATGGAGATGTGGTGAACAGCCATCCCGCCCATCTCTTTAGCTCACAAAAACCCAACCCTGTTATAAGAATAAATAACATTTCTCAGCAGCTATGATGCTGGAGCTTTACATCCGGGTTCATATCCCCAAAATTCACAATTTGGATGATACACATCTCCCGTCTTATACTTAATGTGTGTTAAACTTATATTTAGAAAGATGTGTAAATGTATCACAACTATGTATTTATGTACAGAGGATGTTTACATAGTAAGCCTCAAGAGAGTCAGCATTACTGCTGTATGTAAAGTACTATGGAATTAATAGTGCTATATAAATAAAATAAAGTAGTCTAATTATTATGACCTAAGTTATATACGTATGTGTTGTCTATGTAGTTGAAATCTATATACGAGTGCATCTAATTTTTTTTTTTTTTTTTTTTCCAAATCTATGTATAGCTATATATGTTTCTGTCTAAACCTGTCTATGACACATCTATGAAACAAACTATTTGTATATGATATATGTATGTGCTTAACAAATCTATAGATATAACTTGTATAAAGCTATGTATAGAAGTATATTATGTACATCTATTTAGAATGCAACTATCACTTATATATCTATATATCTATCTATTCCAGGAGTAACGTAAATAGTTTAAACTAAAACATTTTTGTACACTACATTTCTAGTGAAGACTTTTGGGCTATTGGGTACTAATTTTCCTTTGACCCTAACGTTACTGCGTAGTTTGACTCTGGAGAAAGCAACATACAATTGACCATGGGCAAATGCAGGTTGTGGTAAAAAAATGCCGACCTGATTGAGGGTCTGTCCTTGAGATTTGTTAATGGTCATTGCAAACGCAGGTTTCACTGGAAACTGTCTACGTTTTAATTTAAAAGGCAACCCAGTCTCAGAAGGACACAAATCGATGTGTGGAATAAATACAATGTCTCCTTGAGCTGAGCAAGTAATGACTTTACCCTGTATGATGTTGCGGAGTAAGGCAGTGACAATGAGGCGAGTGCCATTGCAAAGACCTTTCTTGGTGTTTAGGTTTCGTAACAGCATTACAATGGTGCCAATTTTAAGTTGCAGATGATGTAATGGCATTCCTGATGGTGTCAGTGAGTTTAAAAATTCAACAGGGTAGTTTTCACATTCTTCAGCTTCATCAGCATCAACAGAATCATCGCTGGTATAGACAGTATAATCGCCACTCATTCGATCCATTACTCTAGAGTTCAGAAAATCAACGTCATCATTTTTGGACATAGTATAGCATGTGATGCAGCAGTGTTTTTGCTTTCATTGTCATTAACATCAATGCAAATGTGGTCTCCAAAGATGTCAGTTACTATTGAGCCAGTGCAAAGCATATCTGGAGGTATTTCAATGACATTCTCTCCAAGATTGTGTTCATTAGACAGCTCACCATTTCCAAGTTTAAGCAACCAACTGCTGTACTCAGGATCAGTGGAGCGCATGTTGTTGAATAGTGGTAGTCTAGTAAAATGTTGCCAACGGTGTGAATATTTAATGCAGGAATCTACACTGTCTGTTCTTGCTCCATGAGCGATGACGGGAAGAAATTGTCTGAAGTCTCCTCCAAGAACAATAACTTTACCTCCAAACGGTGTTTTATTTTTGTCAGCAACATTTGTTGTCATGATGTCCCGTAGAAGTCTATCTATGACATTCAAGGCATGTTTTTGCACCATTGTACACTCATCAATAATAAAAAGTTTTGTTGTTTGTAAATGCTTTCCAGTATTGGTATCGCTTTTTATCCTGGAAACGGATGTTTCGTTGATAGGAATTGGAATGCCATACAGAGAGTGGATAGTTCGGCCTCCTTCTAGTAAGTTTGCTGCTATACCTGTAGTGGCAGCAGGTGACACAGTGTCTCCTTGTCCCCTTAGAGAATGACTAAGTAAATGGTAAAGGTAGGTTTTTCCACTGCCACCAGGTCCGTCAAGAAAAAAGCACTTCGGTGTTAAACTGCTGTCTTGTAAAGCTTGAGTAATGACATCGTAGGCAAAACGTTGCTCCTGATTAAGAGTCTCTTTCATCTCTGCGGCTTTTGTTAATTCATGGTCCTTATCATATTAGTGAAGATTTTTTAGATTTCTTGCTGGGGATGGTAAATTGAAATCTGCAAATGTTTTGCCATGGAGTATGAGCATATTTTGGACATCCGTCATAGCATAACCTTCACAATCGATACACTCTTCAGTGTCGCTGTGGTATGCTTGACAGTAGTCTTGTAAAAAATGTTCCTTAAATTAATTCCACAATTCAAGTGGATTTGTGGGAGGGCCAAAAATACAGATGAAAGCAAACATGTCTCGAAGTTGTGTAGGCATGTTAAGAATGCAGGCATCTATTAAAGTATTTCGCCACACACTATCATCGATTAATAATCCCAGTGCTAATGCAGCATCCTTAAAAGTTGGAAGCGTGACTCCTTTGACGGTTTTAATGCTGTCAAAACTTGTAGCAGCTTTTACATGCAGTAACAATAAACGTAAATAGTATCGTTCTTGGTATTTCACACTAACAGTATTAATTCTGCCTATAACAGTTAAACCTCCTCGTTTTCTCTGTTCCCATGTGCCTTGTTTCCAAACGTAGTGTTCGGGCATTTCAAGGTAAAAATAGTTATGTGCATTTAGGTCAATCTTATTAAGGTTGAAATATGCCATAAGTGTTGAATTGGTAGTGAGTTTTTGTTGGATGTTCTCTGCAGAGTCATCGTCATGAAAATAGAGTGGCTGAGAATTAGGCAGATGTACCGCTAGGCGAATGATGGCATGAGATTGTTTATGCATAGGGAAAGTAAATATTCTCCACGCAGCTTCCGATGCACTAACATATCTGGCATCGGCAAATTGGTTGGTTTCATCATGTGTGATGTGATGTTGCTCAATTTGAAGATTGGCTTTGTCATGGCCCTTGTAAACATATTTAAATAAGTACTTAACACTTTGAATGGAAGCACATATTTCGACATTAATATGACACTTGTATTTTTTTAGTAAAGAGGGGTTATATGGAACTACCCATGAATTGTCAATAGTCTTAGACTTGTGTAGATATGTTTTGCCAATGGTTCTGCGTTAAGTGGCATAGCCATCCTTTTCTTTGATAGTATATTCCTGTGGTTGTTTAGGGAAACCTTTGGTACACTTACCAAGATCCATACAGGGAGAATTAGGATTGTGTTCTCCACAGGGACCATGAATCATGTGTTGAAGAACAATGGTATGGAGCTGAGGGTAGTAAGTTTCATCGGGAATTTCAGCCCATACGATATTGTCTATATCCTGTTCAGTCCTTATTTTAGAAAGGCTATCAAGAATAATTAAAATATGTGCTTGTGGAAGACCACGCTTTTGAAATTCAATGACATGGACCATTGCGGTGACGTTTCCAAATAATCCTCTGGTAATGTCTTTAAGTAGGGATTCTAGTTTAATTTTAAAGACACGTGCAACCAAGTCTGGTCTGTGTTCAACACGCTGCCATTGGTTCTAAATGTGTAGTAATTTCACTCCACTTTTGACTACAAGTCATGGTGATAAATAGATCAGGTCGACCATACTTTGTGACAATAGCCTCTTGGTAGCGTTGTTGCATATTTCTGGGACTGCCCTAAAAAAAAAATGGTAAAATGACGGTTTTTCCAATTGGGATTCCCTTTTGAATAGACTGTTTAACTAAATGTTCTTGAAGGAGGCAGTAATCCTCCACTTCATCTTTTTGGTGATGTCGGATGTAATATAAGCAATTAGCCTCGATTTTCACATACGCATCTACTAAATTTAGCTGTGTTAGCTTTCCACCATTGAGGAGTGGGTTAAAGTAATCTCTGACAGATAACATATAACAATAGTATTGAAGTTGTATGATGCGGCGTAAACTATTTCCTTGTTGTTTGAGTCCATCATGCCATCCTTGGTCTCCATAAGGGAAAAATATGGGATACAGCAGGGCATCTAAATTGCTATGTAGAATGCTAATTTGTTGTATTTTTTGAGCGAAGTGGTTCTGTGGATCCGGTTTTAAATGAATTAAGATATCTCTATTGAAAGGGGGCTCACCATTGTCATTTTGAAAGACGACTGCGATTTCACTGACAGTGGGATTATTGTAACGTCGAGGGTCTTGACTACGATCTTGTTTAATAGCCATAGTGATGTTGGGCATGACAGTTCCGTTTTGTAGAGCTTTAATTTTTTCTTGTTCTTCCACATCGCGTAATATTTGATAAGCTGCCATATTTATAGTTTGTATTTGCAGGGCAATAATATTCATCAGTGTAGGATGACAGTTTTGATTTTCCTTAAGTTGTAAGCGTTGTTTGTTAGCGCTAGCGGGATCGAGTATGTAAAGTTAGGCATAAGTAGGTACTTGATCGTCAGAAGGATGTAGTGTTCCCGTTCTATGATACATTTGTCCATGTATGCGGAAACAGTAATGGCCATATCCAGGAGGTGGTGCAATATTGGCGCCCATGGAGGCAAAAGCAAAGGAACTGTTAATGCATCGAATATTGTCCATGAATTTTTTGCTAAATTCACTTTCTCCTTTGAGCAAACATGTAAAGACCTCTGGATATTGTAGTCTAGGTACATGGACTTTATCTTTATGACAGCAGAGAGTATAATGGTTATCAATAGGTTTTTCAGCGATAAAATGCAGAGCTTGGCAATGTAGACATACATGGTTCATGTCACCACAGCTGTGTTCCATAATAGTACTTTCATCATGAGTGAAATGTTTAGCATGTAGTGGAAGTGCTACTGGGGGAGTGGGACTATTGTGGAGACCAATGTATAATAGTCGTGTGGGTTGTGGTGGCACTTGATTATCGAGTAGAGTATGAACTTGAGCGTGAAGAAAGTGTGCGTCTCTATTGAGGGCAACTGGTATTGCTAGGGAAGAGTTAGAGTTTTGTGGATGCATGTAGCTTAATGGGGTAGAGGATGAAGTGGCACATGCAGAAATGGAAGCATCGAGTGGTTTGTTTACTATCAATATCGAGGTAGCAGATGTATGTTACCGGTGTTGACGGCGTGAAAAGGCAGCTTGTGCTAATCGAATAGATTTAGATGTAGGTGACTCGTGGGTGATGCGATGTTGAAAATAAGCCTTCATGGTGTCAAGACAATGCTTATTTTCCTCAGGGGTCTCGTTTGCACGGCATTTTCTTTGACGTACTGCTACAGCAGCTTTCCTGTCTGTGTCATTGGCATACTTTTTGTTACGACCCATGTTGGGAGTGTTAAGGAAGTGTTAGAGCAGATAGTTGTGAGTGATACTGTGGGGGGGGGGGGGGTTAGAGGCAAGAAGAGAAGCAGGAGTACTGAAAACAGAAAGAATGTACAAGTAGGTATGTAGTTATGTACTAAAATTGTAAGTGAGGCGGTTATTTCCCAGAGGGGTGCTCCTGGATAGTACTTATGTATGTATATATAGGGCTATGTACGCATGAATTGGAGGGGGTGGGAGCAAGCGTGTTCTCTAAATAATATAGTTATGTGCAGACACCAAAAAAATCCAAATAAAGTGCATATAGCCTTATCCTTACGTCCTTATTTAAGTGTGAAGGGTTAAATCCAAAGGGCTAGTGCAGTAGTTTGCTTAACAACATATAGTTGTGTCCTTAGCAATAAATATAACACAGTATGATGTCCTTATAGAGTAGGTGGGAAGGGTTAAATCCAAAATGGCTTTTTATAGTGGTATTGGTCGGTATAGATATTCAGCAGTGTTGAATCTAAGGTGTATTATAGTCTTATTGGTCATTAGAGATATACAGCAGTGGTGAATGAAATGTTTTTAGTAGTCTTTTAGGTCCTTATAGGTCTTTCTAGAGATATAGAGCAGTGGAGAAAAAAAGTTGTTTTCCAGTCTTATTGGTCCTTATAGATATACAGCAGTGGTGAATATAAGGTTTTTTATAGTGGTTTTGGTCCTTATAGAGATACTGCAGTGTAGAATATAAGGTTTTTTATAGTGTTCTTGGTTCTTATAGATATACAGTAGTGGTAAATAAAAGGTTTGTTATAGTGTTATGGTTGTTCAACATATCCAGCAGTAGTGAGGACAGATAGGGTAGGTTCTTTTGTAAGTATGAGCTGCACAATGGTGTGCTGTATGTACTTATAAATGTCAGTAACAGTATATATATTAATAGGGAGGTCAGACCACAGGCTGTTGTAGCAGGCGTCGAGAAATGCGGCCAGTAGAAACGTTGTAGAGCAGGCGGGGTGAGGAGCAACACTGAAATGAGGGCGGAGCTGCAGTGCGGTGTGAGGTAAAGTGTATAATCGCGGAACTCAAAATGGCGGGCGGGAGGTCTCATGAGACTTCCCACCCGTCATCTTGGTTTCGGCCTGTCCGGGCCGGCGACACTCAAGATGGCAGCCGGGAAGTCTCGCGAGGAGAGACTTCCTGGCCGCCATCTTGCATGTTGCCGCTCTGGACAGGGCAAAACTAAGATGGCGGGCGGGAAGTCTCGCGAGATTTTCCGCCCACCATCTTGGTTTCGCCCTGTCCGGGGCAGCGACATGCAAGATGACGGGCAGGAAGTCGGTGGCGTCGCGGAGAAGAGGATGGGTGCGATCGGCTGGTCGGCACGGGTGTGCGGACGGGTGGTGAGTATGATGAGAGCGTGGGGGGTAGAGCACTGGGTTCCAATCGGTAGTGGGGCAGTAAAAGTCCCCGCTACCGGCAAAGGGCGGCAGTCATGTTGGTTAGGGTGTAAGCCAGCTTCTGTTGGATGTGACGTCATAAACGTTACATAGTGACGGAAGCTGGCTTAGGGAAATTATTATGTAGGTTAACTGTATCTTAAATATGGTCTGACAAACAGCTAAAATGCCAAAATTTGTGTCCCTGTCCAAATATTTCTGG
>JARQOC010000003.1:301987401-302071645 GCA_033576535.1 Allobates femoralis | reverse complement strand
AAACATTAGTGACACGCTCCCTCAGGGCCGTGGGGTACTCGGAACCGGGCTACGGTGCTGCTTGGGAGTCACAGGGGTCGACACCCAGCTCTGTAACCCTGGCTGTAATGTTCATGGAGAAAAGGGATTTAAGGATAGTTTTTGTGATGCCACCTGTGGTGTTCGGCTATAGATGGCCGACGCTGCAGTGCGGGACCTCTGGGGATGATGAGATTGCAGCTACTGTGATATCGCTCCCCATGGGTGGTGCGGTTCCCCAGGGCAACTGGTAAAGTCTATGGTGGAGGTAGGTCAGCAGGGCTGTTCTGGTGGGACAGTGAGATCGAAGCATCTCTCAGGCAGGTCTCTGGTGGCCTGCGTGTCTTATCAGTCTACCGCTTTGCAGGCGGGAAATGAACAGTCTCACACACAGTTCTGAGTTCTATACCCGGTTTACCTAGCTTTTCACTTCGGCGACGCCAAAGGGTACCGTTCTTGCCAAGTCTCAGTTCGGATAGTCGTCAACGAACGGGGATAGCTCGTTCAAGACACCCCCTTTATGTTCCTTCCTTCACAGGTTGCCTTCCTCAGCGCTGACTGTCCATCTACCTCCTGCATGCGCTTCCACAGACAGAGCCCCAATCCAGCAGCCACGGGTCCTGTCAGGCAACTGATACCAAGTCCCCTGACCATAGTACAGCTACCTTCTTGGCGGATGTGTTGGCCGCTGCTCCTCTAGATCTCGTGCCCTCCAGTTCCGTGGTTGGAGCGTAGAGTCTCCTTGCCACTTTCAGGGCCGGTCCCCTGGTTCCCAACTAGCCCTTCTGTTTTACTCAGATTCAGGTACACGGGTGGATCGCTCTCTGACCGTTCCCTAGGGCTCACTCTCTCTCTCTCTCTTGAAGTCTGCTGTCCTGGGACCCAGAACAAGCTCATCGCTGCTCAAGTCCTCCGGATCCTCCTCCACTGGCTACTTCCTCACAACTGCCTTCACTAACTTCCCACCCTCCACCTTTCTTTCCTCTGTCCCCCTGACTGATTGAGCCCTCCCTCTATCGGGTCCGTCCACTGTCATTGGGACCGGGTGTGTTGGGTGCTTTTGTGGGGGTCTCAGGCTTCCAATCCCGTTTGCTGGGAACAGGAATAACGCAACTGTGGGACGGGTGTAGTACCTCTTTGTGGCAACCAGACCGCAGGGGCACCACATTAGTGACCCAGGGCCATCACACTGCCTTCACCATGTTTAATAGAGAATGTGGTGTGCTTTGGATCATGAGCCGTTCCAAGCCTTCTACATACATTATTCTTCTTATCATTCTGGTACCACTTGATCTTAGTTTAATTAGTCCAAAGAATGCTTTTCTAGAACAGGGCTGATTTCTTTAGATTTTTTTTAGCAAAGTCTAATCTGGACTTTCTATTTTTAAGGCTGATCAAAGGTTCGCAACTTGTTGTAAACCCTCTGTATTTGCTCTCATGAAGTCTTCTGTTTATGGAAGACTTATATACTGGAATATCTACTTACTGGAGAATGTTCTTCACTTGAGTGAATGTTGTGAAGGGGATTTTTTCACTATCGAATGAATTCTGTGATCATCTACCTCTGTTATCTTCTGTGGATGTCCAGACCTTTCTGAGTTCACAACAAGCTCACTAATGCACTCTTTTTTTCAGAATGTGTCAGACTGTTGACCTGTCTACTCATAACATTTCTATTATCTCTCCGATGGTCTTCTTTTTCAGCCTAATGATGGTCTGTTTTTCTTCCACTAAGAGCTCCTATGACTGCATGTTGTTGTATTTGCAGTTGCAAATACAAATGCCACACCTGCAATCAGCTCCAGACCTTTTAGCTGTTTAATTGATGATGGATTAATGAGGGAATAGCCCATACAGCCCATTAAAGAGATTTTGAGATAATTGTCCAATTGTTTTTGGACCTTTGAAAAAACAACAGCTTCAATTCAAAGAGTTGTAATTCCTAAACCCTTACTCCATTTAGGAAATGCATACCTTCAAACTAAAGCTGAGAGTCTACACTTTAAGCCCATATTGATTATACTAGATTAAGGCCCGATGCTATTGCATCGGGAGGATGGTGATGTGATGTTGAGCATGTGTTGTATGACACTAAGAGAAGCACACCTTGAGATGGAGATGTGGTGAACAGCCATCCCGCCCATCTCTTTAGCTCACAGAAACCCGACCCTGTTATAAGAATAAATAACATTTCTCAGCAGCTATGATGCTGGAGCTTTACATCTGGGTTCATATCCCCAAAATTCACAATTTGGATGATACACATCTCCCGTCTTATACTTAATGTGTGTTAAACTTATATTTAGAAAGATGTGTAAATGTATCACACCTACGTATTTATGTACAGAGGATGTTTACATAGTAAGCCTCAAGAGAGTCAGCATTACTGATGTATGTAAAGTACTATGGAATTAATAGTGCTATATAAATAAAATAAAGTAGTCTAATTATTATGACCTAAGTTATATACGTATGTGTTGTCTATGTAGTTGAAATCTATATACGAGTGCATCTAATTTTTTTTTTTTTTCTTCAAATCTATGTATAGCTATATATGTTTCTATGCATCTAAACCTGTCTATGACACATCTATGAAACAAACTATTTGTATATGATATATGTATGTGCTTAACAAATCTATAGATATAACTTGTATAAAGCTATGTATAGAAGTATGTTATGTATATCTATTTAGAATGCAACTATCATTTCTTTATCTATATATCTATCTATTCCAGGAGTAACGTAAATAGTTTCAACTAAAACATTTTTGTACACTACATTTCTAGTGAAGACTTTTGGGCTATTGGGTACTAATTTTCCTTTGACCCTAACGTTACTGCGTAGTTTGACTCTGGAGAAAGCAACATACAATTGACCATGGGCAAATGCAGGTTGTGGTAAAAAAATGCTGACTCGATTGAGGGTCTGTCCTTGAGATTTGTTAATGGTCATTGCAAACGCAGGTTTCACTGGAAACTGTCTAAGTTTTAATTTAAAAGGCAACCCAGTCTCAGAAGGACACAAATCGATGTGTGGAATAAATACAATGTCTCCTTGAGCTGAGCCAGTAATGACTTTACCCTGTATGATGTTGCGGAGTAAGGCAGTGACAATGAGGCGAGTGCCATTGCAAAGACCTTTCTTGGTGTTTAGGTTTCGTAACAGCATTACAATGGTGCCAATTTTAAGTTGCAGATGATGTGATGGCATTCCTGAAGGTGTCAGTGAGTTTAAAAATTCAACAGGGTAGTTTTCACATTCTTCAGCTTCATCAGCATCAACAGAATCATCGCTGGTATATACAGTATAATCGCCACTCATTCGATCCATTACTCTAGAGTTCAGAAAATCAACGTCATCATTTTTTGGACATAGTATAGCATGTGATGCAGCAGTGTTTTTGCTTTCATTGTCATTAACATCAATGCAAATGTGGTCTCCAAAGATGTCAGTTACTATTGAGCAAGTGCAAAGCATATCTGGAGGTATTTCAATGACATTCTCTCCAAGATTGTGTTCATTAGACAGCTCACCATTTCCAAGTTTAAGCAACCAACTGCTGTACTCAGGATCAGTGGAGCGCATGTTGTTGAATAGTGGTAGTCTAGTAAAATGTTGCCAACGGTGTGAATATTTAATGCAGGAATCTACACTGTCTGTTCTTGCTCCATGAGCGATGACGGGAAGAAATTGTCTGAAGTCTCCTCCAAGAACAATAGCTTTACCTCCAAACGGTGTTTTATTTTTGTCAGCAACATTTGTTGTCATGATGTCCCGTAGAAGTCTATCTATGACATTCAAGGCATGTTTTTGCACCATTGTACACTCATCAATAATAAAAAGTTTTGTTGTTTGTAAATGCTTTCCAGTATTGGTATCGCTTTTTATCCTGGAAACGGATGTTTTGTTGATAGGAATTGGAATGCCATACAGAGAGTGGATAGTTCGGCCTCCTTCTAGTAAGTTTGCTGCTATACCTGTAGTGGCAGCAGGTGACACAGTGTCTCCTTGTCCCCTTAAAGAATGACTAAGTAAATGGTATAGGTAGGTTTTTCCACTGCCACCAGGTCCGTCAAGAAAAAAGCACTTCGGTGTTAAACTGCTGTCTTGTAAAGCTTGAGTAATGACATCGTAGGCAAAACGTTGCTCCTGATTAAGAGTCTCTTTCATCTCTGCGGCTTTTGTTAATTCATGGTCCTCATCATATTGGTGAAGATTTTTTGATTTCTTGCTGGGGATGGTAAATTGAAATCTGCAAATGTTTTGCCATGGAGTATGAGCATATTTTGGACATCTTTTATAGCATAACCTTCACAATCGATACACTCTTCAGTGTCGCTGTGGTATGCTTGACAGTAGTCTTGTAAAATATGTTCCTTAAATTCATTCCACAATTCAAGTGGATTTGTGGGAGGGCCAAAAATACAGATGAAAGCAAACATGTCTCGAAGTTGTGTAGGCATGTTAAGAATGCAGGCATCTATTAAAGTATTTCGCCACACACTATCATCGATTAATAATTCCAGTGCTAATGCAGCATCCTTAAAAGTTGGAAGCGTGACTCCTTTGACGGTTTTAATGCTGTCAAAACTTGTAGCAGCTTTTACATGCAGCAACAATAAACGTAAATAGTATCGTTCTTGGTATTTCACACTAACAGTATTAATTCTGCCTATAACAGTTAGACCTCCTCGTTTTCTCTGTTCCCATGTGCCTTGTTTCCAAACGTAGTGTTCAGGAATTTCAAGGTAAAAATAGTTATGTGCATTTAGGTCAATCTTATTAAGGTTGAAATATGCCATAAGTGTTGAATTAGTAGTGAGTTTTAGTTGGATGTTCTCTGCAGAGTCATCGTCATGAAAATAGAGTGGCTGAGAATTAGGCAGATGTACCGCTAGGTGAATGATGGCATGAGATTGTTTATGCATAGGGAAAGCAAATATTCTCCACGCAGCTTCCGATGCACTAACATATCTGGCATCGACAAATTGGTTGGTTTCATCATGTGTGATGTGATGTTGCTCAATTTGAAGATTGGCTTTGTCATGGCCCTTGTAAACATATTTAAATAAGTACTTAACACTTTGAATGGAAGCACATATTTCGACATTAATATGACACTTGTATTTTTTTAGTAAAGAGGGGTTATATGGAACTACCCATGAATTGTCAATAGTCTTAGACTTGTGTAGATATGTTTTGCCAATGGTTCTGCGTTAAGTGGGATAGCCATCCTTTTATTTGATAGTATATTCCTGTGGTTGTTTAGGGAAACCTTTGGTACACTTACCAAGATCCATACAGGGAGAATTAGGATTGTGTTCTCCACAGGGACCATGAATCATGTGTTGAAGAACAATGGTATGGAGCTGAGGGTAGTAAGTTTCATCGGGAATTTCAGCCCATACGATATTGTCTATATCCTGTTCAGTCCTTATTTTAGAAAGGCTATCAAGAATAATTAAAATATGTGCTTGTGGAAGACCACGCTTTTGAAATTCAATGACATGGACCATTGCGGTGACGTTTCCAAATAATCCTCTGGTAATGTCTTTAAGTAGGGATTCTAGTTTAATTTTAAAGACACGTGCAACCAAGTCTGGTCTGTGTTCAACACGCTGCCATGGTTCTAAATGTGTAGTAATTTCACTCCACTTTTGACTACAAGTCATGGTGATAAATAGATCAGGTCGACCATACTTTGTGAGAATAGCTATAGCATCTTGGTAGCGTTGTTGCATATTTCTGGGACTGCCCTCAAAAGAAGATGGTAAAATGACGGTTTTTCCAATTGGGATGCCCTTTTGAATAGACTGTTTAACTAAATGTTCTTGAAGAAGGCAGTAATCCTCCACTTTTAAATCTTTTTGGTGATGTCGGATGTAATATAAGCAATTAGCCTCGATTTTCACATATGCATCTACTAAATTTTGCTGTGTTAGCTTTCCACCATTGAGGAGTGGGTTAAAGTAATCTCTGACAGATAACATATAACAATAGTATTGAAGTTGTATGATGCGGCGTAAACTATTTCCTTGTTGTTTGAGTCCATCATGCCATCCTTGGTCTCCATAAGGGAAAAATATGGGATACATCAGGGCATCTAAATTGCTATGTAGAATGCTAATTTGTTGTGTTTTTTGAGCGAAGGGGTTCTGTGGATCCGGTTTTAAATGAATTAAGATATCTCTATTTAAATTGGGCTCACCATTGTCATTTTGAAAGACGACTGCGATTTCACTGACAGTGGGATTATTGTAACATCGAGGGTCTTGACTACGATCTTGTTTAATAGCCATAGTGATGTTGAGCATGACAGTTCCGTTTTGTAGAGCTTTAATTTTTTCTTGTTCTTCCACATCGCGTAACATTTGATAAGCTGCCACAAAAGGGTTTATAGTTTGTATTTGCAGGGCAATAATATTCATCAGTGTAGGATGACAGTTTTGATTTTCCTTAAGTTGTAAGCGTTGTTTCTTAGCGCTAGCGGGATCGAGTATGTAAAGTTGGGCATAAGTAGGTACTTGATCGTCAGAAGGATGTAGTGTTCCCGTTCTATGATACATTTGTCCATGTATGCGGAAACAGTAAGGGCCATATCCAGGAGGTGGTGCAATATTGGCGCCCATGGAGGCAAAAGCAAAGGAATTGTTAATGCATCGAATATTGTCCATGAAATTTTTGCTAAATTCACTTTCTCCTTTGAGCAAAAATGTAAAGACCTCTGGATATTGTAGTCTAGGTACATGGACTTTACCTTTATGACAGCAGAGAGTATAATGGTTATCAATAGGTTTTTCAGCGATAAAATGCAGAGCTTGGCAATGTAGACATACATGGTTCATGTCACCACAGCTGTGTTCCATAATAGTACTTTCATCATGAGTGAAATGTTTAGCATGTAGTGGAAGTGCTACTGGGGAAGTGGGACTTACTGTGGAGACCAATGTATAATAGTCGTGTGGGTTGTGGTGACACTTGATTATCGCGTAGAGTATGAGCTTGAGTGTGAAGAAAGTGTGCGTCTCTATTGAGGGCAACTGGTATTGCTAGGGAAGAGTTAAAGTTTTGTGGATGCATGTAGCTTAATGGGGTAGAGGATGAAGTGGCACATGCAGAAATGGAAGCATCGAGTGGTTTGTTTACTATCAATATTGAGGTAGCAGATGTATGTTGCCGGTGTTGACGGTGTGAAAAGGCAGCTTGTGCTAATCGAATAGATTTAGATGTAGGTGACTCGTGGGTGAGGCGATGTTGAAAATAAGCCTTCATGGTGTCAAGACAATGCTTATTTTCCTCAGGGGTCTCGTTAGCACGGCATTTTCTTTGACGTACTGCTACAGCAGTTTTCCTGTCTGTGTGATTGGCATACTTTTTGTTACGACCCATGTTGGGAGTGTTAAGGAAGTGTTAGAGCAGATAGTTGTGAGTGATACTGTGGGGGGGGGGGTTTAGAGGCAAGAAGAGAAGCAGGAGTACTGAAAACAGAAAGAATGTAGAAGTAGGTATGTAGTTATGTACTAAAATTGTAAGTGAGGCGGTTATTTCCCAGAGCGGTGCTCCTGGATAGTACTTATGTATGTATATATAGGGCTATGTACGCATGAATTGGAGGGGGTGGGAGCAAGCGTGTTCTCTAAATAATTAGAGTTATGTGCAGACACCAAAAAAAATCCAAATAAAGTGCATATAGCCTTATCCTTATGTCCTTATTTAAGTGCGAAGGGTTAAATCCAAAGGGCTAGTGCAGTAGTTTGCTTAATAACATATAGTTGTGTCCTTAGCAATAAATATAACACAGTATGATGTCCTTATAGAGTATGTGGGAAGGGTTAAATCCAAAATGGCTTTTTATAGTGGTATTGGTCGGTATAGATATTCAGCAGTGTTGAATCTAAGGTGTATTATAGTCTTATTGGTCATCAGAGATATACAGCAGTGGTGAATGAAATGTTTTTAGTAGTCTTTTAGGTCCTTATAGGTCTTTCTAGAGATATAGAGCAGTGGAGAAAAAAAGTTGTTTTCCAGTCTTATTGGTCCTTATAGATATACAGCAGTGGTGAATATAAGGTTTTTTATAGTGGTTTTGGTCCTTATAGAGATACTGCAGTGTAGAATATAAGGTTTTTTATAGTGTTCTTGGTTCTTATAGATATACAGTAGTGGTAAATAAAAGGTTTGTTATAGTGTTATTGGTTGTTCAACATATCCAGCAGTAGTGAGGACAGATAGGGTAGGTCTTTTTGTAAGTATGAGCTGCACAATGGTGTGCTGTATGTACTTATAAATGTCAGTAACAGTATATATATTAATAGGGAGGTCAGACCACAGGCTGTTGTAGCAGGCGTCGAGAAATGCGGCCAGTAGAAACGTTGTAGAGCAGGCGGGGTGAGGAGCGACACTGAAATGAGGGCGGAGCTGCAGTGCGGTGTGAGGTAAAGTGTATAATCGCGGAACTCAAAATGGTGGGCGGGAGGTCTCATGAGACTTCCCACCCGTCATCTTGGTTTCGGCCTGTCCGGGCCGGCGACACTCAAGATGGCAGCCGGGAAGTCTCACGAGGAGAGACTTCCTGACCGCCATCTTGCATGTTGCCGCTCTGGACAGGGCAAAACCAAGATGGCGGGCGGGAAGTCTCGCGAGATTTTCCGCCCGCCATCTTGGTTTCGCCCTGTCTGGGGCAGCGACATGCAAGATGACGGGCAGGAAGTCGGTGGCATCGCGGAGAAGAGGATGGGTGCGATCGGATGGCCGGCACGGGTGTGCGGACGGGTGGTGAGTATGATGAGAGCGTGGGGGGCCGAGCACTGGGTTCCATTCGGTAGTGGGGCAGTAAAAGTCCCCGCTACCGGCAAAGGGCGGCGGCCATGTTGGTTAGGGTGTAAGCCAGCTTCTGTTGGATGTGACGTCATAAACGTTACATAGTGACGGAAGCTGGCTTAGGGAAATTATTATATAGGTTAACTGTATCTTAAATATGGTCTAGGTTAACTGTATCTTAAATATGGTCTGACAAACAGTTAAAATGCCAAAATTTGTGTCCCTGTCCAAATATTTCTGGATCTAAGTATGTTTACACAAAGCACACACATGCGTGTAAACACAGAGCATACAATTATGGCTATTCCCCTAAAAAAAGCAATGGGCCGTTTCACGCCGCACTCGGGCGCTTCTCCAGGCTATAAGCGCCCGAGTGCGGTGTGAAACGGCCCGTTGCTTTTTTTAGGGGAATAGCCATCTTTCCCCCTGCACCCCTGAACATGCAATTTGCTGTTTTAATGGTATTTATCTAAAATAAATGATTGATCCTGGAGACCGGTGAGTGCTGCCATCTATCTGTTTTGCTGAATATCACAACTAATATTGTAGATTTTGACATTAATTTGAAATAAAAACTTCAGATTATACAGTATATGACAAGCCCAATTTGTACTTTCTTTGAACTTTTATTTGAAAGAGATTGTCCCACTATTTTAACATTGATGGCTTTTTCCTTAGCATAGATCATCAATAGTCTGGAGGATCATTTAAAAAGTTTAAATAAAGTGTCTCAATTGAAAAATTTCTAACAGTCATCTTATCACCATGATTAATCCTAAAAATGAAGGTTAAATTTTTGGCCTTTCCTTGAGGAGTTGAAAGTAAAATTTCTCACGATTTATGATAATTATATTAAAGAGATTATTGGTAAAGAGTTGTTATTTAACTTTTCATATCCAGAGAGCTCATTGAATCCTGGCTAAGTCCCAACCTCTTGAAACAATCCCTAAACAAATTCTTTTATTTGGCATTGTTCACACACGCCTGTGCTGTTTTTCCAGCATGTTTGCAGCATGTAAAAAAACGCATGCGTTTTTGTGAGTTGTATTTTTGGCCATTTTTGGCCATTGTGGGACACTGGGTGCGTTTTTAAAAACACATGCGTTAACGCATGGGTGCCTAATAAGCATGTGTTATCGCATGCATTTTTGTGTTTTAGGGCCAAAATGAGTTCATTCCACAAGTCATGAATTAATATTTATGTTTAGCCACACCCTCACACTACATAAAGGGCTGGTCACTTGGGGGGGTTGAGCACCTTCCTTAAGGAGACACTTCCTGTTGTGTGTTGCCATGGATCTGCTCTCTGCAAATGGATGTTGTGCTGCTGCAGATGCGATATGTTGCTGCGCGCGATGTCACCTGCGTCAGGCTCGCCACCCCCGTTTGTGGGTGCACGAAGTCAATCTGCTGCGGCCTCAACATGGGGCATACCGTGTCTTATTTCCACAACTTCGCCGCTTCCCACAAAAGTTCAAGCGGTATCTGCGCATGACCATTGCAGACTTTGACCATCTGCTGGAACTTGTCCGCCCTGACCTCACCCGGCAAGACACCCATTGGCGGCCAGCCAGATCCCCTGAGGAACGACTGGTTGTCACGCTCAGGTAATTTGTGTTGCCCCTTATGCCTAATGTATGTTTGCCTGTGTCCAGAATGCCCCTTTTTTCATGTGCTACCATGTAGTCCAGCCTTAGCCACATACCTGTGCTGTTGTTATTGCTTCTGCCCTGAACCCTTTCATTGTCAGAGGGAAGCGCAGGTGCGTGTGTGCGTGTCCTGGAGGCGTAGCCTATCCCTGGTTAAACAATGTGTATGGTGGTACTCAGGTCATGCAGCAGGCTGCCTAGTGGGTGCTTATCCCGAGCCCACCAGGCCAAGCTGCAACCAACATTTTCCTGTGTGCTTGCAATAACCCCTCACTAGTCAGCCAGCCTCATGACCTGCTTACCACAACACTAATTGGTTAACCCCGCCTAGGGTGCGGCTAAACGCCATGCACACACGTATCTGTGCTTCACTGGCGAAATGGAATGATTGTGTGCATAAGCAGGAAATATTGCCACCACTGTCATGTTGGCTTTTTTTTTTTTTCCCCTTTTTTGTGAATGATGTCATTTTGAGCACTGTGCATACAGGTGTTGCACTGTTGTAGCCTTGTATTTCCTTGCCCTTAATCAGTCTTTTCTTACATTCCTTTACATATGCCTTTGCAAATGTGGCCATGTAGCTTGGTGTACTTGACTGTTGTGTCCTGTTTTCCAATGGTGATACATGTGCCATCCCTTAAGGATTTCGGAGCCTTGCCCTGTAGGTCTCTGTGCCATGTGTTCTATAATATATGTCTTGCCATCCTCCTTGCCATATGTTGCCGTTTGCATATCTTGCAGGGAATATTTCTTGCACATTGTTCTATTGTACTGTATCTAAAAATAACCCCGACTAAGCTTTGTTTTTGTTCTGTCCACAGATTTTTGGCTACTGGTGAATCCTACATCTCCCCCCATTTCCAGTTTACGATGGGTGTGTCTACCATCAGCGGTGTCGTAACACAAACCTGTGATGTGTTGTGGCAGAAACTTCAGCCCCTTGTGATGCCATCCCCCACCTGTGAAATCTGGCAAGAGTCAGCGGCCGAATTTCTGAGGATCAGCAACTTTCCAAACTGTGTGGGTGCCCTGGATGGAAAGCATATTGCCATAAAAAAGCCAGCCAATAGTGCCTCACGGTACTACAATTACCAGCACTTCCACTCTATTGTGCTGATGGCGATTGCGGACTCCCATAGCCGCTTTATAGCCGTTGATATTGGGGCCTATGGGCGATTCCATGACTCCAGTGTGTTCAAGGACAGTGCCATGGGGCTCGCACTGTACCGTGGGTCTTTTAACCTACCACCCCCACAGGCATTGCCTGGAACCTCTTCTCCACAAGTCCCACATGTGCTTGTAGCGGATGCGGCCTTCCAACTGCACAGTAATGTCATGAAGCCATATGCCAGACGCACACTCACACCTGCTCGGCGTATATTCAACATGCGTTTAAGCCGTGCCAGGCAGTATGTAGAGTGTGCGTTTGGCATATTGGCAACAAGGTGGCGGGTATTATTAACAACTATTATGCTGAAACCCAGCAATGTTGATCGTGTTGTGAAAGCGACTGTATGCCTCCACAATTATGTGGCCACTCAAGAGGCCACAGATGTGGATCCAGTGGACTGGTTATCACCTTTGGTCCCCCTCGAACCTCACAATGTACGAGCACCACTTGTGGCCACTCAAGGCGTGATCAATATTGTCATTATTTTGAAACACATTAGCCATGTTTAATTATGTGAACCTATCCAGACTGAGGTATAGTATTTTTTGTTATGGTTCCCTACTTGGTAACACAGTGTGTGTTATGTTTGTTTTTTGAGTAAAGTCCTATGTGCTTGTAATTGTCTGACGTCTGTGTTTTCCTTTCAGAATGTGATGGTCATAAACTGTAGTGGACAACCACAGCCCTCCAAAGGAGGCCTAACAGAAGGCCTTGGGTGTGTGGACAATGCCACTGTGAATCCAAAGAATAGGCAGGCCAAAGCACACATGTTTTGAAACAAAATTTACTCACACCAAAATCCCAAACTGTGTGTGTCAATAAACAAAAAAAAACAGCAAACCATTAGTCAGCTCGACTTCGCACCAACATTCAAACAATCATGGCCTAGATTGTTCATCTCCCAGGATGGTGACATCCAGGGAGATTGGCACACAATATGTTGTAAATGTCTTGTGTAACTCCGCCATTAGGGCATATCGATACTTGGGGCTAATTTGTCAAGATCTGGCAGATAGGCCTTAAAAAAACTCCACGGACTCTCCTCCGCTGTGGTGGCTGGTTTACAACTGCAGCCAGCCTCTGATCCAGAATTTGCCTCTGGAGAGCCAGCCCTTCCTGTAGGCGCTCCAAACCATTAATGATAATGGTGTCCGCCTCATCACGCGCAGCCCGCCTCCGTGGCCGTGTCACTCGGGGTGGTGCAGTGGATGTCAAATCTTCACCAGGCCTACGATTGGTCGCAGGTGGTGGGGGCTCGGCGGATGTAACAGGAGCCTCAGTTCCTTCTAATCCAGCCTGTGTTGCCTCAATTTCGCCTCTTCAGCGCTGGAGTTCCCGAGATCCACCACAGTAGTGTTGCTGTGTTACTGTGTAGAAAAATATCTACATGACAACTGCCCTCTCCAAAGTTAGTACACACATTACAAACCTTGAAAACACTTACTCTCGTGCCTCATAGGCCTTTTCAAGGAATCTCAGCTGGTTGCGTACTTGTACCGCACTGGTGGCTTGTCCGCAGCCCCACTCATATATTTTGCCATGTCCCTGACGTCACGGCGGATGCGGTCCTTCATGGACCGCCAGCGAACATGGACCTTCTCCTCACATAAGACAGGTTTAAAAAAAAACACCGGGTAAATTAAATCACAAACACCACCTCATCACCAGATAGTTGTATGGCGGCCTACCATGATCAATAACTCTTACCAATGGCTAGGCGTACCCTGGGAGACATTTCATCCAAATCAGGGTACAGGCTATGGTTAATGGCCCCCAGTAATCTTTAATCCGAGCTGTATTGCTATGGTCTGATGTGCCGGGTCCCAGATAGCAACATAATCTTGATAATGTGAATTAAGGCATCATTGTCAACATCAATTTTGTCCTCTGCGACAGGACTTGCATGACGCCTTGATCCCTATTTAAATAATGAAAGTTTTTTGTAAATTGCTTTGAAACAACATTTTTAACATCTTTTGGAAACTTTACAAATATTAAGTTTGTACCAACATTGTTTTCAAATTGGCTAATGACACATGTTGCCATGAAGCAAAAACATAAAAGGCAATGTGGCTGCAAAGACTAGTTTATTTGGGTAATATAGCAATAAATTTACTCACCCCGATGAGCCAGCAGTGGCCGGCCCTTGGTTTTTTTCCGGCTGCTTTTTTGGGGCTGCTTGCCCTGTGTTTAGTATCAACAAAAAAACATTAGAGGTCAACATCACAAAAGGAGTGCTACACATAACAACAAAATAACTAAAAATACCATTGTGTAGTCACAAGCTGCAATTGCTACACACAATTAGTATATTGTCCAACACAGGATTGCAGGCCACCAACAGCTTGTGAAACCAACCAGGTTGGCAATCCAGAGTGAGAGACACCATTTGCAGGATACATTTGTGTGTCTCGATTTGAAGAATTAGCCCTTGATTTCTGGGTGCACACAAATGAGACATTGGAAAATTACCCTTACCCACGATAAGGGGGCCATTCTCAAATGTACAAGTACCTCCAACACACAACAATTGTGTGAATTACACACATGGGCCAATTGCCATACAAACGTTGGTGTTGGGTAAAGGTAGTTTTTAAAAAAGTACAATACAGTGCGCATGAAAATGTCCCTTACCTTAGCCCGGCCTTTAGATTGGCCACCTTTCTTGTTTTTTTTCCCTTTTGGCCCTTTGCCCTTTGACCGATGTTTATGTTTTCGGCACTGCAAGGTGAAAAAGAAGAATCCTTAGGCAACATTTGGAGGCTTACATACAACACACACACATGTTGTGGAGGGCATACATGTTGCGACGCCTTAGTAATGTGTAAACACTAGCCCATCCCTGATCTCGGCCATGACCCAAATGTAATTTGAAAACTATTTACATGATGGGAGGATGCCTCACTGGAGGAATGTGAGCTTGACTCCGAATCCTGTGAAGGTAAAAAAATTGTCTAAATGTGTGCACAACAACCATCCTGTGATATGGACAGGTAAAACCCCAAAAAACAGGTGTAATGGAGTGTGTAGAGTGTTTTTGGTTGTTCTCCCAAACTTTGAGCTACATACATCAAAAACCTAAATACATGGCCACCCATGAAACAGTACTGGCACATGTTGTCAAGGACCAATGATCCTTAATTTAGTGCAACAACAGATTACACACACCTACCAAAGCCACCTCCATGTACAGCATGGACAATGCATAGGGCATGTTGCGCCAAGTTGCGAGGTTTCAGATTTTGACTGTGACCAGTGTTACAAACAGGACAACGGAACAAATAAGCAGAGGAGAGCAACTGCCACACAGGGGTGAAGGGGGTCCAAAGCCACACAGATTAGCCCAACATCACCACGGCTAATGCCTGTGACCAAAAAGGTGTGGCATCTTTGTTACAAACAACATTACGACCCTCACACCAAAAACCAAAAAATGGCCTTGCCCATCGCCCAGTGTCAAGATTGGTGTAAACTAGGTACACGTCACACATGTGGGTCAGATATGTCAGTGGTGCACACATACAGCCACATGAGTGAAAAGCAGGTTTGAGCATCCTTAGCGTCACCAAACTTATCCTATTCACAAGACAACATTGAGACGCTGCAAATTGCCCCAAAAGACAGATACATTGCCTGGCTTAAGAGCCGCTTTACACACAGCAACTTCTGTGACCAACTTCTGAACAGATCTCTGGTTGCAGTGAAATCATGGACACATTGTTACATTTGTACACAGTCACAAAATGGAGCAATGTGTCCATGATTTCTCTGCAACCTAGAGATCTGTTCAGAAGTTGGACACAGAAGTTGCTGTGTGTAAAACGGCTAAAATTGCCTCTGGACAATGCGGCATGATTGGGTCTGGTTATGTCTGGGATAACCTAGACAGGCGTGCAGAACCTCGGCACATGATGCCCTCCAGTCCGGTGTGCAGCGCAGGCAGCTGCAGCCGGTGACAGGTCCAGACCACGCAACCTGCGGAACAATACTTAGCACCAGCGCCAAATGCCGCCACTGCACACTGAACCTGAGGACATGATGGCCCCCCCAGCACTGTGTGCACAACTGGTCCGTGCCTGTCAGGGTCATCCCGGACAGGACCAAAAACCTAAACACACCGCAGTGTGAAGCAGCACTTAACAAGGAATAGTAAATCCTCATCCGGTCACATCCGGTAGTTATATCCAAACCAGGAGATGACATTTACACATAACTCCATTAGAAAGCTGTACACATGAGATATTAGTTAAGGCCAACAATGCAGATTTAACAACACACCGCCACAACCTGAAAATGACGGCATTGAGAAAACATCAATCCAACATGGCCACACATTTAACCCCTTGTAATAGGCACCACATCACATCACATTAGTAGTGATTGAGATTGCAAAGGGTGCCACACGGGCTGCTACGTGTTTGTGGCTAATGACCAAGTAACATTTGTGGCATGTGTCTTGGACCTGCAGCAGGGAGGGAGCCCCTTGAGGCGTGAAACACCAAATGCAGTAGCAACACTATGGATGTATGAAGCAGAGACACATCTAATTTTTAAATAAACGTCGTGTGAGGCAAGCCAACATAATACTGGTAAATTCTGGTACTTACTGAGGAGTCTGATGTTGTGGGGTCGGCCTGAGTGTCTCTGTCACTTTCGTCAGAATTTGACATCTGTGTAGACAACATATGCAGGACACATGAGATGTGTGTTACATAATGACAGCACACATGCACGCTAACAACATGGGAGACACGTGTATTTACCTTGGTGACGATACAGCACTCCACAATATTGCAGAACAATCTTCACAATCTTGCACAACAATCTTGCACAGATCACTCAGTAGGTTGGCCATACTTCCTGGTGTCAACCCACCCCCTTTTAATTGGCTGCTGGGGGTCACATTACAGGTCCACATTTCAATTTTTAGGCCCATGGACACTAAAGACAAAAACGCATGCGTTAACGCATGTGTGTGTAATGTCATTGCGTTGACGCATGCGTTTCCCATAGGGCCCCATGTTACAGAAACGCATTGCGTTTTTTTGCAGCACCAGAAAACGCTGCATGCAGCGTTTTTGGAAATGGGTTGAAAAAACGCAAGTGTTGTAGAAAAATGCATTCACACTCTAATGCACCCTGCGTTAACGCACCTGCGTTTTTGCAAAACTGCAGAAAAACGCAGAGAATGCCAAAAACGCAGGTGAGTGTGAACATGGCCTTATTTTGCTTGCATGTAAAGCGCTAACATAATCCACAGCGATTTCCAGTTTTATCACTGTCCCCATTTGGCTCACAATCTATATTCCCCATCAATATGTGTTTGCACTAAAGGGAGAAAACCAGAATACATAGAGAAAACCCACAAATACACAGGGATGTTATCCTTGGTGGAATGTAAAAGGAAGGTGCCATCAAAAAAAAAAAATTTCAACATTTGAAAAAAAACTATAAAGTGTTAATGTTTAAATTTTTTACAAGGACACCAGTGCTGTGAAGTAAGGCTATGTGCACACTGGTGGGCGGGTTTGTGTCGGCGGCGGCTGGGCGGACCCGCCAGGAAGCTCCGGAGCCATCCACCGGCATCCTGGCGGGTATGTGCCGCGGGTGTGCGGCGGCCTACGGGCGGGTGCACAGCGGGTTAGCGCCGGCGGTGTTGCGGCGGCTGGAAGCAGTACATGATTCTGCTTGCAGCCGCTGCAGAACCGGCCGGTTTATAGAACATGCTCATTCGTTGCTAACCCGCTGGTTAGCAACAGATGAGCATGTGTAAACCGCCGGTGTGTGCACACCGGGTGTCGGTTTACATAGGTTTTCATGTTAATCCAAAAGCCGCTTTTGGATTAACATAAATTTACATAAAACCTATGTAAACCGACCGGCGGTTTACACAGCTAAACCGACCCTAACCCGGCCAGTGTGCACATGCCCTAACAGTGCTAACCACTGTTTCTTCAGGGAGGAAGTAGATGAACTCTAGTGCCACCTATTGAAAGTAGCAATCCAAAAAGTCAAAATTGACTCTTTAACAAGTCTTTCAATATAACTTAAGGTACCGTTACACGCTTCAATGTCGTTAAGATATCACCAACGATCTCACGGTCGTTAGGACATCTTTTTGACATCGTTGGTGAGATGTCACACATTTAGATATTGTGATCGACGCACCAACGATGTGGCGAGCAGCTAGCGTTTGCACAACCCAACGAACAATACTTGTTCACTGTTGTGAATAAGGGAAGTCGTGAATGACATCGTTATCGCGGTGTCACACACATTGATGCAGCAGGTTGGCTGAATGATGATCATCTGATTTGAGAACATGTTCTCAAATCTGCGATCAGCGATCCAACGATTTATCGTAATCGTATCTCGGTGTAACACGTAACGATTATGTCGTTTGAACGTGACTTTTGAGTGATATCGTTCACAATCTCGTACTGTGTAACGGTACCTTTAGGATTTATACCATATCAGAACCCAATCTGCAGACGCTGCGTTTTGCGGTGATCGACAACGTCTGTAGATCTGGGGTTTTAATCTAATATATAAAGCTGAATGTGTGTGTGTATGTATATTCGGGATTGGCATCTACACCGTCACAACTACAGCCACAAAATTTTTCACAGTCACACGCCTGGATCCGAGAGCGTCATAGGCTATGTTGTGAGGCGAAATTTTAACCCCCCGCATTCCATTTCACCAAACAATTTTGCCCCTATCTACATAATGGGGAAAAAGTGACAGTTACCAGTTGACAGTTGTGAATGAGAGGGGCTTAATGATAGCGCCAAAGACTAACAGCATATACCAGCATATAGTCACTAAGGTGGGGCCTCAACATGGGATATTCACCACGCACGGGGACATGTATACACACCACACGTACAAAAGAGTAACAGCAAGTGTATAGTCGCTAAGGTGCAGCCCCAACATTGGATACTCACCACGCACCCGAACAAACACACCACAAAGAGACACACACAACACAGAGACACACACCCCCCCCACGGGGACACACACACACACACCCTATAGCGACACATTCACTCACCCCACAGGGACACACACACACACCACAAAGAGACACACACAACACAGACACACACACACCACACAGACCCCCCCCCCCACAGGGACACACATGTGGCGCCCCGCAACGAGTGCGTCACAGAAGGGTATTACATCCCAGACAGCAGATGTAATATTCTCTGACTAAGCAATGACATGGTTAAAACTCAGAGCTCCATACCCTACATGCATCACCAGCATAGAGGGCCAATAAGGTCCTGGTGGGCGGAGTGAAGGAGTAGAGTGTAGGAGAAGGAAGATGGAGAAGTAGGAGAGAGAACGTGGTCGAGAGAGGAGCGTAGGAGAGGGGGCTCTGCACAGTGCCCTGCAGCCCCCGGACCACCTCCGGTTGGCGCCAATGCCTGGTGCCCTGAAACCGGAACCCTGGGTGAGCAACCACGGGTCAAACTACACCCGCGCCCACTAACTACCGGATTACTGGTTCCGAAGCTAGCAGTTGTTCAGCACTGCTATGCAAACCAGGAGTGGAGGGACCGCTCTACAGGAGCACCCCACCACCGCCGCAAACAGAGTTGTCTTGCCAGCGGAGTACCCACCAAAAGGACCGAAGGCTCCCCTCACACCCGGTCTGAATTCGCCGGTAGGGAAATTGAAGCAGCCTCCTTGTACCCGATCTGGCACCCCAAGGCGACAACAGCAACCAAACTAGCTTAGAACGGAGGAACACCGCGGAGCTCTGAACTATACCGGTCATTGCTAAGTCCACCCAGTCCGTTACCCGTTACCTGTATACCATGTATCACTTGCTGGTTACAGTAAAGTACCCGTTACAGAGACTATCAGTGTCCGTGTTTATTCAGAACTGTCCATCTCCACGGGCAGAGAGTAACTGAGCTGCCTCACAACATCTTGTGGAGCTCCTGGCTCCGGGGACTCCCACTCGCCCTGCGGGGAGCGTTCCATCTGGCTGCATTCCATCCCCCGGAGGCCTCAGCAGCGCCGGTGAGATCACCGGATTTCCCGCAGGTGGCGTCACGATAACAATTTAACCCCTTATCTGTTCAGCCAATATATTGATCTGGACCACCGGGCCCCACAGCCGCAGGGCAGTTCCGTGACAAGGAGGAAGACTATCACCTGCCCTGTGAAGACCCCGGCTACGGTGAGTCACACACACATAGCCACCCTATAGGGACACATGCACTCACCCCACAGGGACACACATACCACAAAGAGACACACACACACCACACAGACCCCCCCCCCCACAGGGACACACACACATACACACCCTATAGGGACACATACACTCACCCCACAGGGACACACACACCACAAAGAGACACACACAACACAGACACACACACCCCACACAGACACCCCCCCACAGGGACACACACACATACACACCCTATAGGGACACATGCACTCACTCCACAGGGACACCCACACCACAAAGAGACACACACAACACAGAGACACACACACACCACACAGACCCCCCCCACAGGGACACACACACATACACACCCTATAGGGACACATGCACTCACCCCACAGGGACACACACACCACAAAGAGACACACACAACACAGACACACACACCCCACACAAACACCCCCCAACATGGACACACACACATACACACCCTATAGGGACACATGCACTCACTCCACAGGGACACACACACCACAAAGAGATACACACAACACAGAGACACACACACACCACACAGACCCCCCCACAGGGACACACACACATACACACCCTATAGAGACACATGCACTCACCCCACAGGGACACACACCACATAGAGACACACACAACAGAGGCACACACACCACACAGACCCCCCCACAGGGACACACACACACATACACACCTTATAGGGACACATGCACTCACCCCACAGGGACACACACACACACACCCCAGGGACACACATACCACACAGACAGACACAGATGTGCACAAATCACCTCACACAACTCGCCTCACATGTGTGCTATCTTTAATTTCCAAACATAAACATCTGATTAAAAACAGCCAATGTGCAACACGTGCCATATAGGGAATTAAGGCAGATGTCAGTCACATGAGCTGTCTATTATGTGTATGTGTATGAGCATATACTGCTCGGCCAGGGGGAGGGTTTACTGTTGGCTGGAGATTTATTAGGCTGCTTATACCAACCAATCACAGCTCAGCTTCTATTTTCTTACAGGTCATTAATATGACATATTCAAATTCTATTTTGTTATAGCTCACATCAGTTATTTATTAACCCGGGTAGTACAGCTAGTATAGTATAAATCCTAAGTCATATTGAATAGCTTGTTAAAGAGTCAGTTATAACTTTAAGGATTGCTGCTTTCAATAGGTGACACTAGACTCTAGTGACTAGAGCTAGCAGGCAGAATGATCTCCGTAAGAAAATAGCTAGTCCCTTGACCTAGTGCTAACCACTGAAACACATTGTTGCCAAAATCTTTTGAAGCTATTTTCATACCATAATAAATTGTCCTATTTTAAAAGAGCCAGAGACTTTAATTTGTCTTATAATGTGAACATAATTATCCTGCTCTCTGATTATTCGATTACCACTAAAAAAAAACAGAAGTAGATTTATATACAAGAGGTTACATAGAGGAGTTTGTCAATACGCAATACTATTCCCTGCTAAACGCAAAATAATTTAGAATGAGTTATCTTTTTATCTGAAAACACAAACAAAATGGTTTGATGAAAAGGATATTTAGATGCTCTGACACAAGGAGGAAGGGAAAGGGCGACTTGATATCCCTTTTCTCTTCAAATAGTCATTGATTGGTTGAGGAGCAAAATAGTAGTAAGCTTTTCTGTATTATATAATAACTGTTGGCATTTGATTTGGTGGGGCTGGTGAAATGGGTATGCATGGTAGCTAGGGATTCATTATGACAGCCTTATCAGTTTGAGGTTGAATTGGGGGATGAGTGTGATCACATTTAAGTTTGGGCTTAGTTTTAGACTGGGAGAGGCAGAAGATTTCATTCTTTGTTTTCTTCTAACTACAAATAAAGGTTTTAATTTGTAACATTCAAGGAGTGAAACACTTAATGAACTAAATTACTTACCCACTATAATTTGTCTGGTAGATTCAGACTCGAACAAAGACTTAAAAAAGTTTGGGTATTGTTCGCATGTTAATAAAGTTTGCTGAAAGGTTGTAGCACAGCCAATTATGAAGCATTATTGCATGCGGAAGATGACTGTACACTACTGTGAACAAAAAAGATTTAAAAAACTGAACAAAAAAAAAAGCAGGTAAAGCAGACAGCTTGGGGCTAGTATTATCAGGGTGGGACAGGCCATGGTTATTGACCCTTCCCAACCTAAATATACCAACCTGCAGCTGCTCCAGAATTGGCGCATCACATTATATGTACCAATTCTGACACTTTAATCTGCTCTGGTGCGATGACAATCGGGTAATAGGTTAATGGGGTTGATGTCAGTTCTAAATTGACAGTTGGCATCAAGCCCTGGTGTTACCAATGAATAGGCATCTATTAGACACACCCATTACTAACTTGGCAAGTATAAAGGTAAAAAGACATAGACAAGGGAAAAAAAAATTAAATTTGATGCAACCTTTTTTTCAACAATTAATGAGGATATATTAAGAAAATAAAAATTACACATATGTGGTATTGCCATATCCATAAAGGTAACATGTATCAGAATATAAAATTAATCTGATCAGAAAATGCAATCTACAGAAAAATATTTAAAATGCCAAAATTTGTTTGGTTGCCTTAATATCGCCAAAAAATGCTGTAAGAAGAGAACAAAGCATAGTATCTATACCAAAATGGAATCAATAAAAAAGTCTCACCTCTCAAAAAATAAGAAAGCCCTTAACCCATGGGTTTAGGAAAATTTAAAAAAAAAATTTTTTTACAAATATACAATTTTTTTGTTAACCACTAGAAATGAGCAGATCCGTGAATGTTCAGGTTTGCCGAATTCGGCCTGACTTAACATATTTTTTGTTTTATAAGACGCACCCCAAAATTTGGTGAAGGAAAAGAGAAAAAAATAATTTTTAATGTTAAATGGGGTCCATCTTATAATGCCAGTGCCCGTCTTACAAATCGTATATATGTCCGTCATAGCCCCCTCATCCTGGGATATAGTCCCCCCATCCTCGATATGGCCTGCTCAATCTGGATATGGCCCCCTTATATTGGATATAGCCCCCTTGTGCTGGCACATGTCCACCAGTGAAGGCAAAATCCCCCAGTAATGGCACATGTCCCCCAGTGATGGATCATAGCCCCCTGTGCTGGATCATGGCCCCTGTGATAGCACATGCCTGCCCTGTGCTGGATCACAGCCCCCTGTGCTGGATCATGGCCCCCTGTGATAGCATATGTCCCCCAGTGATACATCTCACAGTGATGGCACACGTCCCCCAGTGATGGCACACATCCCCAGTGATGGATCATGGCCCCTGTGCTGGATCATGGCTCCCTGTGATGGATCATGGCCCCCTGTGATGGATCATGGCCCCCTGTGATGGATCATAGACCCCTGTGATGGATCATAGACCCCTGTGCTGGATCCATGGCCCACTATGATGGCACATAGCCCCCCTGTGCGGGATTTGACCTCGCCGTCACTCTGTATGGCCGCCCCAGGCTGCAGCCCATACTAAAATAACAAAACACTTTTTACTTACCCTCCGGTGCTGTCCCTCATGGCCCCCTGCTTGCCGCACTTCCTGGGTCTCAAGGAAGCTGTTTATGTGATCGGCACAGCAGTGTGACATCATCACTGCATGCTAGATCACACGGCCGCCTTCCCCGAGACTCAGGAAGTGCAGCAAGCAGGGAGCCACAGGGGACAGCGCTGGAGGGCAAGTTAAAAGCGGTTTGTTATTTTAGAATGGGCAGCAGCATGGGGGCCATACAGAGTGATGGGGAGGCCATATCCAGAATGGGGGTGCAGGTACATATAATATGCGCTGCTCCCCCAGTCCATACTTCGGCGCGGTTTCAGCAAAGAGGTGATAGACAGCCGGTGCATATTATATGAGGCTAATGAGCGGGAGCACGTGACCTCTCGCTGCCTCCTGCAGACTACAGCCAGCCTCCTTCAACCCCAAAGATATGCTCCAGAGCCGCCCCACCCTCCCCTGCAGTATAAGACCGTAGATTCGAATTATAAAACACACACCCCCACTCTCCCCCAAAATTTGGGGATACAAAAGTGCATCTTATAATCCGAAAAATACGGTAAGTTAAAAGTTTGGTTTGGTCCTCACGTTGACCCCATACAAGTCAATGGAAACTCGAACTTCTTTACTATAAAATGACTGTAAAATGTCCTAGTAAGAGCAGGGCAATTGCCATATAAATAAAGGGAAATGACAAACGGGTTCCACAGAAACTGATTTCAGAGTTCCTCCACAATGCAACTACTTTAATAAAAGATCCCTAAACATCCTGGACCACTACCGCCAGCGAACACCATATTCTTACATCCATGACTTGGGTGTATGTCGCGGTGAAAGTGACGTAGCGGCAAAAGTATAGTACATATAGTCTTGAGACATTCCCTTTAAGATCATGATTTTAACTGCACAGGGCATTTTCCCATTCACACTTCCAGGTTGCAGACATGAGGGTGAGATTAGGACCCAGTATAGTGAAAGAACTCTGTAAACAGTTACTGGGCTTATGATTTCATGGCTATGATATCAACTAATGCTTTCACATTTATTCGTTAGATCAGGGCCAGCTTGAAATAAGCTTTCTAATTATTTCCTTGACTCCTATTATATGATGCAATAAATTCACACAGCCATTCTGGCATTTCCTTTAAAGATATAGTGTGGTGTGCAGCTGATCTATTGGTAAGTGTTTACATGTAATTTTTGAAGCTTGCACCCACAATAAGAGGTGTGCGCCCATACTGTAATATATATAGTTATTTATATTTGGAGCAGCACCCCGCCCAGTGACTAATGTGAGAACATTCACACAGGTGTTACACACTCCCTTTAAAGGCAGGGTTTTACATATAGTCTTGAGACATTCCCTTTAAGATCATGATTTTAACTGCACAGGGCATTTTCCCATTCACACTTCCAGGTTGCAGACATGAGGGTGAGATTAGGACCCAGTATAGTGAAAGAACTCTGTAAACAGTTACTGGGCTTATGATTTCATGGCTGTGATATCAACTAATGCTTTCACATATATTCGTTAGATCAGGGCCAGCTTGAAATAAGCTTTCTAATTATTTCCTTGACTCCTATTATATGATGCAATAAATTCACACAGCCATTCTGGCATTTCCTTTAAAGATATAGTGTGGTGTGCAGCTGATCTATTGGTAAGTGTGTAGCGGCAAAAGTGACATAGGTGGACAACAGAACGGAAGAGGAAACCACTTGGCTATTATGTAAGTAGATGAAATACTGTTGCAACCAGCCACAAAAGTAGACTATAAGGAAATGATGTTCAACTGATAGATTACAAAAAAAGGGGAAAGATTGGACCATGAAAGGGTTAGCACAGACACCCAGACACACGTTTTGCTTATGCTTTGTCAGTGTGGTGTTAGAGGAGCGTACAATATTCCTATTTATGTGAAATTTCACCTATAGCAACAGAAAAAATGGCACTAAACCCCCCTCACCATGCACAGGAAATTCACATAGCATCCTGTGTTACCTCCACCCAACCACACTAGACTCTCCCTGGTTAGGGAAATGAGGAGAGACTACTCAAAGTCATCTCCACCCACCAGCCCAGACATGTCATGATGAGGGAGGTGACGAACAAGGACACATCGTCATGGCAACCACAGCAGGGGAGGCTGCAGGAACACATACTGCCAATGGACAAACATAGGAAGAAAAAGCAAGGCACTAATGCCAGTATGGATAGATTTAGACTAAATGAATATAATGAGTGCTAAATATATAAGGCATTATAAGTATGAAGTTATATGTATAGTGTATTTTCTGGATTATAAAATGCACTTTTTCCCCCAAGATTGGGGGGAAAATATGGGTGCATCATAGTCCGGAAACAGCTTACCAGATGACATTTTTTTTTTCCAACTATAAATTTTTATTAGAAAATTTTCAAACAAACATAGAGGTAAACCAATAGTAGATAAATATTCTGACATTGGAGACAATGAGTGGAATAGCCATACCAGATGATATTTTGATATGGCAGGGTACTCAGAAAGAGCTTCAACACAAGGCATTTACTACTTAGTAAAATTACTTAAATGCTAACTGTACTTTCAACAGACTTTGCTTAAATTCATAAATGTATTTAAGGAATAAAAATGGTCGGCACATCTAGGTAGATGAAAATTAAAATATTAAAATCTATAAAATCGAGCACTTTTGGAATGTTTTGCTGTGAAATACCAAAGGTCTCTTTGTTCCTGGAAATTACAAAAGGTCTTCTACACCTTTCTATAGATGGCATGTGGCACTGGTTTCCTGCTGGACTGCATAGTGTAGATTACCTGCTCCGACAACCCCTGAGCCCTCAGGATCGGACACTCAAGATCCATGCAGACAGTTGTAGCTGATGCAAGTTCTGGTGTAGTAGTGGACCCTGTCTTAGAAAATCCCTCTTTAGTGGCAGAATAACCGGCTCCTTCAAAGACTTCCTCTTGACAGGGCGAAGGAGAAGGCTGAAACCCCCCCGATACTCCTGGGTCCATGTAAGGGTACCGTCACGCGTCGCAATATCACCTAGCGATATGTGGCGATCTAACATGCGTGCTCACGTTTTTTCGTGGTTGCCTCAGATCGCTGATGGCGGCATCACACGCCGCAATGTCGCCCTGAACCTAAGGCAATGTGTCACTTTGGAAATCACCTCACCTACAGCGGAACCAATCTTGCCTGATTCCATCGCCGCTTCACACGCCGCAATCTCAAAGGCAATGTGGGCATACATGTTCAGCGTGGTGAGAGATATGCGTGCCACAGTGTTTACACACGCGCCCCATACACCCATTGGACAACGCAACAGCGTTACGATTGGTCAGCCTGCTCTGGAAGCTGGCTAATACATGACGCCATTGTCTATGTACGAAATACATGCTCGTGTCATCATATTTGGCTCTGCAACACACTTTTCTTTTTTGAGCTGTCATGTGTGGCACTATACTCGACCCAGCCGCAACTTAATACACGCGGACAACAATGTGGCGCCCGCAACGATGTGCGTCACAAGGAGTATTGCAGCCGCAATATTCTCTGACAAAGCAGTGAAATAGTTAACTCTGAGTATCCAACCCAACATACAACACCTAGAACAGGGGACCAAAATGGGTCCTAGGGGGTGGAGTGTTAGGGTAGTGGAGGAGACGAGAACAGTCAGGAAAAGAAAGGAATCTAGAACCTGACAAGAGCAGACTAGAACTTGAGAAGGCCGGGGCTCCGCTCTCCGTGCGGGGTCCCTGGGCGTCACCGTCGGGTGGTCAGCACCTGAGGCCTTAACCACCGGGATTGGGCTTATCTACACGGGTTCCCCAAAAGACTCCCGTGCCCACAACTTACAGCGGTTCACTGGTACCGAAGCTGGCAGCATTCACCTCTGTCACGAACCAGCCCCGTGGAGGAGCAGCTTTATAGGAGCACCCCACCACCAGCCAGTTCATGTCGTCAACCACGGTGTACCCACTGAGGGATCCAAGGCTCCCAAAGCATCCAGAAGTACATCATGGAAGGGCATTGAAGCAGTCCTCCCCGTACCCGACCTGGTATTCCTGGGCGAACGCTGGCAAAAAGAAGGAACTAAGTCAGGTAAATGGAGGAACCTGCGGATCTCTGAGGAACACTATCACTGCTGAGTCCACCCGGTGCCTAATACCAACCACTGTAAGCCATTGTACTGCCTGCTGGTTACAGTAAAGACCGTTGCATAGACTATCTGTGTCCGCATTCCTTATGAACTGTCCGTCATTAACTAGAAGGTAACCGCAGCTGGCGCACAACATCTTGAGCAGCTCAGCCCCCGGGGATCCCGCATCAGCCTGTGGGGAGCGTAACATCTTGCTGCTGTCCATCCCCGGGGTTCCGCAGCGTCGGAGCCCTTACCGAATCTACTCATAGTGGCGTCACGAATAAAACAAATTAAACCCCCTTTTTAATCTGTTCCCGCAAGACGTCTTCAATTTTGATCTGCACTACACCGGGCCCCACTACACGGCAGGCCGGTCCACCCGTGACAGGAAGAGAAGAATCGCCTGTATCAACCGGAGTCAGCCGGCCACGGTGAGTCAGAAAATGGCGTCACGAACAGGATACGAGCAGGCCCGTTACCCAACGGGTATATTGTGCTTAAACTGGACTTTATTGTCTACAATTGGACTTTGTTCGTCCCTAAAAGAACTTTTCCCGCCTTTACACCATTGGGTCAAGATGGCGCCCAAGATGGCGTTCCCGCCACAAGAAGCCGCCACGTGAAGCCCAGGAGTGAGTCGACCCCCTCCTCATTGTGGGAGGGCTAAAGACAAAAGGCGCCAAACTCTTTGTCCGCCCTGATTGCTCGAATCAACCATGGGGGCGGACCTCAAAGACTTTTCCCACCATTGGACTACAAAAGCCCACAGGAAATGGGAGTGTCAGAGACATACCGACAGACGGAGAAGACTTCTTCACGAGCTCTACCAGAACGCTTACCGGTTGAACGGGTGTGGTTTCCCTCCAAGAAGAATGGCCAGCACGAGACTCCAAGACCTAATGCGGGAGGTCGAGGCGGAGGCCAGAGCAGCCATAGGCCAACCGGGTCCGGATCCTGCCCTTACTATAGACGGCAGCCCCGACTTCTGGCTAGAGGCTCTACAAGACCTCCGGGTGCGACTACTTGAGACAGTGGAGTGGACGATTCGCAGCTGGAGCGCGACCCTAGGCAGAAGACTCCATCATGCGATGCAGCAGAGCCGACCGGGTACAGCTTCTCCAAGCCCAGACGACATCGCCAGCTTTTCCACCACCTCACCGTCGCCCACCACCTGTCCAGCTTCGTCACCGGAGCCCATAGACTGTGTTATTCCAGTGAGGACCACAACTCGACCCGTTCCAGCGGACGAAACCGCAGCCGACCCCGTTCCAGAGCCGGAGCTTCCAACACGCTCCCACGAAGAAGCCGATCTCTACCTGGTTCCACCTGCGGAACCTGCGACTGGTTTCCACACTACCGAGACTGTCGCCTGTTTCTCCCTTGAACCGGAGGCCTCCTCTGCAACTACAGAGGCCTACCTGGTGACCGGGATTGAAACACCACTTCCCGCTGCTACAGAAGAAGAGGCAGGCAGCCTGGAAGTCCTGCACAACGACCCCGAGGAGAACCTTGCAGCACAGCCACCCACCGATCCAGAGGATTCCATCCCATCATCTTCGCCAGCTGAGCAGCCCGACGTAGTCATCGAGGAGGTCGAGGAGGATGACGAGGAGATCTACAGTTCACCTGAGAATCTCTACACCGGGTTCGCCTGGGGAGACACAAGGAACCCTTCTGCCGGGCGATCAGCTCGGGTGCACTGGTCGGGTGCCGCCGCAACAGTGTCTTCTCCGGTTCCGTTGAACCGGGCTCCACTCCAGACTGCCCACCAAGCTCGAGCGGTTCAACAACCAACACGCCGTAGTGACTTTATCCACACGCCGCATCACTCCGACGAAGAGGTACGTCGTATCCGGAGAGACGAGTGGCACACTCGACTGCAAGCCAACATGCAGGCTCGTGCCGAGGCCCGCCGCCAATCTCCACTGCCTGAACAATTCCGTAAAACCGGGTGGGTAAGCACATTTAACTTGTCCACCGGGTGGGGATTCGTAAGGGAGGAGGGTGTGAGTACTGAAGTGTTTGTGGGGCGCCGTGATGTGGAATCGCACCTACCGCGAGGCCATCCAAGCCGAGACTTGTATAGAGGGGACATAGTAACCTATGAGCGCCATATATGCCGCGATGGGTGGTTCGCTATACGGGTCCGGAACACTGCCCTCCATAAGTGACTGTTGTTGTTTGAACTTTGCTATTAAACGAGACTTCTTCCTGTTTGCACCGTAACACCGCGACTTGGCGGCTACAGCCTGAACTTTTATTCTAAGGACAGCCGACCGCCCGCCGAGTCCGCGCAATGTGTTAACCTGTTTATCTACCTCACTTTTATGCATATATGACCTGTCATTAATAAAAGTGTATTACCTGTTGTAAATTATAAAATGTAAAAAAACCTCTGTAATGTGAGTAGTTTGACGCTTGGGGACAAGCTGATTTAACCAAGGGGGAGTGTGGCGCCCCGCAACGAGTGCGTCACAAGGGAGTATTGCAGCCGCAATATTCTCTGACAAAGCAGTGAAATAGTTAACTCTGAGATCCAACCCAACATACAACACCTAGAACAGGGGACCAATCATGGGTCCTAGGGGGTGGAGTGTTAGGGTAGTGGAGGAGACGAGAACAGAGTCAGGAGAAAGAAAGGAATCTAGAACCTGACAAGAGCAGACTAGAACTTGGAGAGGAGCGGGGGCTCCGCTCTCCGTGCGGGTCCCCTGGGCCGTCACCGGTCGGGTGTCAGCACCTGAGGCCTTAACCACCGGGATTGGGCTTATCTACACGGGTTCCCCAAAAGACTCCCGTGCCCACAACTTACAGCCGGTTCACTGGTACCGAAGCTGGCAGCAGTTCACCTCTGTCACGCGAACCAGCCCCGTGGAGGAGCAGCTTTATAGGAGCACCCCACCACGAGCCAGTTTCCAGTCGTCTAACCAGCGGTGTACCCACTGAGGGATCCAAGGCTCCCCAAAGCATCCAGAACGTACATCATGGATAGGGCATTGAAGCAGCCTCCCCGTACCCGACCTGGTATTCCTGGGCGACGCTGGCAAAAAGAAGGAACTAAGTAGGTAGAATGGAGGAACACTGCGGATCTCTGAGGAACACTATCACTGCTGAGTCCACCCGGTCTACTACTCAACCACTGTAAGCCATGTACTGCCTGCTGGTTACAGTAAAGACCGTTGCAGAGACTATCTGTGTCCGTGATTCCTTATGAACTGTCCGTCATTAACTAGAAGGTAACCGCAGCTGCCGCACAACATCTTGAGCAGCTCCAGCCCCCGGGGATCACCGCTCAGCCTGTGGGGAGCGTAACATCTTGCTGCTGTCCATCCCCCGGGGGTTCCGCAGCGTCGGTAGCCCTTACCGAATCTACTCATAGGTGGCGTCACGAATAAAACAAATTAAACCCCTTTTTAATCTGTTCCCGCAAGACGTCTTCAATTTTGATCTGCACTACACCGGGCCCCACTACCGGCAGGCGCGGTCCACCCGTGACAAGGAAGGAGAAGAATCGCCTGTATCAACCGGAGTCAGCCGGCCACGGTGAGTCACATAGCTTGCGCTATTCAATGGCACGCCTAATTGCAGTGAGTTTGTGGACGGTTGTGTAGCTGAAGATGTGTGTGGTGCTGAACAGACAGCTCTTTAAATATGGCGCGATGTCAAGTGACAGCCAATGGGAACACAGTAGCCCACATCAATCATCTCAGGTGGGGCGCGGACTACAGAACGCTGAGGCACGCCTACGGGAAATCATAGACAACGCTCTTTCCATCACTATCGCCCTGTCACATGCCACAACAAGGAAATATCACCTTAACGATTGCGGCTGATTACTGAGCACTGTTCAGGAATCAGGCGACAGCCAAGGGTCGATTTATCGCCGTGAAATTGCCCAATAACACGCCGCAACCGTGAGGTAATTTCATGGTGATTGCTCTGGGGCGACATATCGCCTTCATGATCTCCAAGCGATATTGCAGCATGTGACGGTACCTTAAGTTTAAATAGTTCAAATTCCTGCACTCCTCCTGCATGCCTGCCATATGTAGGGACATGGAAAAAAACACTAAGCAGGATGAGGTGGGAGGAGCTTTTAACTGCTTGTGTGTATTCCTGTCCCTACAGTGGATATGAAGCACACTCCTACGGTGCTGTCATGAGTCCCAACTTGGAAAACAATTCCCAAAAAAACAATGTCAGAATTGTTTTTTTACAATTTTAGCGCACTTGTAACTTTTTTCTCGTTTTTCAGTAAACTATGTTGTAAAATGAAAGCTGTTATTTAAAAGTTCAACTTGTCCTGGAAAAATCAATCCCTCATTTGTCTATGTGGACAGAAAAATAAGAAAAAAGTAATGACTATTGAAAGAAGGGGAGGAAAGACGAAGACGATGAAATGCAAACTGGCCATGTCAGAAACAGATTAAAAAGGTGTGTCTTTGTAATCATAAGGCTGGAGTCACACAGTGCAGCGGTCATGAATCCATGAATTTACAGTAATACTGTGATGGTACCCAGTGCCGTAACTTGAAGCTCATGGTCCCGATGCATAAGCTCCATCGGGACCCCCAATTATTGCAACTCATTAATAGCATTAGTCTTTTTATATAAGCCAAAGGGACTTTTGGTGCCCCCTAGGCTCCAGCACTCATGTGCGATTGCAACACCTGCACCTATTGTAGTTACGCCCCTTATGGTACCTGTAAACTCATTTGCTTTTCTAGGTGGACATGTTGTCCTTCCATATGTAGAATCATGGCATCCCTATTATAAATGTTTACCAAATAATTTTACTATTATTTCCATTGTGTTGGTGCCATGTCATGATTTATCTATCGGCCGTCCATGACAGCAGCCTAATCGAGAGAGGGATCCAACCTCCAAGGACAGGAAACCATCAGGTTTTAAAAGGGGCGGTTCCTCTCCCCCCGTCAGTTTTGTGTCCTTACCTCTTGAATGGCAGTTCCAGGGGGAAAGGGTATTACTTCTCCTCTTCCTGATTAAAAAAAAAACAAATGGTTCTTTCAGGTCTATCTTGAACTTGAGCCTGAACAATTACCTGGAGGTTCTAACTTTCAAGATGGAGTCAACTGGATCTGCAATCAAAATGCTCTTTCTAGGTTGCCACATGGCAGTCCTGGATTTCAAAGATGCATACTGTCATGTTCCTATTTGTGTCCAGTCCCAGCAGTGCTTCCGGGTGGCAGTTCAGGTGAACTCACTGATCAGACGTTTCCAGTATCAGGCTCTTCTGTTCGGCATAGCGATCGCTCCTTGAGTTTTAACCAAGGTAATAGTGGAAGTATCAGGGAGAAGAGAATCCTCATTGTACCATACCTGGACGATTTGTTGCTAATCAGGATTTCAGCTCAGCATTGTGCAGACCAGGTCCACCAGGTTTTCAAAATGTTGAAAAATCTGGGTTGGCTTATCAATCTGGACAAATCCAAACTGACTCCATCAGCGACTCAGGTTTGTTTTAGGCCTCCTATTGGGTTCATACATACAGGAGTGTCATCTTCCACCAGACAAGGTGAAGAAAATTCAGACTCTTGTATTAAGAGCCATAGACTCACTAACTACGACTCTGAGATAGGCCATGACACTACTAGGCTCTCTCACAGCTTGCATACCGGGTGTACGTTGGGCCTAGGCCCATACCAGGACTCTGGAGTGGGATATTTTAGCAAATAAGGAAGCACTGGGCCAGAATCTGGAGGGCAAACTGACTCTGCAACCAGCTACAGTCTCTCCGGCTGGTGATTGGACGATAGATACTGTCCACAGGAGTCCCCTGGTGGTCCCCCGCCACAAAGGTGGTCACAATTGATGCCAGTCATTTGGGGTGGGAGTCCATTTAGACCAAGAGATACTTCAGAGGTATTGGTCAGATTTTCTGAAGAACAGTTCCTCCAACATGAAAGAGTTGGTAGCTGTGGAACGAGCTTTAGCGAGATTTCTGTAAGCATTGAGGGGCCATCACGTAAAGATCCTGTCCGACAATCAGGTGTCAGTGGCATATATAAACCACCAAGGTGGGACATGGTCCAAAACACTGATGGAGGTGGCGGAATGTATCCTCTTGCTAGCAGAGACACACTTGGCCTCCATCTCAGCGGTACATATAAGGGGAAAGACAACAGCAAAGCAGATTTCCTCAGTCGGGTACACCTTCACCAGGGCGAGTGGGTCTTGAATCAGACAGACTTCCACCATTTCACAGACATGTGGGGAATCTCAACCATAGATCTATTCGCAACCAGGTCCAACCGGCAAGTGAATCGGTTTTGCTCCCTGGATCCCAGGGATTAGTCATTTGCTGTGGATGCTCTTCTGATCAACTGGGAATTCAGACTAGCCTATGACTTTACCCCACTAATTCTGATACCAACAGTCCTTGTGCAAGATTTGGGAAGACCGGGCACGATTGGATCTTGATAGCCCCCTTCTGTAGGAGGAGGCTATGGTTCTTCTGGCTCCAGCAGATGTCAGTCTCTGACCCTTGGGTCCTTCCAACCTTCCGGATCTCCTCTCCCCAGGGGACGGTTTCATCACCCTCAGGCAGACAGGTTACACCTGGCTGCCTTGAACTTGAAAGGCAGCTTTTGAGTAACAGGGTTCTCTGCTGCAGTATAAGAGACTCTACTTAAATCTAGAAAACCTATCACTTCACAAATTTATCATAGGACCTGGACAAAATTCCTGGCAGTGACAGGGGCAGATCCAGAAGGGGAAGTCTCTATCAACTTGGTTCTAGCATTTCTGCATAAGGGTGTGGAGATGGGGCTCACGGTGACACTATTAAAGTCCAGATTTTGGCCCTTGGAGCGCTCTATAACTTCAACGTAGCAGGGGACCCTTGGATTTCATGCTTTATCAAAGCATGTGCCAGATCTACACCTGTTAATCCCATTAGCTCAGCTCCTTGGGATCTCAACCTGGTATTCTCTGCATCAACAGAACCTCCATTTGAACCTCTGCAGGATGTCCCTATTAAAGTTCTTCCCCTTAACACAGTCCTCTTGATAGCATTAACCTCTGCTCGACGGATAGGTGACATTCAGGCCCTCTCAGCAGACTCTTATTTTACCTTGTTCCGAGATGATAGAGTGATCTTAAGACCTGACCCGGCATACCTCCCAAAGGTAGTCTCTACATTTTACTGGTCACAAGAGATTGTTTTGCCTACTTTTTGTAGTAGCCCTACCAATGATAAAGAACTCACATTGGAACTCCTTAGACGTCAAAAGCTGCCTGGAACGATACCTAGAATCCTCAAGTTCTTGGAGGAGAGATACGCCCCTTTTTCTTCGCTTTCAGAGACAGATGAAGGGTTGTAGGGCCTCCAAAGCCACATTAGCTTATTGGTTTAGGGAGGCTATTAGCATGGCTTACTCTGCAAGCGGCAAAGGAGTGGAGAAGAACCTCAGAGCTCATGGCTGCTACCTGAGCTGAAAGATCAGGAGTATCTATTGATCAGATCTGTAGAGCAGCAACATGGTATTAGCCTTCTACATTCTATAAGCACTATACATTAAATTACTGTGGTGCGGATATCACCTTTGGGAGTAGGGTTCTACAGGCTGGGGACCCTCCCTAAATAGATGTTTCTCTGTAATTCTCACATTTAGGGTGTTGTCATAGACGACCAGTAAACACGTATTAACTTACTAGTAATGTGTTTATTCGGAGTCCATGACAGCACCCTCCCATTCCCTTCCATTGTTGAGGATTTGTCACTTTTCTTCTTCTCCTCTTGGTGTTTGTTTCACAGGTGGTGTTCAGCGTTGTGGTGGACGGACTATATTCCAGAGGTCTGTTTCTCAGACTCTGTAACCAACTGACGAGGGGAGAGGAATTGCGCACCTTTTAAAGCCTGATGGTTTCCTGTTCTTGGAGGGTGGATTCTTCGCTCATTTATGGTGCGGTCATGGACTCCGAAAAAAACACATTACCGGTAAGTTATTACGTGTATTCTGTCCTTTCTCTGACATTAATTCTTCCAGCAGTCAAAACGTTTTTGCAAAGTTTTACAATACTAGACAGCCCCTTAAAAAAAATAAAAAAAAAACACATACACTTAACTCTCATGGTGGGTTTACACGTTGCGATATCGGCGTCCAACTCCGAGCAAAAGTCACGTGGTTCGTGCGTTGGACCCGGGGGTCGAATGAGCGTGCTATTCAACGGCCCGATATCGGATGCCGGTTGGAGCCGGATCGTGCTGTGTGACAGCCCAACTACGATGTGCAGTACAACGTCCTCCATTGACTCACATGTTAAATGGTCGTTCCAGGGTCAGGGGGCGTAGACATCGTAGGGCCGTTGTATCACGATATCGCGCTGTGTAAACCTCTGATGCGATTCTTTGAAAACCGGGCACAAAATGCGCGCTCCCGCACCGTTGGATTCGATATCGGAACGATATCACAACGTGTAAACCCACCATCACACTGGTTCCATTCCAGCAATCTCAAACACTTTGTTTTCAAGTAATCATGTGACATTGTTATGTATGATCCCGAATATTGCTATGTTACACGATAGCTGCATTATTGTAAAACACCTTGCATGGGAATACTGCTTTTCTATTGGAGGAGGCAATGGTCTGGTCTGGTCACATGCTCCTCCACAAGCATCCATTATATGCACAGAAGTGCTGGTCAGCTAATTAGTGAAGATAGGGTGTGGCTACATACACCTGTCAAATGCATCGATAGTGGCGATGCTTTACCAATCAAGAACTAGTGGTAATATTTTTGGTGAGACAGACACCACTGATAAGGTGTGCCAAATTTAGTAAGTAGCATGCACCTCTACGATTTCAGAGTATCTTAATCCTGCATACACCTCATTAAAACTGGCATATGAAATACCAGTCTTAATGAATCACACTTAAAAGGGAACCTGTCACAAGGTTTTTCCCATATAAAGTGCAACCACCATCACTATGCCCTTATGTACAGCATTTTAGAATACTGTATGTATATCATCAATCTGCTCTGAACTTAAAAAAAAAAAAAGCTTTTTTTTATATTCACCTGGTCTTGATCCAGTACCTCCTCGCTGCCCGTTTTCTGTGCCCTCCATTAGGCTCCTGCTCAGGCGCACTTTTCTCTGCCCTGCCAAGGGCATAGCGAAGTACTGTATTGCACAGCTGCAGGCAAAGGCCAAAGAGCATCTACAATACTTTGCTCTACTCTTGGTACGATAGAGAGAAGGGAGTGTGCACAGAAGCCCAATGGAGAACACTGTGTGGATGACATAAGATGCATCATCAACACAAAGCAACAAAGAGAGGAGACACTAGAATCTAGACCATTGACGCCCATCGGACTAGACTGCCCCATAGGAGTGTAGATTAAAAGGGTTTTTTTTTTTTTGTTTTTTTTAACATTATGCAGAGCAGATATATACAGCTGTCTAGAATTCAGTATGTCTAAGGGCTTACTGGTGTGGCTGCACTTTTAATGGGGACAATAACAGTGGCAGGTTACCTTTAATTAGTACACTACTAATTGGGTGCATGGCCTGGCACAGCAGGGAAAGAGCATCATCAGAGTGCAAATTTCACTACAATAGTTTCAGGTTGCTTAGCCACCAGAGCACATAGCATGGGGGCTGCATGGAATCACCCCCCAATTTTTTTTTTTTTTCAATATTGCAGGTATGTTTTACCCTATTCGAATATGAAAAAGAACACAAGTTTTTATTAACCCATCTGTATTGCATTTTAGGTTTCATTTAAAAGCCAGGAGGCATCCTCCTGTGTGAGCTTGGTAAAAAGGAGCACAGCACACTGATGGGCCTTTGCTTGCTGAGGTATGAGTTATCTTGATTGGTTGGACAAATAGTGCGGGAATTCAGTGTTTACATTCCCTTCACGCTGGAATTTGTCACCTTACCAATCTGTAAGGCTACCTTCACATTTGCGTTCCCCTCCACAGCATTCTGCGGAGGGGATCCGCAATATGACCGCAGCACCGCAAGCCCCCATCTTTATAATGGGAGGGCACGGTGCTGCGCTTGACTGCACATGACCGTGCGCACTCATTCACTGCCATATGTGATCTGTACACAGGCCTGCGCACAAATCACACAGTCTCGTCCGCACCAGGGACACGACATGTTGCATTTCTGGTGCAGACGAGAGTGTGTGATTTGTGAGCAGGCATGCGCCTGCGTACAGATCACATATGGCAGTGAATGGGTGTGCACGGCCATGCGCAGTCAAGTGCAGCACCGTGCGCTCCAATTATAAAGATAGGGGCTTGCGGTGCTGCAGTCACGCTGTGGAGGGGGAACGCAAATGTGAAGGTGGCCTACGCAAGTGAAGAAGAGACACCCACACTTACTTTTTTTGTTAAATTCGTCATTTCAATGTTTGGCTTTTGTTGAGGAAAAATATTTGCCAATTTTTTTTTTGGGTGTATTCTGGATTTGATAATTTGCATGAGTTATGGTATTTATGAATTTTTATACTAAGATTTAAATTATATCATACATCAATAAACCTAATAAAGTCTCATGGCCATCTATTTTCACTCAAGGTGTAGACTCTAGAGTACTCATTTGTCTGTCTAGTATATTGTGTGTGGCAGGAGGAGTCTGTGTTCCCATATATGTGCAAAGACTTTTAGAGCAGAAGAAACGTCACCAGCCTCAGGTGACCAATTTTTTTTTTTTTTTAAAACCCCCTCTCAGGGCATTTGTAGAAGGGTGTAGTAATTATTACTTTGTGCTTTTAATAAATAAATCTGTGGCAGATGGTTTATATCTTTAACTCAGTTAGGGTTTTTGTCTTTTTCTCTCAGTGTTGACTGTGTTATAAGTGATATATTAACTTTGTTCTGTGGGTCAATGATTGACAAGACACCAAATTTATATTGTTACTTACATTTTTATGCTTGCAAAATAAAAAATACCTTGTACAATATATCATGTCCTGCTATATGCTGGGGCACAGCAACGTTTTTATTTTTCTGCTGAATCCTGTATGAGAGCTTGAAAAGCTAGTTAAGGCTGGGTTTCACACAGCCACTTTTTGGAATCTGTACAATTCCAGCTTAAACTGGATGCACCCGAATCAGTTTTCAGCCCCATTGACTTTTAATGGGGCCGCAGCAACTCACGGGTGCGTCCAGTTTTTTGTTTACCCCTGATGTGGGTGTCCACAGTTGTTTCACAGAGACCAAAACCGTACGTTGTTGCGATTTGAGCGTCGGTGTTAAAAAGAATGAACATTAGGATGCTCCCACTCCAGAATTAATAATATTGGAACAGGTGCATCATTGCAGGGGAATCTGGTGGGGTGAGGGTCAATGCACATGTCACCCGCATCCCCTCAACTTCCAAAAACAGCTGTTTAAAAGCAGGCTAATAAAATAGAGTTGAATGGCTATTACGTTTACTAAATGAAGAATATATCCAACTATCTAGATGTGAATCCTATGAAGAACACAACAAATTTGAATTCATTACTTTAATGTGACATCTACTTTACATTACTCTAACACTTGTAATTAAGACACTGAACAAAACATGAAAAGATTTTGTACACTATTGGATTATGTGCAATTCTATTGAAAAACAAAACCACAAAAAGTTATACTAAGATCAAATTTACAGGAACAAAATGAACATTTAATAATTTAATCATGTTTATTTGTACTCTTGAAACGAAGGCTGACAAGGCATGCTAAAAGGCAATATCTAAAATGTAGGTTAAAAGGTTGACATGTCAACAATGTTTCAATAACTACGCAATGCCAGGTAATCATTAAATTGCAGACAAACTAATAGTGAAATGCAATCTTTGTGAAGAAAATGGGTTGTCCCATGAAAGACATTTGGTGCATATCCAAAGAATCGGCAAATGTGTCTGATCGCTGAGAGTCTCATCTGGGCCACCTATAAATGACTAGAACATGGGTCCATTTCTCCTCGGTGGTCAGCATTTAACTGGGCAACATGCTCACTAGCATTCTATTCATTGTATATGGGAGGGAATGAAATCAGAGGTCAGCAATGAATGGAGTGGCAACATGTAAATGCAACCATGCCCAACTGCAGAATGGAGAAGAGGAGTTATAGGCTCCCAAACTCTAATAATCAGCAGGTGTCCTAACAGAGGAATTCTCAGGGATTACATATTTGTCACATATTCTGTTGATAGATTATAAATTCTTTCATGGGATAAAGCCCTTTAAAAGTCAGGACTACATTCATGTGCTAAATAGGATGCAGGGTTTCCTTCTGATGTCCTTGAATTAACGGGTATCCCCAGAAAAGTTGACCTTCAATATCTTCATGTGCAATCTTCAGAAGTCTATTGTTACATTCTTCCCAACGTTTGATCTTTCCATTTTCAACCATTATGAACTTCCAAGCAACATTGGTGTCTGCAGGCAATGTGATTGAATGTGACCAAAAGCCACCATTTTCAGAGGTCAGAGGGATATAGGTCTCCCATTTGCCAAGTTTCTCATGATCTCCAGTGACAGCAATAATTTGAGAGTCAAAGTGGGTAATGTAGTGGACCTTGAAGCCAAAATTCACATTCTGTGGCATGGGCTGAATAGTAGCAACCTTTTTTGTCTTCTGATTGTCAGCTTCATGGATATTTGCCTCTGAAGGACCATAGACAAAGTTCTGCTCATATGTGTTTGAACTGCTGAGATCAGATGCATATTCCTCCTGGTTTATCTCCATTGAAGAACCCAGTTTCTGGAAATCACATGGCTCCAGACTAGATGTATTTGAACTGCCAGCAAAAATGTCAATGTTTTCTTGTAATGTAGTAGGAGGATTTACAATATCACTGCACTTGGACATTCTCTCAGTGTCACATTTTTCTGCATTTTCATCTTTTATAAGATAATCAGTAACAATGGCACACTCAATATTACTTGACATATTGATCTCAAGATGTCGGTCTGGCATTAAGGTCTCTTGGCTCTCCAAGGCATTTCTGGTATTTTCTTTTGCCAACAATGAATTTTCCATTTGCCCACCTGGTTGAAAGAGAAAATAAGATATATATGAAAAATAAATTATTTTACACACTATTCAATTTCATATACAAATATATAGTAGATTGCATTATTACAGAATAACATGTTAAAAAGGAGGATGTATCCCTATTAGTGATGGGCGAATCCTAAATTACTCGAAATCGCTTGACTCTAGCGAGTCTGAGCACAGGACTCGCTACTCGTTGCGAGTCTAGCGAGTCCAATGTTAATGAATGGGGAAGCGAGTAATAGCGAGTAGTGTGAGATTTACAAATCGCAGATGTGTCTCGGAAGCTTCAGCCTGAAGCAATCCTAGTTTTGTCATTTATTTGCATTGGACTCATTTACTTTGCAACTGTAATCGCTGGGAAACTCGCACAGATAAGAGTCCTGTCTGCTCAGTGTGCTGGCTGCCACAGCTCCAGGGTCCTAGAGCCTGCCTGCTGCCTGATGTAGCAGAGCTGAGATTGTTCTCAGTCTGCTCATTCCCTGTGCATAGACATCTATATCTATGCACAGGGATGAGCAGAGAGGACATCATGTTTTGGACTGCGTCGGACGGAAGAGGATTTTTTTTAATTAAAGATGGAGTCTCTAATGGCTTTTTTTTTTTTTCTAATAAAATTTTTTCTCTGTGTTGTGTTTTTTTTAAAACAATTTAATAGAAATTCATGGCGGTCATGTCTAATATTGGCGTGACCGCCATAAATTTCGGGCTTAGGGCCAGCTGATAATACAAAGCTGGCCCTAACCTCTTTATTACCCAGCGTGCCACCGCCACCAGGGCTGCTGGAAGAGCGGGGTTCAGCGCCAGAGGATGGCGCTTCAATGAACACGCCATCTTCTGGGGCGGCTGCTGGCTGCAATTTGCAGCGGGGTGTGCCCAGAAAGCTTGGGCATCCCTGCGCTGCGGATTCCAGCCCCCAGCTGCTTAGCTGTACCTGGCTAGACATAGAAATTGCGCGGAGCCCCACCTGAGACTCTGAAATTCATGAAATAATAAAAAAAAATGCGTGGGGCTCCGCGCAATTTCTATGTCTAGCCAGGTACAGCCAAGCAGCTGGGGGCTGGAATCCGCAGCGCAGGGATGCCCAAGCTTTCTGGGCACCCCCCGCTGCAAATTGCAGCCCGCAGCCGCCCCAGAAGATGGCGCGTTCATTGAAGTGCCATCCTCTGGCGCTGAACCCCGCTCTTCCAGCGGCCCTGGTGGCGGTGGAACGCTGGGTAATAAAGGGGTTAATACCAGCTTTGTTATACAAGCTGGTATTAAGCCCGAGATTCTTAATGTCAGGCCATGTTTGACCCAGCCACTAAGAATCTCCAATAAAGGGTTAAAAAAACAGAGAAAAATTTTTATTTGAAATATAAAAAAAAAGCCATTAGGGACTCCATCTTTAATTAAAAAAAATCCTCTTCCGTCCGACGTAGTCCAAAACGCAATGTCCTCTCTGCTACATCCCCTGTGCATAGATATAGATGTCTATGCACAGGGAATGAGCAGACTGAGAACAATCTCAGCACTGCTACATCATCTCTGTGAGCAGGCGGGCTCTAGGACCCTGGAGCTGCACAGAGAAGACAGCTGGACTCGGCTCGCAATGTAACAGCAGTTACTTTGCGAGTTTCCCTGCTATCACTGGCACAGTAGCCGAGTCTAATGCAAACAATGGCAATCCTAGTTTTGTCAGCGTTTGCAATTGATTTGCATTGGACTCGTGCGAGTAAACGCTGGGAAACTCGCAGAGTACCGAGTCCTGTGAGTCCCTTACTACTCGCTGAGTAACGAGTCCTAGCGAGTAGATTCGCCCATCCCTAATTCCTATATATGCACACACTTCATGAACTTTGTCCGCACTTTGGAAATTACTGACTCGTTTTCAATCTAAATGTCTGGATCAACAAAGATGTAAACTGCCAATAGAAGCTACAATTATTCGGAGTTTGTTACCTTATGCAAAAAGCTAGTTGCCAGTAATCTCCTTTGGGAGAGTGTATTAATTGTGTTTTGCTGTATGTTATGTAATTTTTTTGTGCAACATTTGTATTGCCAAATAAAAAAAAAAAAATCACTTAACCCAGATTCATCAAAAAAATAAATAAATAAAAACACGGTTGTTCGCGCCAGTCTTGATAAAGGGGCGTGCTGGAGTTAGCTGCTCCTGATTCGCGAAAAGGCATACTTCAATTCATGAAACAGGAGTGTTGGATAAGTGGTATGCACCTCACCACAAATCTTGGGCTGGTTTAGGCTAGCTTCACACCACGGCCAAATATGCCCTCCGAACCAATATGCAGCCGGACGCAGCTGCCGCTGTTAAGGTACCTTTACACGCCGCGACGGCAGGCTGGATACATCCCGCTACAGGCTACAAATGTAGCTTGTAGCGTCAATATAGCCCGTCGTAGCGGCGTCTGAAGACGTGACGATACAGCCGGCAACAGATACATCTGTTTCCTAGGTCTGCTCGAAAACTGATGGCTACAACGCCGATGGTAGCGAGCTGTATCGGCGTGTAAAGAAGCAACAGAAGGGAACTCAGGACAGCCTGCGATGTAGCTAAGGCGTGACCCTGGCTCCGTGTTACCGCGCCCCATGTGCGATCATTGGTGGAAGATGGTGCGTTGTGATTGGTTGTCGGCGCACAGGGCGGCATATTTAAGGAGCTGACGAGTCACACTACACAATTGCTCGAGCGTCAAGTATTAATCAGCCTCCTGCGATGCCTGGCCAATCATGGAATTATTGCTTTGTCCTATCAGCGTACGGACGTCTCGTAATCCACAATTGTAGCACGCCTATGTGCTGTCCCTGCTGCACCACGTACGCCCATAGTAGCTGGTTGTAGCGGTGTGTAAATGAGCTACAACTGGCTACTTGAGACACCCGGCGATGTAGCTAGCTATAGATGTAGCGTGGCGTAGCGCATCTTGTCGCGGCGTGTAAAGGTGATGCGTTGAGCGTTTGTAGCCGTTTGAGCGTGCGCGTGCACGTGAAGTAGCGGGATGTATCCAGCCTGCCGTCGCGGCGTGTAAAGGTACCTTTAATGATTCAGGACCGCAGCTCGCAGGGAGCTAGCCGCAGTCCTGAAATAACAGCAGCAAGCAGCCACCGGTATCCGGTTCCCGGATCGGGGCAATCCGGCCCAATAGGCTCCCATGTTGGGGAGCGCCGAATTCCCCCGGATCCGGGAGACGCCAATTTGGGGAGATTTTTCTCCCAGGACCCAAAAACGTTGCAAGCAACGTTTGTGTGTCCGGGAGAAAAATCTGAATTTTCCCAGATTCTTCTGGAGAGATGGAAACCGGATGACAGATAGCTGCCATCCGGCTCCATCAGGTCCCATAGGATACTATGGGGCCAGAATCCGGTCCGGTGCTGTCTGATTTAAACCGTGTGAAGCCTGCCTAACACTGGAATTTTTTTCAAATCAGGCAAGATCACGTTTTTCATTGAAAACCCTATCCTTTTAGGATCTATTTTTTTTTTTGCCCATTCACTTTAATGATGTCCTGTACCAATCTGAAGCAACAGGAATCTACCTGATACCATTAGGCCAGCTTCACACAACTGTTTTCTGCTGTCAGGCTGTGTCCGGTGTTTTGCTGGATGCACCAGACACAGCCCGACAGCTCCGGAGAAACCAGAACCGGAGGGTTACTATGCCCTCCGATTCAGTTTTCTACCGGGATCATTGGTGTGTACTGATGCCGCTGTCCAGGTGATTTTGTCGGATCCAGTGTTGCACCAGATCCTGGAGGATCCGATTTTGTCAGATTTTTGCCCAGGACACAAAAATGCTGCAAGCTGCGATTGTGTCCAGGACAAAAATTGAATTCAGCCTGATGCTGCTGTACAGGGACAAAACCAGATGGCAAATCACTGCCATCCGGAACCATAGGCATGCATTAGTCCAAAATCGGGTCCGGGGCTGTCGGGTTTACACAGGACAGCCCCGGACCCGAAAAAACTGTGGTGTTAAACAGTCTTACCTGTCAGGTTCTGTCCGATGTTTTAAAAGCAAGATGCACCAGACAGAACCTGTTCAGGTTTTGCCCCAATGTGTCCCAATGGTGCCAGACGGCAGTTTTTTGCCATCTGATTTTGTGTGTCTGGCTGGATCCGGGCGCTTTTGTTTTTGCTCTGGACACAAAATCGGAGCTTGGAGCATTGTGTATCCGGGGCAAAAAAAAAAAAAAAAGAAGACGACGACCAGATCATCCCGGATCCGGGGCAATCCAGCACCCTTAACATGGGTATGTATTGGCGTCGGATCAAGCAGAAACATATCTGGTTCCCGGACACTGGGTGCTGAAAGAGCAGCAGCTCAAATTTAAGCTGTGCTCATTCAGCACCTGGATAGCGCAGCATAACAGCCAGAGCTCAGCACCGCGGCCAACTCCCCTGTAGTCGCGGTGATGAAATTTCAGCACTGGACAGCGGCAGCAACGAAGCTGGCACAAAGCAGGATCGGAGGACATATTTGCCCTCCGACTCTGTTTGTCCAATTGTCCGTGGCTGTCCAGTGCTTAATGCAAAACACCGGACAGAACCTGCCAGTCAAAAACCATGATGTGAAGCCAGCCTTAAAGTGAATGGGCAAAAAAAAAATGGATTCTGAAAGGATCAGCTTATTGCTGAAAAATCTGATCTTGCCTGATTTGAAAAAAAATAACAACTGTTAGTCTGGTTTCACACTTGCATATTTTGCAATCCTTGTGAAAAATAATGCCCATGGATCAGTTTTCGTCTCGACTGACTTTCAATGGTGATGGATGGGACTTGCTTGGGCATCCAGTTGTCCCCGTTTTCCCAAGGATCCGTGTGTCTGCATATTTTTATGACACCTAAAAAGCAAAATGTTGCCGTGTGTCGTGTGAAAAAATGTGCAGACACACCGACATGCACAGATCTGTGGCTATACAGCTGGAATTAAAATGGAGCTCTATGGAGATCACAGATCTAAGATAACAGGGATCTGTTTTGCGGGACCGAGCATGATCGAAAGCAAGTTTTCATATGATACGCCAACCAGGTGGCGTTTACATTTCAAACAGATGTAAAAAAAAAAAAAATAAATAAAAACGCATGCACACCGATGCCAACGGATGTTGATGAATCCGTGTAAATAACGTTGCGTGGGCATCGGTTGGCATCCATTTTCTCAATTCAATTGGGGTTCGCGCATGTCCAAGGAGATGCAGATTTAACATGCATGCACACAGATTGCAAAATACGCAAGTGTGAAACCAGCCTTACTTCAGTCTTTGGAGGAGCAAGGATTTGTGGAGTAACAAATGCTATTTGTCATGAATTTGATGAGCGGTGGTTGCAACACCCCTGTCCGAGCTCCACGCACTTCATTGGAGCTAGGCTAAAATGACATTGGAATGCCAAAGGTTGAGAAATTTGTGAAAAACTGGCATGAGAGGAAAAACTAGGGGAAAAAACTAAAAGGTTTGTTACATTCAAAATAAGAAGACCCAGAAAGTTACATGCTCAAATCAATTTCCACAACCAAATCATTCATACCAATGGGCATTTGAATCTCTACTTTTAATACCCATTCTGTTTCATACATTAGAAGCTCATTGGGCCCCCCCTACAAAGCTTTGAATCGAGTATTCTGGCATAAAAAGCTATGAAAGTCGCATAATTTTGATGCACCTCGAGGCTGCTCTAAAGTTATACAATTTGTAGTCTTCATGTTTTTTGCCTAGCTCCAACAGAGTGCAGAGCTGGAAAAGGGGCGTACAGACGAACGCTTGTCAAATTCATGATCAGCAGCGGTGTTCATTATGCCACAAATCTAACTCCAGCATGATACGTGTCTGGCGTTTCCGATTCATGAGGAAGGTACCCAACTCTTAAGTCACCTATAGCAAGAACGCTCAAATTTCAAAACAAAATACTGGTTTCCATACTACAATCTCTCATGTGAAACTTCCCTTCTACTTTTTGGTAATCCTATGTATTGGTGCCCTTAGGATTCCTCTCATTACTCATTTGACCAGTCTGGATGGATACCAAGAGTTGACCGCACATAATGCAAAACTGTATAGACAAAAGGCATATCTAGGCCAGAAAGGAATTCATAATCTGCAGGCAGATTGTAGAATACAAATTTTCCCCAGTCATCATTTGCCTAGTGGAGCAGTCGCGTGACTGTTCACGAGATTTGCATATTTGCAGCTATGTGTTATCACAGGACGACAGCTCCAGGAGGCAAACAGAGCAGAATCTTGACAGAGTGCATATTGCTAGGATTCAACAGGTTGCTATTAAATAGTGACTGCATAAATGGAACGTTAAAGTTTAAGCAGGGAGTGTTTCCTGTGATATGCCTTGAACTAAGTGCATGATCTCAGTGACCAAATCATTATAAGTATAAACATCTATTTCTCAATATCTTCTTTATACAGTACTCTGGTAAGGAGGGGATGAAAGTAGAAAATGTTAATATAAAGGGAATTTGTCGCCATTTGGGATAACCCTTAGTTACCACTTCACAACCTTCAACCATTATTTGAAAGAGCTGAATGAGGCCGGGGTTAGGGGAAAGCCGCTCACCTCACATAACTGAGAACCTGGAGGAATATTAAGTGGCTGGCACCACTGCTGAAGATCATGAGTTTAAAGGATCCGGAGCCACTTGTCCATAATAAGAGGTTGACTTTATTTAAAATTAAAATCATAATGACGCTGGACGCGTTTCGGACAACGTCCTTACTCATCGGCAGCTATATACAACTGTAAAACATCACATACACATTTTTAAAGACAACCTCCCTAAATTAATTAGTAAATTGATTACATGTCAGGTTAACTCCATCTTATTCAATGAGGATAGGTTTAAGTCATGCATTTGAAAAGCCTTTGTAAAACCCATGGATTACATATATAGATTATAAAATTAAATTATATCATTATTAATGTATCCTGGGGTGAAGAAATAGAGGATAAAGCCCAACGTGGAGAGGGGGATCACATGGGAGACACATAGGGATAAAAGAGGAAATATAGGGTAATGAGAATTCCTCACTATAGGGACAAAGGTAAACCATCCTCAGAACCCTTTCCATATGATGAAGTTACCCATGATATTGTAATAAGGTGATACGGAGATCATGATTCATAGCAACATGTCTAAAAAGCCCTCATAGGCAAACTCGGCTGAGGAAAAAATAATAAAAAAAAATAATAATAAACCCGGCCTCAATAAAAGTACATCAAATAATTTTTGATATTTAACCCTTGAGGGCTTGTGACATCTAAGCGGAGAATCCATAGTTTCACACAGGTGGCAAATAGAAGCAATTTTTTTCAAATTTGATAACACCTTCTACCTTCAGGTGTGCGGTTGCCCCATGGGGGCTGGATTTTCACCTTCCCTTGCTAACTTGTACATGGGGGCTTGGGAGGAGGATTTTGTCTATAATTTGGACAGTCCCTTTCAAGACCATCTGATTTGGTACGGGAGATACATCGATGACCTAGTTATCATTTGGGCTGGTGCATCAGATGAATCTCCCGTACATACGCCCCTCTCCCTGTTGGAATTTTTCAATGACAATTTTAATCTGTCCTTTACAAGTACATGATACCAACAAGGTCCCTTTTTGGACATCCTCCTTATGGGTGACAGTACAACGGGTAGATAGAGACCAAGCTGTACAGAAAGCCCTTGGGGGGGTAATTCTATTTTGAGAGCTGACAGTTGCCATTCACCTCATGTTACACGCAATTTCGCAATTTACCCTGGGGGAACTGACCAGAGCTAGGAGAAACTGCTCGGGTAGTAAAGACTGAGTTGGAAGAACAAGTAATTCAAAGAAGACAGAGAGGTTACAGCAAAAAGATCCTTGGTGGAGGCAGGAAAGAAAACGAGGAGTAAAAAGAGAAGATCTACTATTGGGTGAAGGACAGGGTAGGAAGGTAGACTACTTAAGTAACCTGCCTACCTTCTCAACGCCTTATAGTGTTGATTTTGCGGACAGTCAGCATTATGAAAAAGAACGTTCCCATCCTGTACCAGGACCCTGTGTTGAGAGAAATTTTGTCTTGAGGTTGGTGCCCAGTTGCTAAAAGGGTTATGAGTTTGGGTCATTCTTTATCCCCAAGCTTATTTACTAGCTGTATACCCACCTTCACCTGGCTCAGACATAACGGAACTTAAGTGTGGGGGTTTAAGATGTAACCTTTGTGCACACAGAGGTTTCTTCCACCTTTCGCAACAAAGTAACTGGCCAAATATTCCCCTCAAAAACATATATCATTGTAACACCACACATGTGGTCTATTTGGCCACCTGTGTGGGTTGCAACAAATCTTACGTTGGTTGCATGACTAGAACTGTTAAAAAGAGGATTTCCAAACATGTCTGCATCTATTTCCACGTCTTCCAGACAAGGTATGTCTGGCCTAACAAAACATTTTTGGGATGTTCATGGGGGGTGATGTAACTTTTTTGAGGGTTCAAGGGGTTGAACGGGTGTTGAGACCAACACGGGGAGGGAGTTGGGAACGGAAATTACACGATCGGGAGAAACTATGGATTCTCTGCTCAGATGTAAGAAGCCCTCAAGGGTTAAATATCAAAAATGATTTGATGTACTTTTATTGAGGCCGGGTTTTTTTTTTTTCCTTCTTTTTACCTCAGCAGAGTTTGCCTATGAGGGCTTCTTAGACATGTTAGACATGTTATATCACCCTTATTACAATATCATGGTAACATCATCATATGGAAAGGGTTCTGAGGATGGTTTACATTTGTCCCTATAGTGAGGAATTCTCATTACCCTATATTTCCTCTTATTATCCCTATGTGTCTCCCCATGTGATCCCCCTCTCCACATTGGGCTTTATCCTCCATTTCTTCACTCCAGGATACATTAATGATATAATGATTTAATTTTATAATCCATTATATATGTAATCCATGGGTTTTACAAAGGCTTTTCAACTGCGTAACTTAAACCTATCCTCATTGTATAAGATGGAGTTAACCTGACATATGTAATCAATTTACTAATTAATTTAGGGAGTGTCTTTATAAAATGTGTATGTGATGTTTTACAGTTGTATATAGCTGCTGATAAATAAGGACGTTGTCCGAAACGCGTCCGGCGTTATTATGATTTTAATTTTTGAATAAAGTCAACCTCTTATTATGGACAAGTGACTCCAGATCCTTTAAATTCATTATCTGAAAGAACAATTTTACTTTAGTATCCCCAAAACACATAACGACTCATGGAGTGACAATACAACTCTAGAAAGACCTGTTGGTTGAATCAAAGAAACTTTAAAAAGTGACTGGATGCCTCTTCTGAAAGAAGTACTTTAAAGGGAACCTGTCAGGTCGCTCTACCCCTCTCTCCTATTACTGCCTGTCTCTGCACCTTGGTAGCTGTTCCCTAACCTTCCCTGTCTGACCTAAAGGGGCCCTATAAGGATTATGAAAAATGACTTATAACTTGCATACATACAGTCCATCTAGGAGACTGGATAGGTGGGCTCCAGGCTCCATTCTCCCCTCCTCGCTGTGTCCTAGCATGCCCCGCTGGGTGTCCTCGCTCCTGGTGTTTTGCCGCCTCCTTTTTGTATTTCCCGCACTCTGCTGCTCTAATGCCCGGCCAGAACATCATATCCGGCCAGGTGCATTGTGGGCCTAATCACATGATCGTCCTGCCTCTGGCGCATGTGCATACTGAAGCTGGGCCAATCACGTGATTAGGCTCACAATGCATCGGGTCGATGACTTGATTAAGCGCACAAAGCACCCAGCCAGATGTGACATTCCAGACAGGCATTACAGCAGCAGAGAGGGCAGGGAATACAAAAAGGAGGCAGCAAAGCACCAGGAGTGAGCACACCCAGCGGGGCGTGCTAGGACACAGCAAGGAGGGTGAATGGAGCCCGCCTATCCAGTCTACTAGATGGAGACAGTATTTAACTTATAAGTAATTTTTCATAATAGTTATAGGGCCCCTTTAGGTCAGACAGGGAAGGTTAGGGAACAGCTACCAAGGTGCAGGGACAGGCAGTAATAGGAGAGAGGAGAAGAGCGACCCTTTAAGGTGTTTATCTTCTTTAAAAGGGGTAAAATTGCAACGTCCATGTGCAAATTACTGTTCTTAAAGTAAACCTGCCAGGTGTAAAAAGGTTATTAAATAGCAGATAAGGGGGTTTATCTGCAGGATAATGTTTGAAACCTACATGTTGCCTTGACATAAAACCCCGCTGCCAGGTGGATTAGATTAGTTTCACACCAGCATTTTTTGGAATTCTTTTTTTCAGGCTTTTCCTACATGCCCCCAGATTCCCCCGCAGTGATCCAACTGTATGCACCTGCACCAGTGTTATCACTGATCCAGTCTCACAGATCAGTGATCATTCAGGTGCGGGAGCAGACAGTTGTTCCAGCTTTGTACCTGTTCTTCTTGGATTCGGATCTAAATGACATGCCCCCCTATGGAGCATGTCATTTAGTACTGAGTTCTGGGCAGGTGCAGTTCTAAAACCCGGATCTGGAACCCACATCCAGAGGGAGCTGGAGTCCCACAGATTCATGTTCCATAGAACCAAAATTTAAAATCTACCGGCATTGCCTCGGATCCAGGTGTATGCAGGTGTTCACGGCTTTGGTCCCGTAAGCCAAAATGGCAACAAAATGTAGAATTAGTCTCCATGGAAAATCTGTGAACACCTGCATCCACCCGGATGCGTGGGAATCGTACACAACTGGATGCACCTGCAAGTGCCTGCAGCCTTATTGAACGTCACCACTTATATAAAAGAATACATGCTTGGTATCTACAAACTCATACCTGACAGGCACCATACCGACAGGTCAGTTATACCATATAGTGAACAACATAAAAAATAATAAAAAAAAAAAAAAAAAAAAAAAAAAAAAAAAAAAAAAGGTCTTGAAGAGGTAATTATTTACTACTTTTAGTCTGGTTTACCAGTTATCAGAGATGGTTGCCTTCCCAAGTACAGATCGCACTGTCTGCAGGGTCTGCTATGAAGCGGGCCAGATCTCTGGATACAATCAAGTCTCATTACCCCTGTATACACCCATGGAAAAAAAAAAGCCCACCACAATACTTTCTTTACCAACTTTAAATAAATAAACATGACAATGTATGGTTGGGATAAAAGGCCGTAAGGCTTTACCTAAGCTGCTTTCACAGTGTTATTTTCCAGTCCATGGGGATCCTACTTTTTGCAGGACCACAGTAATAGCAAAGAACAGCATCGGAGGTGACCTCCGGATGCCATTTCTGTGTCCGGGTCCATGATTTTCAATGATCCGGACACAAAGCCAGAGCCTGGAGTTAAGCAAGGTTTAAAAAAAAAAAAAAAAAAAAAAAAATTTAAAACCACCCCCACCTCTCCGGCGTGTGTCCCGCGCCGTCTAGCTCCCGGGGCTTAAGGACCTGGCGGGGCAGGGCGGGGCTACCCGATCAGCTGATGCGGTCACATGACCGCATTGGCTGCGCCGTTTAAATCCCGCGCCCACCAAAACCGATCGGCGGGCAGGAGACTTAAACTGCGCTGATGCGGTTATGTAACAATCCGATCAGCTGATCGGTCATATGACAGCATCAGCTGAGTGGTTTAAATCTCTTTCCCACCAATCGGTTTTTGCGGGCACAGGATTTAAACGCTCAGCTGATGCGGTCACGTGACCACATCAGCTGATCGGGTAGCCTTGCCCCGCCAGGGCCTTAAGCTGTCGGGAGCTAGATGAAGGCATTGTGGGACACGCCAAAAAGGTGGAGATTTTTTTATTTAACCCTTGCTTTACTTAATTTCACTTCCGCAATGTATGTACATTGCGGAAGTGAAATTAAGGGGAACAGAGTAGTCTTCGTGTACTGAGCATGCGCAGTACACTAAAATCGGGCCCGGGAAACAATTCGATGTTCTCCTGGACCCGTGAACCATAGGCCCCCCATGTAATTTGCTGCAGATTGTGTCGGATCCGATGTGCCCAAAATCGGAGTAGTCTCCAATTTTGGGCACAGAGAAGGGAAAAATAAAAAATAAAAAATCGGACAGAATTGGACCTGACACAAATTCGATGGCAATAAGGCCAAATCTGATCAGATCCATTGGCCATAAAAGATACATGGGGGCCAAATCGGATCCGTGGCTGTGAGTTTTACAACGAACAGCCACGGATCCCCAAAAGATGCAGTGTAAAAGCAGCCTTGGGGTTAAATTTGAAATAAATTAAATCCATAAACAAATATTCAAACAAACATTTGAATGGGCAAAACATCCATCCATAAGTCTCATCATAAAACCCTCAAAGTCCTTCTACCCCCAATTGTAGTGGGCATGTTTTCCCCAACAAGTAAAGCCTTTCGACGACAACTGTGGAGAATCCAAACCCCCTTTCGATGCCTTCTTAAAGTGATCCTAAACCCACAAACTGACCCCCCTGTATCTTTAGACCTGTCCCTGCACCCCCTCTTATTTCTAGCCATCCCTTTTCCAGAAAAAAAAAAAATCGCTTTTGTTAAGTAGAGAAAAAGTTATATTACTTTGTCCTGTGGGAGTTCTCTCTTTCTGAGGAAGCGGGGCTAAATTGCGCCATGCCGGAGCCCCGCCCCCTTTCATGACGCGGCCAGGCTCTTAGAAGCAGAGAGGGGCGTGCATAATTACAAGGCAGCAGCAGACAGGCCCCGCCTATTTGCGGCTTCCTCAGAAAGAGAACTCACACAGGACAAAGTAATATAACTTTTTCTCTACTTTACAAAAGCGATTTTTTTTCTGCAAAAGGGATGGCTAGAAATGATAAGAGGGGGTGCAGGGACAGGTCTAAAGATGCTGGGGGGGGGGGGGGTCAGTTTGTGGGTTTAGGATCACTTTAAGAGCTTCTCAGCTGAGTGACGCTACGTCAGTCAGCTGTGTGTTTATATATTGCAAAATCCCGTTCAAAATCGTAACAGCCTATCAGAAGGCTGTAACGAAATAACCCAACAGTCCAGGCGACCACTGACAGCACGCCTGGACTCTTATGGCCACTTTACACGTCCCGATATCTGCGTCCAACTCCGATAAAAAGTCACGTGGTTCGTGCGTTGGCCCCGATATCGTTCGTGCGTTGTATGGTTTAAATGTCCAACACGATGCAAGAACGATGCCAAACCGATATCGGGGAAGAAATGAGCAGGCTCTCCAACGGCCCAATATTGGACAGACGATGTGGCCGGATCGTGCTGTGTGACAGCCCGACAACAATTTGGAGTACAACTTCCCCTATTCTCTCCCATGTTAAATGGTCGTTTCTGGGTCGGCCGTACAAGGGGGTGTAGACATCGCAGTTGCGTTGCCTGCCGATATCGCGCTGTGTAACATCTCCTATGCGATCTTGGAATTCTGCCCAAAAAATGCGCGCTCCACAATAATCCCATTAATTCATATACAACATCAGGGTGATGCAATTTTCCATGAATCCCGCCACTAGATTGTTTCTACAGGATGTCCAATACGGTTTTGCTCCAATCTTGCATGAGCTTAACTCAAAGATCTAAGACTTTAAGGCCTTTTTTCCCCCCCACAAATATTCTTCACAAATTTGTCTAAGGTAACATTCTTGCATAGCATAATTGCTGCGTTTTGTAAGGATTCTTTTTTGGTGCAAAGCTGCGCCAAGAAGCATCCTCTTCAGAACACAATGTTCTGTGTGTGAACGCCGCTGTGCCTTTCTTCCTGCGCTTTACTTAGCTCTCCGTACTCCCCTGCTGACTGCTGGTGATGATCTTATCACTGCCGGGCCACAGTGAGCGTGGGCTCTAGGACCCCGCAGCACCTTGTGACCGGATGACGTTGCTCAGTCACAAGGTGCTGTTTAAGGTCCTGCACAAGGTCCTATGGTGGCGGCAAGAGAAGCGATCTCCGGGGTAACACAGCGAGATGAGTAAAAGCGCTAAGAATTGACATGGTCATTCTTTTTGTGGATGCACTTTGCATGCCAAAATATGCTACGTGTGAACATAGCCTTAATCTGTGTCGGGCCACATTCACACTTTCAGAATTTAGTGAAGCTTTTTTTACCTTACTATTTGTCGAGGTTTTTTTACCTCAGTATTGGCAAGCCAAAACCAGGGGTGCAACAATCAGAGGAGAAGTAGAGTAGAAACATCACCACGTCTGCATTTGTTTACCCACAAATACGGAGGTAAAAATGTCACCAAATACTCAATATTTGCATATTGCCTCAGGGAGCTCTTCTGTTTTGCTAAGATAATCTTTTCACCTCACAGGTGTCGGCATATTAAAATGCTGATAAACCAGCATAATTGTTGCACAGGTGTGCCCTTGGCTGGCCACATTAAAAAGCCACTCTAAAATGTACAGTTTTCTCACAGCACAATGCCACAAATGCAGTTCTTTCAGAAAAGCATGCACGCCTTTCTGCTATGTGACCATTGTGCTTTTCTGAGTGATTTTAGTGCTGTTTTTTTCAGCTCATTAGAATGGTTGGCAACTGGAAAACAGCCAAAGGAAAAAAAAAAAAAAAAAAACACGATAATTGACAGGGACTTTTATAAACGCATGCATTTTGGCACCACTGAAAAACGCACAGTGGGAACAGTTTTTTGATTTTCATTGCAAAGCTGTGGGTTGTTTTTGGTGCAGTAAACAGCACAAAAACGCAGGAGAAAACGATGTCTGTAGATTGGAGGACTTGGCCTCACTGACTTTGTCAGATGCTGATGGTGGCGCGAGACATTGTGACCTATGGGCACCCTGGATTATGTACAGAGAAACCCAGGATCTTGAAATTTGGCTCTCCCGGGAGGAGTAAGGGTATGTGCCCACAGTAAGGTTTAACGTCGGTTTAGCAGCGAAAACCGCCGGCGGTTTAGCATAGGTTTTATTTAAATTTATGTAAATCCTAAGCAGCGTTAGGACTTACATGTAACCCTATGTAATTTAGAAACCGCTGTGCACACAGTCGGTTTCTGTGAGTGGATCTGCCCGCGGGTGAGCGGTTTCCCAGCGGTTTAGCAGCATACAGCATGTCAATTCTTCTCAGCGGTTTTTGACCGGTTCCATGAACAAAATCCTCCATAGAAAACCGCCGGAAAAACCACTGGAAAAACCGACTGAAAACCGCTGTGCACACGCTGAAAGAAACCGCTGAGAAACAGCTGGAGACTTCAGAGCTCAGAACTGATCATTTCCAGCGGTTTACTGACGGTTTGAACGCCACTAAACCTACCCTACGAGGCAACTGATCTGTGATTCTTGTCTGGTTTAATATCCTAGCACCCTGGCTATCGCCCTAGATGTCTGTGTAGACCCATGTCATTTGTCCTCATCAGTGAACATACGGCAGGGTTAAAACTGTTTCCCCCTTCCCTTTATCTTCATCTTTCTCAGTTTTTCACTCTTCTTTCTCTTCTTCTACCCTTTTTGTTAGCATAAGGTTGGTGTTTCGCCCTTGCGAGTGTCTCCCCCAGTTATGACTTTAGTCTATGCTTTGTTATTTGTCTCATTAAGGGCCTTTTCACACTGGGGTTTTTTGAAAAATGCAGCAGACGAAGCAAAAAAAAAAAAAGTTTTCCGCCTTACGGCTGCACTTGCGGCGAGCCCCATGAATTGTGTATGGGGCTTGCGACAAGTGCGGTTCCAGCAGTTGCAACTGCTGACTGCAGTTTTTTTTCACGGCTGCAACTGTCGGAACCGCACCTGCCGCTCACTTACCGCAAGCATGGGGCTTGCCACAAGTGAGGCGCAAGTGCGGCCGTTAGGCGACTGCCGCATTTAAAAAAAAAAAAAAAAGTGTGAAAGGGCCCTAAGGGCCGCTTCACACTGCGGCGTGATCCAGTCCGCGTCTGTCCGGGAGGACTCCGACAGCCGCGGACCGTATCAGCACACAGGACTGGGGGCTATTATGTCCTCCGGTCCTGTGTGCAGTGCACACAGTTCCCGCTGCCAGATATATTTGTTTTTAATTTGTTCAATAAAACCTCATTTAACAAAAAAAAAACGCAGGAGAGAAGCACAGTGGGGCACATATCCTAAAAGTTGTACTCCAAAAGGAGTTTCAGAAAGCTTGACAATATATCCAACCAGCCTCACAACCACAGACCATGTGCAACTACAGCAGCCCACATACAATAATCATGCTGTCTAATCAGCATCTCGATATGCCATACCTGTGAGGTGGATGGATTATCTCAGCATGGGTGGAAACACATTATCCTGGTCTCTTGGAAAAGACTCGGATCAGTGACCCTGAACACCCCCCCCCTCTCTGAATGGGGAGTGTGGATCTGCATAGAGATACAAGCAGCTGACATTCCCATCCAGACAGTGGAGAGGCTGTTCCAAGTGACTGATCCAAGACTCATCCGACTGCCTCGCATATCACAAGGACAGTGCGATTCCAGCCTAATGCTCACTAAGGCCGGAGTCACACTGGAGTCTGACTCACAAGTGCAATATAAGGAAAGCTCGCATTGCACTTGACCTAATGTTAGACAACCAGGCAGCTCAGACCTGCAAGTTTTTCCTCACCACTATATAGGCTGAGGTGGGGGAAAAAATAAATAAATAAAAGGTCCTCTCAGTTTTTGCAATAAAAACTTTGCAAAATTATTGATCGATCCCTTAAAGTGAACCTGTCACTTCTAAAATGCTATTTGCCTGCAGATATTGGAGTAATATGCAGGTAAATAGCATTCTGAACATGCCCAGCACCCACACATTGAACCCTTTTGCTGGGAGGAAATGAACTTTAAAACCTCTAGACAGCGTTCCACTTTTAGGGCCACGTCACACCTGGCGACGTCAGAGGCGATTTTTTAGGCAACGCTGGGGCGTGGCCTATCGCCACCAACGTCGCCAATGTGTCGCCAAATGTAATTAGGCGAGGGCGACGCATTTGACTGGTCGCCTGGTTTCACAGCAGCACTGTGAAACCAGGCGGCCGATCTGGGGCGATGTGTACACATCGCCCCAAGTAAACGGCCAACGGCGACCTGACAGGCAATGGGAGCCACAGGCTCCCATTGTACTGCATTGCCGCTGGGGTTTTGAGACACCCTGGTGCTCCCGCCAGTCACCGCCGACATCTGTCGATGTGGCACCGTGTAACAGTCCCCTTAGTCATGGGGAGGATCCGATGTGGATTCAGTGACAACTGTGTATGAAGAGCGATGGCTTTAACTGCCCCCCTCCCCACTGACTGATTAACTCCTCTAAGGCCACGTGCACACGCTGAGTATTTGATGAGTTTTTTACCTCAGGATTTGTAGCCAAAACCAGGAGTGGATGATTAAATACAGAAGTGGTGCAGGTGTTTCTATTAGACTTTTCCTCTGATTGTTCCAGTCCTGGTTTTGTCTACAAATCCTGAGGTAAAAAACTCAAATACTGAACGTGTGCACATGGCCTAATGCAGAGCGACCATCAGTGTGCGGAGCGCAGTTACAGCTGCCGCTCTCGATAGAGTGGTGACTGAACCTGTGCTGGCGCCTCCATGACTGAAACCACAACCCTGCTGGGAGGATTAAGTTCCTTTTCTCCAAATGCTATTAACCTGCATATTAGCCCCATATCTGCAGGTTAATAGCTTTTTTTTTGCACGTGACAAGTTGCCTTTAAACAGTTCTGTACTGTAGTTTACAAAGGTAATCGTTAAAGCGTAGCTGCCATTTTTATTTCATAAATCAATAGTACACATGAATATAAGCAACTTTGTAATATGTCTTATTAGACAAATCTGCTTCCTCCGCCAGAATTGATCATTAATTATCAAAATTCTCAATTTTCAGGTAAGATGTGTGTTCAGTCAAGACTTTCCCATTAGGCCTCTTTCACACATCCGTGTCCTTGTACACATGTGCAGACACATGCTAATCAACGGCCCCTTTCACACGTTCATGTTTCCACACGGCCCATATGTGTGTGTGGAGCAGATGGGTGTCCATGTGTCCATTTTTGGCCAGCAGCATGGACCCATTCAGGTCAATGGGTCCATGCCAAAGACGTCCCGCACACGGTTGTCATTCAATCTGTGTTTTCCATGGATATCTGAAAGAGGACTCACTGAGACTCATGAGATTCTATGTAAGTAGGAGGGATGGACCTCTGTCTCTAGTTCCTCCCTTTGCTTCTAGCTTCTCTCATCGTAGAATCTCATCAGTAACTCCTGTCATCTCTCTCAGTAAGGCGGCCGTCACGTTTCAATATTGCGAACGATATCGTTTAAGCGATCGGCTTTTGATCGCTTAAGCGATATCGTTTGTGCATCGCTACGTGCGATCAAGCCATTTTACAATGTAAAATCGCTTGATCGTGACATCGCAGATATGAGAGCAGGAAGCTCATATCAAGCAATCATCGCTTGTTCAATCTGCTTCATCGTGGTGTGTGACACCACGATGAACGATCTCCCAGCGGCAGTGCCTATGCTGGGAGATGGTATCTATGGTAAACGTCGGGTTACTAAGCGCCACGCGGCGCCTAGTAACCCGATGTGTACCATAGTTACCAGCGATCTCGCTGGCCCACATCGCTGGTGAGTCTGTCTGTGTGACATCTCACCAACGATGTTAGCGACCGCGCGTGCACGTGATCGCTAACAATATCGCTCACGATGTCTTAATTTAATACAGATTTTACCTCAGAATATTGATAAATTATGAATTCTGGCAGAGAAAGAAGCAAGTTTCTCTGACAAAATATATTACAAAATTGCTAATTTCCATGGGTTCTATTGAATTATGGAATATAAAAAAAACAAAACAAAAAAAAAAAAAAAAAAACAGTTACACTTTGAGCAATATGTGAGCTCAAAGTCCCCCTTAGTAGCTAAGAGTAATAGAACTTCAATATGTAAAACCTACAAATATTTCAGAGGATAAACAAAAAAAATATTGCAAAACATTTAACAGATGGACAGCAGTAAGGGCCACTTTACACAAACCAACTTATCTGTCCAACTTCTGAACAACTTACTGGTTGCAGTGAAATCATGGACACATTGTTACATTTGTACACAGCCACAGAATGGAGCAATGTGTCCATGATTTCACTGCAACCAGTAAGTTGTTCAGAAGTTGGACAGATAAGTTGGTGTGTGTAAAGTGGCCATAAGAATGCATTCAAAAATTGCAACCCACCTATTCCATTCTTTGCCTCTTCCTTTCCGCCACTCACTCTTTCATCGCTGTAGACCTCATCTTGCACAGTGTCCTCACTCAGCTCACTCCTCTGATCTGACAAGCCTGGATTACACCAGTCATCACACACTTTCTGAGCTCCAGGTGACAATATTGGAGGCTGCACAACATTCCCCTGGTTCCCACATCAAGTATTCTCCCTGCATCCAAGTCTCCTGAGCTTGGGTATCCATTCCAGGGTAGCTCTCAGCATTGGTCTGAGGCCACATCATTAGGCAAGTTCTTGTCTTCATTCCCAGAACCCATTCCTGGTGCCTCGGTGCATTGGCTTGTTGGTCTCCTTTCTCTGTAGGGAGTTCCTGTAAGATGCCATGGAGCTCTTCATTCTTTGTGATACAAGTCAGGTGCCCCTGAATGTCTTCCTTCATATCTGTAGGGCACATCTTTAGGTTACCAGGTAGCACCTCATCGTTTGCATGCTCCTGTGTGTCTACTTGTATCAGCACTCTCCTTGTGACATCGGAGTGGTCTTCTGCTGCATTGACCATGCTTGCGCGTTTAGAGGTGGAGGTGTATTAGCTTCTATACTGCTTTGTACCTCAAGATCACTTTCAAAATTAGCTTTTTTAATCTCACATTGGTCCAAATCCCCATGCTCATTGGGACTATAATCAGTGGCAATGAGGCTGGTATCTTCCCTGGGTAGAGGAGTCTCCAGATGAATGGACTTGGATTGCACACTCTCTTGCTGGTCTGAGGTCAGGTGCGTGGAGGGCACACTCCCCTGCTCGCTAGAGATTAGTCCTGCATCCAGAGGTCCGGCCGTGGGCTGCACACTCAGGGCTCGCCTGTGGGCAGGTGGGCTGACTCGGGCCTGTGGCAGGTGCGGGCTGCACACTCAGGGGCTCGCCTGTGGGCAGGTGCGTGGGCTGCACACTCAGGGGCTCGCCTGTGGGCAGGTGCGTGGGCTGCACACTCAGGGGCTCGCCTGTGGGCAGGTGCGTGGGCTGCACACTCAGGGGCTCGCCTGTGGGCAGGTGCGTGGGCTGCACACTCAGGGGCTCGCCCGATGGGCTGCCGCACTCTGAGGGGCTCGCCTGTGGGCTGCACACTCCCCTTGCTCTCTGTCTTTCTGCAGTTACAGCAGGGTCTTGCACCGGTTCTTTTCTCTCTCCACTTCCTCTGAACCAGATCCAGGCGAATATCGCTGTCAGAATCCCTATCGCTAGAACTGGCCACATGGTGCAGTGTGAGCCGGAGACTTCCCTTCCTTGTATGGGACTGTTTCAGCTGGGGAGCAGTAGCTTCTTGTACCATACCAGATCCACCCACTGCACGCACTTAGCAAAGAAGCCAAAGACCTGAGGTCTCCTCCCCTTCATCTATTAAAGGATCAGCTGCTGCTGGAGAGATCACACCCCTCCCTGACCCAGCTCACTAACAGGATCAGCTTCCATAGCCTGCCATTGCATAGAAGCAATCACAGCATTAGTGATGATCCATACTTAGAGCACTATGGGAACAGAGATCCAGGTTATGTAACAGTACAGCTCAAAAGGTAATTCAGCACGTGCTGCAGATCATTACAGAGATCTTGTAATGTATCTAAAATGTGAGTTCACACTTTGGGATTAGACCATATGCTGACATGGTTAGAACACATCCAGAAGAGGGGAGATGGGAGAGAGTAGGAAATATTTAGTGAAGGTTACTGCATAACGGCTGCACTTTCGGCAAGCCCTATACAATGTTATAGGGCTTGCGACAGGTGTGGTTTCGGCACTTGCGGAAAGGTGTGTCCGCGAAAAAAACGCAGCATACCGCGTTTTTTTCGCGGCTGCACCTGCCGCAAGTACCAAAACCGCACTTGCCGCACACTTACCGTAAGCCCCATAGACATTGTATGGGGCTTGCCGCAAGTGAACCGCAAGTGCAGCCGTTATGCGGTAATCGCGGCAGTTGCGTTTTTTTTACCGCAACTGCCGCGATCAGCGAAAACCACTGATGTGAAAGCAGCCTTACATAATCTTGCAGTCCTGTCTGTCATCCACTTTTCAGCGTCATGTTTTCCAGACATCACACGCTGCAGCAGCCAAATATGGCGGCAATGGAGGCCTGCACCCGACGCCACCCGCAACCACCAAGACACTTCGTTGCTACAGTGATCTGTTGCTTCACGGCGTTGGCCACTCCAACCTGTCGCATCTAACCATGCCCAGTTACTCATATGGTGGCCATCTTTGTTCACATAGCTTTGGACTCACTTGGGCAGGGGCGGACCTATCGTGGTGCAGCTGGCTCAGGGGGCCCCTCAAGCACCTGTAGCGGTTAACTGAGGGAAGCTTCCTGCGACACCTGGCAGCTCCCGCCACACCTCTCCAGCCCCGGCTCCCAGATCTACAATGCGCAGCCCGGCGCAGGTAAGAGCCGCACGCAATTCCTCCTAGCTAGCACCTTCCCCCCCGCTCATCACCCGACAGTTGCTGCACCAGGGCCCGCCAGGGTGAAGGTCCGCCACTGCACTTGGGTGTACAAAGATGGCCACTGTGTGAGTTAGGGTGCATTGACACACGGTGTATTTGCTGTGTATTTTTACGCGAGTGCTGTTGCAGTTTTTGTAGCCAAAACCAGGAGTGGAACACTCAGAGGAATAGTCTAAAGGCCACGTCACACGCTTCAATCTTGTGAACGATATCGCTTAAGCGATCTCATTCTCGATTTCGCCTATTCCTGACGCTAGATGGTGTCGATCGCTTAGGGTGCCTTTACACTGCGGCGTGATCCGGTCCACGGCTATCCTGGATAGTCCAGTGTGCTGATCCGCGGACTGGATCAGCACACTGGACTGGAGGGTTAATATGTCCTCCGGACCGGTGTGCAGCCGCACGCAGTTGCCGCTGCTGAGAAGTCAAGATTTCAAGATTTCCCATCCTCACTATGCTTAACCCGACCGCAGCGTGTTTGGAGCTGTGGTGCGGGTTGCCGCCATTCCACTCCTCCGTAGCATGTTCATGTCATGCTGCAGAGTCGGAAGCGGCTGCCATCGGGTGACTGCAGGGAGAAGCCGCCCCACATCCGCCGCACATGGTGAGTACAGGGCGGCTGCGAGGTGGCTGGCCTCCTGCTGTGACATTACCGCCTTTCCCCGCCCTGCTCCATGTTAACCATGCAATAAGCTCTGTGTACTATGCAGCAGGCGAGGGAGACAATGATTGGCATCAGGGAGGCGGCGGTGGGCGTATTAAACATACAGGGGGTGTGAAACTGCCCTTTGACTCCAGCCACAAGCCACTTCCTATTTGGCTCCACAATGTAAGTTTTTAAAGTGTATTATCTCGGGGTACAGGGGTCTCAAGGGCTGGGGCACCTCTTGCCTGACTGTAGCAGACATGCTGCATTCAATGCTGTAATTAGATCATCATGTATGGTTGGTGACAGGTCCTCTTTAAATTGGCCAAACGTTTTAACCTTTTGTTTTCTATCTCATGTTTGCTTCTAATCCATTGTTTCTTGTCTGTACACTTGGAGCCCCATTCTCCAAGGTTGAATATTGTTAATTTAATGTAAATTACCTGACCCTTTCAGAGATTCATGACTCATAGGGATATTATGTATGCGGCTTGAAATCCGGCCAATGAGAGCACAGTCTTATTCCAGCATTCCTGAAGTCCCCAATGTCCTGAGGGGGAGTGCTCGGGGTATGTAAGGAGTCCTGCTCATTAACCAGGGGTTCATATGCTTTGTGACCTCAGTCTAGGAACCGACTAGAGGTGCCCCAGAGACTACATAAAGAAGAAACCCAGATTGGGACAATTTGGTCACCAGGCTACAGGCTTTGCTGTGCTACGCTTGTTGCTATTCCTTTCTCGGTGGGTGCCCGCCGAAAGGGGGGGATGCTTCTGACTTGGAGTTAAAGGCCCTAGAAACCCCGAAACACGAACCTTCTACTCCCTGGTGAGCCAGCGGAAGGGTGAGACTCTGTTGCCTGTTATAGTCTGTGTTTTGCTTTCTTATGTGTTATATGCCGTTAACTGTTTGGGATCCAATAAAGCCTTACTATTGTGGTTCCCTCACCCTGTGTTGTCTGAGTAGTGTTCCCTCCAAGGTTAAGGAGTTCGGGCATTCAGTTGGGATGAGCCCTGGTTAATGCTGTCTTTCAAAAGGTGGCCAGGCCAGAGGATGAGAGCACCCACTAACCCCCTGTGTCTCCACACATATATTACTAGGATGAGGTCATATATACCAGTGACAGACTGATACAGAGGGGAAAGAGGACCCTGCCCTTGCGGCTTACATTCTACAGGGCGATGGGAAGAGAGACAGTAGGATGGGTTTGCTCTGGTGGTGGTGGAGTGCCAGGTCAGTGGTGGTGGAGTGGTAGGTCCAGTGGTGGTGGAATGCTGGGTCCAATGGTGGTGGAGTGTCGGGTCCGGTGGTGGTGGGGTGGCACCGTGGTCATTGCAGGCTGTAGGCTGTTCTGAAGAGATGGGTTTTCAGGTTCCACTTGAAGGTTCCGAGTGTAGGGGACAGTCGAACGTTTTGTGGTGCAGAATTCCAGAGGACGAGGGATGCTCGGGTGAAGTCTTGCAGGCAGTTAGATGACGAACGTACAAGTGTGGTGGAAAGAAGGAGATCTTGGGAGGATCAAAGATTAAGAGTTGGATGATATCGGGAGATTAGGTCAGAGATATATGAGGAAGACAGATAGTGGATGGCTTTGTAAATCAATGTTAGTAGTTTGAATTGGATACACTGGGGAATAAGGAGCCAGTGGAGGCATTTGCAGAGGGGAGAAGTGGAGGAATAGCGAGGAGAGAGGTGGATTAGTTGGCAGGACAGAGTCAAGGGTTACTCCTAGGCAGGGCCGGCGTCAGCACCCGGCATACCCAGGCAAGTGGCGAGGCCCTGAAAAGCTGGGGGGTGAGCTCACTGGCCATCAGGGACAGGCAGCCCTGACAGCCAGGGGCCCATTAGGGACAGACAGCCCTGTTAACAAGGGGCACATCAGGCAGACTCAGCTCCCTGAGCTCCAGGTGCACATGGCTAATTTGCATGAGATGCAGATTAGCCATGTGCTGGCTACAGGGAGCAGTGGAGCTTCCTCCTTTGCCTACTGTAGCAGAGTGATGAGTTATCACCCTGCCACCTTATCACAGTGGTATAGGAAGGAGGAAGCTCCACAGTCCTGGGAGCTGCTGCTATAAGGATGTGGTGTGGAAGAATCTGAGGAGGACACAGCCATGGGGGAGCAGATGGAAGGTGAGTATGATCAGTTTTCTTTTTTTTTTTTTCTGTGTGCAGCAGGATGGAGCTGTGCTGACTGTACATAGAGGCTGTGCTGACTGTACATAGAGGCTGTGCTGACTGTACATAGAGGCTGTGCTGGATACACGGAGCTGCTGCGAGTACATGGAGATTGTGCCTGTTATGATAAATGGAGGCTGCTGCGGCTATATTACTATTTGTCGGCTGTGCGGCGCTATATATATATTTGGTCGGCTGTGCGGGCTGAATTTATTGGAGCTTGCTTATAGCTGCCGACAGCCTTCCAAATAATATATACTGTCCCGCACAGATTCCAAATATTTATATAAGCCCAGCACAGATTCCTTTTATATAAAACAGTTATTATATAGCCCAGGACAGCTTCCAAATAATATATACAACCCGCAGCCTATAGTCTATATGACATATACACAGCCTGGCAGTCTCCATATTCTATATACAACCCTGAACAGCCTCTATATTATATATACAACCCATCCAGGAGCCTCTATATTACATATATACAGCCTGCAACTTTTATATTATGTTCATGAATCATAGTATGTGTTAAAGAGGCCCACTGAGACTGTTTCGCCCGGGGCCCACAAAAACCTGGAGCCGCCCTGCTCCTAGGCAATGGACTTCAGGTACAGGGCAAAGAGTGAAGTCATTTATTGTGATAAATAGATACGTTAAGGAAGGTGCGCAAGATGGGGGAAAGATGATGAGTTCGGCTTTGTCTACATTGAGTTTTAGGAAGCGAGAGGAGAAAAGGAGGATATGGCTGATAGACAATCCGGGATTCTGGATAGCAGGGAGGTGACATCTGGGCCAGAGAGTTAGATCTGGGTGTCGTCAGCGTACAGGTGATACTAGAAGTCATGGGACTTTATGAGTTGACCCAGACCAAGGGTATAAATGGAAAAAAGGAGGGGCCCTGTGACAGCCTTGAGGGACCCCAGCGGAGAGGAGATGGGGTAAGGAGATAGTGTGGGAGTCTGAGATGCTAAATAAGCTGTTGGAAAGGTATGTTGCAATCCAGGATAGGGCAATGTCAGTGATACCAATGGAAGAGAGGATCTGTAATAGGAGGCAGTGGTCAACTGTAATTTGAAGAGGAAAACACCGGGCACTAGTGGGTCTACACAGGTCTATTGATTAGACTCAAAAAATCTCCAAACATTGAGAGGTGCTCTTGCCGGATACATGTTATAAATATGGAAAGAGAAAAAAAAATGATGGCACTCACCCATCAAAGTTCTTCAATGTGCAGTTTTTATTCCATTCAGGAATAGGGTTACAGTTGTGCGGAGAGGGAGGAGAGGCGCACAACTGTAACCCTATTCCTGAATGGAATAAAAAGTGGTCAACTATGTTGAATGCAGAGGACAGGTCTAGAAGGAGGACGATGGAGAAATGTCTGTTAGCTTTGGCTGTAAGTCGTTAGTAATTTTGGTGAGGGTGGCTTCAGTGGAGTGGTGGGGGCAGAAGCCAGATCGAAGGTTGTCAAAGAGAGAGTTAAATGAAAGGTGGGTTGAGAGTACAGTGTGGACATGCTTTTTGAGAAGTTTGGAGGCAGCCAGTCAGACGCCACCAGCTGCCAGCATCTGATTGGCCAGTCGCTTCTTGTAATTGTACGGGAGAGAGCTCAGTGCGGTGCCCGGTGGCCCAAAATAGTACATGCAGCAACGGGCAGAGGTGGATAGGTGAGAGTGTGTGTGTGTGTGTGTGTGTGTGAGTGTTTGTGTGGGGGGACTTCATGAGGATATTGAGGGCTGCAAGGGGATGATGGGTATATTAGGGGAGCATGTGGATATTGAGGGCTGCAAGGGGATGATGAGGATATTGGGTGCTGCATGGGAATATTAGGGGATGATGGGGATTATGGAGCTGCATGGGGATATTGGGGGCTGCATGGGGATGATGCAGATATTGGGGAATGCATGGGGATATTGGGGGTTGCATGGGGATGATGGGTGATGGGGATGATGGGGCTGCATGGGGATGATGGGGCTGCAAGGGGATATTGGAGGCTGCAAGGGGATGATGAGGATCATGAAAAAATAAAACACCCCCTGAAAATAAGACATAGCTCATCTTTGGCAGCAAATATAATATAAGACACTGTCTTATTTTCAGGGAAACAGGGCAGAAGAATATATACATGGTTCCATAAGAAGGACACTATGGGGGCTATGTAGAAGAGCACATGATGACACCACATGGGCATAGTATTCACTTCAGATGCCAAGGATGGCATCATTCGAGCCGCAGCTAAGGTTGTTCACCATTGTGGTCCCCCTTTAGAGTACTGTTGTGTCCTCCACATATTTTTGCTCCACTCTAATAGGATCAGGGCCAATATACCAGGAAAAGGGAACAGTACCATAGCATACTACCCATGGAGAGGAGCCGGAGGCAGCATGATTCGGTCCTCATCCTTCAATAGCAAAGTAGATCTGTACTTCATATACATTTGACCCATAACCAATCAGCTTCCGAGTCAATATGTCCCACCTTCTCACAACAGGAGCTGATTGGTCGCGGTTCATAGGTCCTTGAAGAAGCCTTCAATATCGGTGACTTCTTCAAGGATCTGTGAACCGCGACCAATCAGCTCACGGACTGAGAAGCAGGGACATACTGACTCCAAGAGCTGACTGGTGGTAAATCACATGGGCTCCATGAATTGCAGGTACAGGTACTGACAGCGCTGGAAGCCCTGCAGAGGATGGGGTAAGTATAAAAGATATTGTTTTAAGGACGGGGGTGCCGGTACTATACTCATCAGCTGTTAGTAACACTGCACTGTGCATTTTTATACAGGTGTCACTATCAGCTATGAGTACACTACTAGGGCTTACTTTTGAGGTAGGGTTTACTTTCAGCATCAGCTCTGAAAAGTGGGGAAAAAGGGGGAATGACTTACTTTGGGGGATGTCTTATTTTTGGAGAAATACGTACTAGATTTTTTTTTAACCAAAGCTGGGATTGGAGTCACATTTCCGATGACTATTGCTCCTGATAGAATGTACTGTTTTTGGATATTAGAGGGGTTGTACAATACTTCTATACAGATAACCTATCTTTAGGATAGATCATCAATGTAAGGTCAGTTGGGATCTGACACCCGGCCACTAAACAGTGTACGGAGCTGTGCTATTCCGCTTTGTGCCTTGTTTAAATCTGCCCTACCGGAGGTGACAACAGCTGACTGGTGGGGGGTGCCAGATGTTGAACAAATCTTATATTGATGACGTATGCAAAGGATAATGAATATGACATTAGTGGATAGCCCCTTTAAAGAAATGCATACGAAACAAAACTGTGTAAACAGTGCCTTTTAGAGAATATGCTACTATTTTAGTGGTTCACGATGATACTCTATTGTTAAATCAGTCAAATAATACACTCCGTTTTGATTTTTCAGATGTTTATCATTCTTCTCGTCAATTCAATACAGATGAAGGCACAAAAGACACCATGTTTACTAGTTAGTTTATTATACTATCTTCATGGGTGGAAGCTGAGCTGGAGCGGTACCAGGTGTTTCTTGCAGAAGCTGTTCTGGATTCAGTTACAGTTGTGCTGTCGGAGGTGACACCATCCTTCTTAAACAGTTTATTGATAAACTGAAAGAGAAATGAAACAATCTTTTAGCACATGAACTCTTGTGAAACTTGACGTGGGAGCATATTTGACACAGATGTGATTGTACAATAAGTGAAAGATTTAAAGGGATCTGTCACCTCCAAAACGCCTCCTAAGCTACCAAAACATGTCCCTGCAGCATCCCATCACTAATCTCACACTCCTTTTGTCTCCTAAAAGCATCCTGTGAAAGTGGATAAAAACGTTTTAATACTTACTCATTAGTGATTATAATTAGCAGGGACTATATTCTTTAGCCCTTAGGGCGTGTTGTTTTGCAGCCTGAATGATACACCCTCTGTCTGCTGTGATGTGAAGCTGAAGGCAGACTAATGATTTGCATTCTGTGAGTGATAGAGAGGGGGAGGGCAAAGCCTGCACAAGCAAAGCAGCACAGACAGAGAGAGGGTGGATCCTGGAGTCTGCAAAACAACCGCCCTGGGGACTAAAGAATATAGCCCCTGCTAATTATAATCACTAATGAGTAAGTATTAAAACGTTTTTATGCACTTTCACAGGATGATTTTAGGAGACAAAAGGAGTGTGAGATTAGAGATAATATGCTGCAGGGACATGTTTTGGTAGCTGGGAGGCGTTCTGGAGGTGACAGGATCCCTTTAAACTATCTGCAACATTAAGTAACTGAATCCCTAACAAAAGTTTCTCATCAGTGTTTTGCTAACAGTTAACAATATTCGCTGCAGATAACACATTAGAGGCTACAATGCGGGACTGTGGACCATTTTTATGTCATTATTGTCTTTTATGAGTGAAATAAAAGAAAATATTTTAGATAATACTTCTATGAAATGAAACTAACCAACCTTTATTCTTGTGATAGACAGCGGCATAACTACAATAAATGCAGGGTGTCACATCTCCACCAGAGTCTGCCCCATCAACATCTGCTTCTGTCACCAGACACGCCGTATTCACCCTGTAGGTGGTGCTGGTGATAGAGTAGTCAGAACCTATTATCAGCTCAGGCACTACAATTCCACTAAGTTTAGAGTGGCTGGGACTTGCTATACTTCAGTCTGACTAGAGGATGTGTGGGCTGTCCAGCTGAAGTCATTAACTCCTAAGATTCAGCCTATTGGAAAGCCCCATTCCCTACTAATTTCTTCAGCGTACTGCTGGAAGCTGCCAGAAATAGCTTTTGGTATCCCTGACTAGCGTCCTTTTCTTGTATCCTGTTTTACCCCATCATATTTTTGGGATGCTTCCTCTGCTTCACAATTTTGTACCTTGCTGCCATTTTGGTTTTGAGTCAGCACCCTGACTACTCTAACAGATCCTGATTTTATCCTTTTCCTGACCTCCCGGTTTTGACCATGCTTGGCGTTTCTGTCTCAGGACTATGCCCTTCCATAGACAGCAATCTCCTGGACCCTGTTGTAAATCCAGATTCCTGATTACAGGTTTAAGGGTGTCAGGATTTCTTGGGGTTCTGCCTAATGTAGTGGCTTCTACCTAGTCTGTCCAAGATAACCCTTTTTTTGCCCGTTGCCTCGGACAGATGTCATACAGGGATTGCAAATTGCACCTGGGCCCCAAAAATCCTTTTGGCCTATATGAAAAGACAAATGCTACTAACGACTTGCAATAATTGGGGGCCCCATTGCAGGTTTTGCATTGGGACTCATGAGCTTTAGGTTATGCCACTAGTGATAGCCTATATTTCACATTACCAGTGGGACTATTGGTGCTTTTTTTCTGGACAATTATTGGCCAGTTTGACAACCAGCTCCCTGATCTGCTGCTGCGGCAGCTCTTTAGGCGACTGTCTGTTTATGTGAGAGAAGGATTGTTAGGATTGCTTGACAATTTACTACATGTTGTAAAAGTCCAGCCTAACAATTGTCAGTTTATCTGATCTGTTTTCTTATAAGCATTTATCACCAACCCTCCCGGACATTGTCCATCCAATCACAGATGGGAACAGCTTCATTTGTGAAATAAACCCAATCTTTAGTTTCATGCCTAGAAAAAGAAAGGTTTGGACCCCAGAGGAGTGGTGCATTTGACACACTTAGGCCATGTTCATACATTCAGTATTTGAGCAGGTTTTTTTACCTCAGTATTTGTAAGCCAAAAGCAGAAGTCAGCAAAAAATGCAGACGTGGTGACGTGTTTCTATTATACTTTTCCACTGATTATTCCACTCCTGATTTTGGGTTACAAAAACTGATGTAAAATACTGAACGAGTGAACGTGACCTAGCCTTGGAACAATGATACTAACTGCTGATCTGTTTCTATTTGCTAGAAACATATTTACTCTTCAGTGCAACTATTTTTATGTAAGGAAATGGTCTTTACTCCCAGGCTGTCTGTAAATGAGGAAAGCCAGCAATCATAATGACAAAGGTCACAGGGCCTTCAAAAAGGGAACATTTGTTAACACCATCATCAATGCTGATATATGGCGTGACAACGCTGGAATGAGAATCATATGTAAATGTATTTTAAGGTATAAGATATTAGACTTGTTCACAATTAAAATTTATTATGGCGCCTTTAAATGCGAAAAAGGAAATACATAATAAAAACAAGTACAATAATCATGAATGATGCAAATCACCGACTGGTGCAGGAAGGAGAGGACCCTGCCCCGAAGTATCACATCTACAGGAGATGGTTGAGGATACACTAGGTGAGAGTAGAGATGGTAATGCAGCAGTGTGTGGACTGATGATGGGGCATAATGATTGCAGTTGCAGGGGTCGCGACAGGGCCCAAGAATAAAAGGACCCGCCGACTTCACACAAACTGGATGGACACTGATCAGTGAAAAAACTGCAGTGTGAAACCACCCTAAGTTTGGTCAATCCAGGGGTGAGATTCAAATTTTTAACACAGGTTATCTGATTGTGTTAGAAAACCATGCCCATGTTAAGACCACACCCATGTTAAAGCCACGCTCATTGGTTAACCATTAACCATTTTACGCACTTTTCTCAACCATAAAATACAAATATTGCTAACTAAAAGTAAAAGCACTTTCACCTTCATGTACAGCCTCATTGTCTCCTGTCAGGTCCAAGTTGTTCCAGTCTCTGTCATTCACTTCTTCCTATGGTTAATATTATTAGGGTATGTGCCCACAGGACTTTTTTAAGCAGTCCTGAACGCAGCAAAACCTGGGGATCCTAGAGTTCTTGACAGGAGATTAGCTATGATCTTGTCTGCGTTATTATTTGTGCGTTTTTACTGAGTTTTTGCTGCTGCGTTTTTTCTGCGTTTTTTTCCATTGACTTTAGCAAAAACGCAGGAAAATAATTAACCCTGTCAATACTTTCCCATCCGCACCAAAAACGCAGGTATTTGACAGTTCTTGACACTTGCAAAACCAATGTGTGGCACAGCGTTTCAGTGAAACACATTGGTTTTGCTGGGAATCAAAACCGCAGGAACAAATTAGCATACATTACCATAAAACCAATGGTTTTCTGCATGCAGAAAACGCAGCAAAACGTCCTGTGGGCACATACCCTTAAAGGGTTTTCTACATGTTTTGAAAATGAGTACCCTGCTCAAATTGGAAATGACAACTTCCAGTGCATCTGTCACCTCAACTGTCTGGTGCACATAAACTCTGACCTCAGCAGCAACAGGTCAAATATGTGCGATCTACTGCCACACTGTGATCAGACCACATATTAACATTTTTTGGTATTTTTTTGTATTTTCTTTTATCTTTAAAACATTTTAACTCACTTTTTACTGTATTTTGTAGTACTTAAACAAATGGTCATCCATTTGCTTATACTATATTATGCATACAGTTGAAACCAGAAGTTTACATACACTATATACAAAGACACATATTCATGTTTTTCTCACTATCTGACATGAAATCAGAATAAATCTTTCTTGTCTTTGGTCAATTAGGATAAACATAATTATTATTATTTGACAAATTCCAGAATGATGAGAGAGATAATACCGTATATACTTGTGTATAAGCCGACCCGTGTATAAGCCCGACCCACCTACTTTTGCCCCCAAAAACTGGGAAAACTTATTGACTCACGTATAAGCCGAGGGTGGACCCCAGCACAGGTATACAACCCCCAGCAGTGAGGTATACAGCCCCCAGCAGTGTGGTATACAGGCTCCCATGGTTAAGTAAGGTATACAGCCCACCAGGAACCAGGTATACAGCCCCGCAGCAGTAAAGTATACAGGCCCCCAGTTGGTATACAGCCCCCAGGTCAGCATTGGTATACAGGCCCCAGGGGTATACAGGCCCCAGGGGTATACAGGCCCCCCAGTGGTATACAGCAGGCCCGGGTAACAGCCCCAGGGTATAAGAGCCCGGGTATACAGCTGGCCCCCAGGGGTATACAGCGGCCCCCAGGGGTATACAGCAGGCCCCCAGGGGTATAAGCAGGCCCCAGTGGCACTCGCCCCCCCCATCATGTGAAGAGCCCCCCACACTTTGCAGAGCCCCCCCCCCGCTGCATATCTTACCATCCAGGGTCTTCTTCACGCGGGTCCTCCAGTCCATCCTGCGCGCTGTGTTCCCGGTCTCATGTGACCCGGCGGTTGCAGTGGAATGACGTCATCGCGCCGGGTCACGTGAGACCTGAACACAGCGCGATGATGACTGCAGGACCCGCGGTGAAGAAGACCCTGGATGGTAAGATAATGCAGCGGGGGGGGCTCTGCACAGTTGGGGGGCTCTTCACATGATGGGGGGGCTAGTGCCACTGGGGGGCTGCCTGTATACACTGGGGGCTGTATGCACGGCTCCCCCTGCCGCTGTGATGGGCGGGGGGAGCCGTGCATATCTAATGAGCGGCACCACGTGATGGGCCGCTCAGTCATCAGCCTCCCCCCGCCTCCTCCAGCCTCCCCACCATAGGATTACCGTATTGACCCGTGTATAAGCCGAGGGGGTGACTTTTCAGCCCAATTTTTGGGCTGAAAAACTCGGCTTATACACGAGTATATATGGTATTTAAGCTATTTTTATTACTTTTACAAGGTTAAATACACGAAGATTATTATGCATACTATTACATACACTAAGATTACTATGCCAATTTGAGACAGCCCATATCATGATGTCATGTGTTTGGAAGCTTCTCACAGGTTTATTGAAACATCTGAGTTAATTAGACACAACCTTTGATGTATTTTAATTGCACACCAGAAACACACTTCTTCTTTGTGTAGCATCAAAGGGAAGTGTAAAGAAATCAGCCAAGATATCAGAAAGAGAATTGAGGATGTGCACAAGTATGGTTCATCTTTTGTTTTAATTCTGATTCCTGTCAGGTTATAAGAAAAAACATATGTGTCTCATTATATAGTGCATGTAAACTTCTTATTTCAACTGTATGTGCTGTATATAGCATAAATCATGTAATATCATGACAGGCACCAGGGTCTTCAGGGGGCCCCCAGCTATCATGGCAACCCATCAACACTATGGGGTCGCGTCATGTCATGAAGGCAATGGGTGGTGTGTTTTTGCTGTAGATTCCTCATATGCCTTGGGGTATGCGCACACGGTGCAGATTTATTTCAGAAAAATGCACCAAAATTCACAATGCGTTTTTCCACACTTATAGTGCATTTTTCCATACAGAAATGACAAATTTTTCTAGCATGCATTTTTGTTTTGAAGAAAAAGAGAGAGAGAGATACTTTGTTGTGTCACATGAATGGGAACAACCTGTTGTGTATATTTGTTTGCATTGAGTATTTTCTCCAATCAGTAATTTTTCTTGTTGTTACCAGGTAGATTAGACTGTGTATTAAGATTGTCCCTACTTCCCTTCCTTAGCTGGCCTCTGTACAAGATGCTCCTCCCTTCTTCCCCAGTTTAGTCTAGAGAAGCCATTGCTGAACACACATGTCTGCAACCCTGTGCAGATTATTCCTTTTCAGATGCTGTTACGTTGAACTTAATACAAGATTCTGGAAGAAAACTGCAGCGTTTCTCCTGTTTTACTACAAGTCATCATTCTGGCTGAGTTTAAAGCTGTCTGTTGGCGCCTGGGTGGTGTAAGTACAAGCATACAATTATCTATGGAACTAGTAATTAGAGCACTTGGGATTTTCAGCCTCTAGGAAGAGACAGAAAAGTGAAAAGGAATCCTGTGATATACAGCATACAATCCAGAGGAAAGATTATCTATAGGGCTAATATAAAGATGCAACATAGTAGACATTTTCTGTGCACTATAGCTCAGAAGTGAACAGTGAAAAGAATTAGCTGTGACTGGGATTTGTATACAGCTCATAATCAGTAAAATAACCTGTTATAAGGAGTGGTATACTGCATACAATCCAGAGAAAGGATTACCTATAGGGTTGATAGCAAGCCACAAACAGCAATCTGCATGAGCCTACAGACAGAAAACGCTCAGTGAAGAAAACAGCCTGTTACTAAGAAACGTGCACAGTGAGTGCTCTTGCAGTTTTTACAAATAGTTCCATGTAACCCATAAACACAGAAGGTGAGTGAGGATATCACCACCTACCTGTGTACAACTCTGGAGATAAGTATATAATAAAGAGGACAAGAGTGGATCATGTGCAATTGAATTGTTTATTTCCGCCCACTGGCTATATGGCTTAGTGGATAAGGAATCTATTATGAAGCTGGTGGTGCAGAGGACAATCTCCCCCCTGTTCCACAGTAGTAAATTACAAAAAACACTTAGGACACCAATATACAGTGTACTTTACAATGCCATAAACTCACAGTGGAGAAATGCATCAAAGATTGGAGACATCTGTAACACATCATACCAAACACAATATCTAACATTCAGTTCTGTCAAGAAACAGTACAAGGATGATTACAGAATGACCAACTATCACATTATAAGGGCATATCAACACTGCCTGCTGCCTAAGTGCAATATATCCCCTAAGGGAATTAGAGCATACCAAGTGTGGACTGGAGGATAATGTCCCTGGTGGATGGATCCCCCGGGTCCGGACCCCAACGTACGTTTCAATTTAGTATGGTAACAATCTTCATCAGGGGATGCTGCACTTAGGCAGCAGGCAGTGTTGATATGCCCTTATAATGTGATAGTTGGTCATTCTGTAATCATCCTTGTACTGTTTCTTGACAGAACTGAATGTTAGATATTGTGTTTGGTATGATGTGTTACAGATGTCTCCAATCTTTGATGCATTTCTCCACTGTGAGTTTATGGCATTGTAAAGTACACTCAGGGCCGCACCGTCCATTGGACAGTGTGAGCCCTGTCATTCAGGCGGCAGCCGGCAGGGGGAGCGGCTGTGCAGAAGGGGGCGGCGCCTCAATGCAAACAGCCTCCCCCTGTCATTGCGCCGGCCGCTCACCCCGCGCACCGGAGGTAAGCGGCGACCGCCGGGGGAGAGGCACAGAAGGGGCGGCAGGGGCCCCAGGCATCAGTAGCACCCCCCCCCCCCCCCGGGACTCACGGCCGCGGCCGGCAATCACTGGCGGCAGTGGCGAGCCGGTCACTGTAGAAGGGGCGGCAGCCCCAGGCTCCAACAGCACCGATTCCCCCCCCCCCCCCGTAGTCAGTGCCGCGGCTCAGGCGGCAGTGGGGCTCGGTGCACCCCTGAGTACACTGTATATTGGTGTCCTAAGTGTTTTTTGTAATTTACTACTGTGGAACAGGGGGGAGATTGTCCTCTGCACCACCAGCTTCATAAGAGATTCCTTATCCACTAAGCCATATAGCCAGTGGGCGGAAATAAACAATTCAATTGCACATGATCCACTCTTGTCCTCTTTATTATACTCTTGCAGTTTTTGTAGCCAAAACCAGGAGTGGGTGATTAAAACCAGCAGTGGGTGATGAAATACAGAAGTGGAGCACTTGTTTCTATTATACTTTCTATTATACTTTTCCTCTGTTTGTTCCATTCCTGGTTTTGGCTCCAAAAACTGCAAGAGCACTTGCATAAAAATACACAGCAAATACGCTGCGAGAGCCAGCACCCTTAAATTTGCCAGAATCTCTAAAGGAACTCCAGCACTTCCAACAGCTCAATGCCGAACAAGACTGCACCATGCGTGACATCGTGGACAAAATAGAAGCAAAAGCTGCGCAGATGTCAGAAGCTGCATCGCAGAGATTCAGGTCCGCTAAGAGATCAAAACAATTAAGCTGAAGCTCATCAAGGCACTCAACCCTCAGTGATCAGTTCACAAGAGCGCGTGCCGAAGCGGAAACCATGAAAGTACAATCCGTCTTTGCTCAAAGGAAGGCAGAGATAGAAATGAGTGCAGTCGTTGAACCTGTGCGCAAGAAAGCAGAGACTGCACGCAAGAAGGCAGACATAGAAGCGGAGAAGAAAGCAGAGACTGCATGAGTGGCGCCCTGCTGACACAGGTAACCACAGACTCACCTACAGCATGGATGGGTTTGCACAGTGGGTACACAGACACAAACAACACCTTGCACCCCGTCACAGTAGGGGAAGCTCAACTTGCTGCCTTTAGGCAAGATCCCCTATAAATACTGGTGCTGGGGCCGGAGTTAGAGTGTGCAGACGCTACAAGAGCTGTGAAGACGTACTGGTGGTTGGTGCTGTGTTAGGCCCAAGCCAGTGACCCTGAACAGCCTTCGATTAGTCCTGCAAGGCCCAAGAGTGAGGTCGGAAGTCGAGGAGAGAGGAAAGAACAAAGTGGGAACCGAGGAGCCAGTGTTGGGTTCACCCAAACAGCACACCGGAGTCCGAGTCTACTGGAGACCACCTAGCCCAGTAGATAATACCGGTCCACCGTGGATACTTCAGTCTCCCGGGCATCTGCGCAGTCACTCACCTGGGAGCCAGGCACCATGGAGAGAAGAACAGCGGTTGTCCATCGAGGGTGTCCCTCCGACAGCACAAGTGATCAGAGAGCGCAGAGAAGGCCAGCCAAGTTTTGCACAGGGCAGGGGCTTCACACACATGTGGAAAGAGACAAGGAGGCCTTATACCCACTTGCTGTGGAGACCCAGAATTGCATCCTGAACACCCGGCAGTGCTCTAGACGTTTACCTGCAACTACACCAGTAAAAGGTAAAGAACAACCAGTGGTGTGTGTGTCAGTTCCTTACCTGCGCCCCTGCCATCCACAGAGACTGTCCCGTTATCCAACAGCTCGGCCAAGTCCCTGCTCCATCCCTCATCTTCATAACCAAACACCCCAGGGATCCAACTGCGCCTGTGGGGAGCTTCAACACCTAGCTGCTCATCCATCATCCCTGGAGGCCCTACGCAGCGCTGGTGCAGTTACCAGATACCACAGGTGGCATCACAATAAACTTACAAACTTTTATTTCCATTCCAATTACCCCTTCTTAGTTGACCACCAGGCCCACGGGTCTGGGCAGGCCACCAGTGACATCCCTACTGCAGCAGAGGTCCCAGATACCCGAGTCCCCATACCCTGGGCTAGTCATATGCAAGAAGGCAAGCATCAATGCAGAGGAAGCGGAGAAGAAAGCAGAGACTGCATGCAGGAAGGCAGACATTGAAGCCGAGATGAAAGAAGGTACTGCACGTAAAAAGGTGGAAGTCGAAGTCCTGCAGAGGGAATGTGAACACACGGCAGCCATGGCAAGGCTAAAGGTCTTCAAACAAGCTCTAGTTGGGAGCCTAGGAAGCCGCATCAGCGTGTATAAACTCGACACGGAAGAACCCCTTAAGCGCACAAGGGACTACGTCCTGAGCCAAGCCAACTAACCGCCGATCGACACCAACATTCCTGTCAGCACCAACACTTCTCCAAAGCATCAAGACGCTAATCTGCCTGCAACTTCCAGCTTCACAGGTCAGTCCATTGCATCTCAAACATTCAAACCTGAACCTGCTTCATACTCCAATGCACAGCCAGACCTTGCATCTCAACAACCCCCGTATATCAATGTCCACATACAACCCAACATGCCGGCAGGGCACAACACTCCTGACAACTGTGTAGTTATGGCCCCGAATACAACAGTCTCTGTTCACACCAAACCAGTTACTTGGAAAAGTACAGAGTGGCGTAGGCATTTAGCCAAGTTCCTGAACCAAGAAGCTATGAATCACGCAACCAGCATTGCTCAGTCAGCAAATATGCCCCCAAGGTCAGAAAGAACAGACATGTCCGACTTTCCGAGATACACGAAACGCCGAGAACTCACCAAAACCAGTCTCACAAGGTTTGACAACCAGCCCGAAAACTACAGAGGGTGGAAGTGTGCCTTCAAAACCGCAATGAGTGACCTCGGCATTACTGCTGCTGAAGAGCTTGACCTGCTAATCCGGTGGCTAGGTCCACGGTCTACAGAGAGAATCAAGAGACTCAGATCTGTTTACATCAGCAACCCAGCTACTGGTCTCGCAACTGCATGGGACAGACTAGAGAGGTTTCGGCAGTCCTGAAGCAATTGAAGACGCATTGCTTAAACAACTATATGACTTTCCCAAAATATCCAGAAGGATGCTTCAAAATACCAGGAACTCAGCGATCTCCTGTCCGAGCTCCAGCTGGCCAAGACAGACACACATCTACCTGCCCTCAGCTACCTGGACACCACTCATGGGATGAAACAAATTGTCGCCAAGTTGCCTTACAACATCCAAGTGGACCACACGAGGGTCAAACTACAAGAGACAATACCAAGTCTCCTTCCTTCCATTCTCCTTCTGTCACTTCATCAAGGAGATTGCAGATTGCAAAAACGACCCCAGCTTCTGCTATGAAGAACTCAACGGCTCTGTGTCATCTCCTAGGTACAAGAGTTCACATTCTCATGCCAGAAACTGCAGTGGTCTGGTGTCTACAAAAAACAATGAGGTTCTTCCTTCACCAACATCGTCACCAGAAAGAAATCCCAGAGGTTCGGTGTCAACAAAAGGGTCCGAAGGTCTGCCTACACGGACGTCAGCGCTAAACAAGGCCAATGAAAGTGAGAAGGTACAAAATCTGAACCCCCAGTGTCCTATTCACAAATTGCCACATCCCTTGAAGAAGTGCACCGGCTTCAGGAAGAAACCCCTTCAAGAACGGAGGGATTTCTTGAAGACGTCTGGAGTATGCTTCAGGTGCTGTGCCTCCACCAAACACATTGCTAAGGACTGTATCATTGCCATCAAGTATGTAGAGAACGACAGCGAAGACCACATACAAGCGCTCCATCCATCTCAACCTGACTCAACATCTGCATCTTTTCCCACCACAGGCCATGGCGGGGAGTGTACAGACAAAGCAACAAACCATCTTGCAGTATCTTCCTCATGCACCAAGGTCTGCGGAGAAGGTCTTCGTGACAAGTCCTGTGCAAAGATTTGCCTAGCAAAGGTGAATCCCAAAGGTCGAAGCAAAAAGAGAGAAAAGGTCCAAAAAGCGATACAACCTCAAATTATCATGGTAAATATTAACAAGTTTATTCAAATACAAACAACAGAGAAATTGATCACACAAAAGCATAAAAACATTTAAAATAGCCTGGTTTCACTATAACAATTCCAATGATTACAATACATGGATAATCTCATTGCCAATCGCCAGTACCAGTTGTGTTAATATATAATTTATCAATAGTTTGATATTAATAGATCTTGCTTTTTCCCCTAGGGCCGTTAATATACCTTTCATAAAGAGTTGATTTAACAATATAAGTCCCTCTGAGTACTCAGGTGGTCCCAAAGGTCATCCAGAGAAAGCAGTCAAGGTGTACGTCAACCTGGACAACCAGAGCAAATCACTGGCCAAGTCAGAACTCTTCAACTTGCTCATCTTACAGGAAACACCTATCCCTACACCTTGGGCACCTGCAGCGGTGTGACAGAAGTCTCCGGAAGAAGGGCCAGCAGCCTCATATTAACTTCACTCTTCAGGTCCAAAGAGACACCACTTCCCACACTCATAGAGTGCAACCAAATACCCTTTAACAGGGAGGAAATCCCAACACCAGAAGCGGTTCTTCAGTTTCCTCACCTCAAAGACATAGCCAGCGAGATACCAGCCCTGGATAACAAGGCAAACATCTTAATTTTCCTCGGCAGAGACATAGTACGAAAGCACAAAGCGCATCTACAAATCTTTGGACAACTTGATGAACCGTATGCTCAGTGCCTCAAGCTAGGCTGGGTCATCATCAGCGACGTCTGTAGTGACCAGACAAAGAAATCAAGCAACCTCACTTCTTACAAAATCGTCAGACGACCACAACGTGTCTCTACTGCCATACCCACATCACTACTGGGTAAAGGAGAAGTCAAGCAACACCAAGTGGCGACAACAACCACCTGACAAATAAAACCTGCTTCATCTTCAAGACGACAAGCTCGAGTAAACAGCACTCTACCCTGCAAACCAGGTTAAAAACTCACCACTTACAGAGGAAGACAAGATGATCATCATCACGAGCATCAAAACCACTGAAGACAACTACAACAGATGGGTACCTCCCTCACCCTCTCTTCCTAAAAAGACTGAGTTGCCAAGAGATTTGCAGCAAACAACTGCAAAGTTCCCAACCTGTGACGCCTATCTCCATCACAAACCTGGTCAAGTCGAAGCTGTGCTAGACTTCAATGCTCAAAGTAAGACCCCCTCTCTCAACTGCTTACATCTTGCCAAAGGTTCTAGTGTTCTCCCCACACAACGCAACCTCAGCACACCCCCATATGTCAAACAAGACCCGTTCACCCTGTAACGAACTTACTATGACTGTTGAAAACAGCATCCACGGTCCTCTTGGATTCAACACACCCATTGCAGTTCAAAACAGGGTACTGCCGAGACGGCTTGCTATCGAGGGCATTGAAAGGAGCAATACATCACCCTCTCAGAGACAACACAGGTAGATCAGGAAGAAGTCTCTAAAGGCCATACAGCAACTCCAAATCCTGCACCGTGGTTTTCCAAGGACTCTTACAGCTGTTATTAGGAGACAAACCTACGTTTCCTACAACTCATCTATGAAGGCCCCAGCCGCAGCAGCATCTCTGAATGCCTCAGAGAGCAGCAAAAAGATACAACACAGTTTCACTCTAAACAGGGCCAAGCTTGACTCGAAACCTGCATGCACCATACCAAAGCTGGAGCTCTGTGCTGCTGCGCTAACAGCTGAAGCCAAGAAAGCCACATCTGAATAGTGGCATCTTATCTCCACTGACTTCCAACTTGCTGAGTGGAGAATAAGACTCAGGTCACCACACCCAGGTTGGCCGTCCAACAACCTTTGCTCTATTGTTGCTATCCACGAACTCAAGCAGAAGAAACCAGAGCCTGAAAAGACTCTCAGGCCAACCTACAGCACAGGCCATGTGTCCCAGGTGGCAGGACAAGGACTGAGGTTTCATCACCCTGGACACTCTCCAACCTGGTCAGCCATTGTGCAGGCTGACACTCTGTTCAAGTGCATTGCCTGATGGCTCCTTTGATCAGGGCTTACATGAACTGAACTTGTTGCTGGACTCCTCCTCCTACCCCTGACGTACCAGGACACAGAACTGTCAGTGTCCAATTGACCTTTGAACTTTTCCTTCGGATTAGGATTTCTATTGTTGGGTTGTTGGAAAAGTTGGCATTTTGTGGCTTCCCCAATCCAAAGATGGGTTTTGTTAAACTTGGACTCATTTTTCTATTTTTTCTTTTTTCCATTTTTGCATTCAAGGACTACGTTTCACTGCAAGTATGGACTTGAATATTGCATTATTGTTTGCATTTTGTGTTTTTTCTCTCCTCTTTTGCAGGTTTCATGATGTCGGGGGACAGAGTCAACTCCTTACGTCACACAGGACTTGTGAAATCAGACGATTTCAGATGGGGAGTGTTGTGTCCCAGAAATAGGAACAACCTGTTGTGTATATTTCTCTGCATTGAGTATTTCTTCCAATCAGTAATTTTCCTTGTTGATACCAGGTAGATTAGACTGTGTATTAAGATTGTCCCTACCTCCCTCCCTTAGCTGGCCTCTCTACAGGATGCTCCTTCCTTCTTCCCCACTTTAGTCTAGAGAAGCCATTGCTGAAGACGCATGTCTACAACACTGTACAGATTATTCCTTTTCACCTGCTGTTACGTTTAACTTAGTACAAAATTCTGGAAGAAAACTGCAGTGTTTCTCCTGTCTTACCAAAAGTCATCGTTCTGGCTGAGTTTAACGGTACGGACACACTGGCGTGAAAGTCAGACGACTGCAATGTGTGATTTTTATCACATTGCAGTCGAACCAATGTTATACAATGTCCGAGAGCACATTTGCGAGTGTTGGACACTTTTTTCTCATCTGGATAACGGAAGAGAAACAAATCGCAACATGCTGCGACAGTATGCGATTCACGTGCGAGACTCGCCAATGCAAGTCTATGGGTTTGACAAAATCACGGACCACACACGGACAGCACATGGACCATCTGAGAGGCATCCGTTTTTTTTTCACTGATACTTTATCATTCTGCAGCTGAGAACACTGTTAAATATTCCTGTAAATGTTATACATTAAATAGCTGCTGAGAAAAAAAAACAGATTGCACACGGACATCACTCGGATGTGATCTGAGAAAAATGTCGGACACTCGCACAACAGTTGGATGCAAAACGGGGCAAAAAACGAATGTCACTCGTCCAACTCTCCTGGATGAGAAACGGACCGTTTTTTTCCACGCCAGTCTGTTGGTGCATGGGTGGTGTAAGTATAAGCATACAATTATCTAAGGAACTGGTAATTAGAGCGCTTGGGATTTTTAGCCTCTAGCAAGAGACAGAACATACTTTGAAATTAATTTCTGGTGGCCAGAAATAATTTCAGAAAATTTCAGTAACCATGCGATTTTTTTTTTTTTTGTCAAACACGCACTAAAAACACACCGTGTGAACACCAATGTGTATTTCCAGTGTTTTTTTTCATAATTATAATGATGCAATAGGTAAACGAAATGCCAGGGAGCCCACTGGGCAGATAGGCATCATGACAAGAGTGGGGAGTGGAAAGAGTTAATGATGCTGAATAAATGGGAGACATATGCGGGTCACTGGAGGAGGTGAGGCACTCAGATTGGGAGGGGGAAAAAGTGGGCAGGAGTATGGCGCAGTATAAAATAGATAGGAGGGGGTGAGTGCCTCCTCTTCCTGGAACATAAACTGACAGCCCACCCACATGCCCTCTTTATGGTTAATATATGTGTTGGTAAATTGCTATGTGGATATGTTTGTAGAATGTGAGCCCTCGCAGGCAAGGTCATGTGTCATTGGGAGTAATTTAATGGTTTGTATGGTTCAGGATTATTGTACGTGTATGTGTGGTACACCCCAGGTCACATGTGAAAGGGGGAATTAGATGGTGATGTTATAATAATATTATGAGTATGAGTTGGTAAGATGGTTGTGGGGATATATATAAATGTATATGTAACTTTAGTCACAGCAGTGGGGAATAGGTCTGGTTCAGAGGCTGGATAATTGATTATGTCCTTCAGTGAAGCCACTATTGGGGAATAGTGGCTTCTTACTGTATACAGCAATGTAATTAGCGGGCATAGATCCTGCTAAGGTTAGGAGTATTAATTGTGTGGTGTTAATACCCCTCTCTCTGGGCTGGTGCGGCCAGGGAATTGGCCAGGGTTTGCCTCTGGATAGGATCTATTAACTGTTCA